>NBSA01000017.1:1236576-1741446 GCA_002916415.1 Talaromyces borbonicus | reverse complement strand
TAATAAGAAAATCTTTCAAATAATTCCAAATACTTTCAAAAGCTTATAAATCAATAAAAAATAATAGCTATTGAAAAAGCATAAATAAAGCCAACATCCCCAGCTATAGAATTTTACTAGGCAAGCAATACAATAAGAATCAATACAATTTCCTATTTCTTATTTTTACTTTTATTTTTATTCTTCTACTTTTTCTTATTTATTCTTTTTATTTCCTTATGAATCAATAACCTGCTCAAAAATTTTAATCTCAGAGCTATAATTTTATAAAAAAAAATAACTATAAGACTGAAATATAAATAAAAATAAATATAGCTTTATATATTAATAATTAACTATTTATATAATCTTAATTAAATATATTAATAAACTGAGTATTTAGACATGGCAAAACAGCAGGTTGGGTTGGGTTTTAAAAGATCTTCTTTCAACCCGCCTAGATTTAGATTAAAATTTTTCCGAACCTGACTCAGCCCAGGTTAACCTAGATTATATTCAAAGAAACTAGATCTAATCTAATCAAGCTAATTATCTTTTTATTAAAATTAATATATAAAATTATTCTTAACTTTAATCTTAAATAATTTTATATATTAATTTTAATAGAAAAATAACTAGTCTAATTAGATTAACTTAATTCTATTAGATTATACTTAATTCTAATCTAGATCTAACCTGAACCTGCTTAGTTAGCAGATTTAAAAACCCAATCTAACGTAATAGGTGTAGATTAGGATTGGGTTCAGGTTCACGGGTTGGGTTTTGCCATGTCTAAGAGTATTATATATTAAAATCTGATTCCTGGGGCTTTCTAAAGAGCAGCGAATAGCTGTGAATAATACAGAATCCTACATTCTATCATCTGGATCTCTACATACCGCTACATCCTTGTAAACCCCTTTACAAGGGTCAAGATATTTATCTGTGTTGGTGGCTATAGCTGTACCAAGTAAACAGTTCTGTCCCGAACTCTAGGTCATTTGTATCCGGTTCACAATGCAACCCCTAACAAGGAGTGACCTGAACGAGGATTTTTTTCTCGGACGCCCCCGTTAACCCAGTTGACGAAGGGTTCACATTTCTTGCAGCCTTTCGAGATGATCCTTCGTTAGACAAAGTCAGTATAGGTGCGGGTGTTTACAGGGATGACAATGGTCAGCCATTTGTTTTGCCTGTAGTTCATAAAGTAAGTATCATCTACAATTATGAAAAAAATGTTCCATTAATTCATGTTATTCCTCTTGACTTCCAAATCGCTTCGTCATTCCCCAAAAAAACTTAGTGATTCACCCATGTACAGGTCGAGAAGGAGCTTGCGGCTTCGGAGAAGAACAACCATGAGTATCTTTCAATAAGGGGCCATTGATTGTTTCTCTCGTTGGCTAGGGATCTAGTCTTCGGAACAAGTCCTGACCATAACGCCAACCTAATCCCTTGTATCTCGTCTTTCCAGACCATTTCCGGGACTGGGGCAAATTATCTTGGTGCTTGCTTTCTTGCCTCTCACCTGCGCCCGAATAAAGTCTGGATATCTGATCCCTCCTGGCCCAACCATCACCTCATATGGGAACTCGCGGGACCAGAAGTGCAGAGACAGACGTATCCTTATTACAACGCCGCGACAAAGTCATTAGACTTCGAAGCCATGCTAGGGATGCTGCAAAGTGAGGCTCATGCCCGCGACGTCCTCATCCTCCATCCGTGTGCGCATAATCCAACAGGAATTGATCTTACACCGAGTCAGTGGCGAAGAATTGCAGAGCTGTGTTCCACGAAGAGATTGTTCCCTTTCTTTGACTGCGCTTAGTAAGTACATATAAATTGAATTTTTCACAACGATAACTGACATAGGGACATAAGTCAAGGATTTGCTACTGGTGATGTCGATAATGACGCATGGCCAATTAGATATTTTCTTAGCCAAAACATCCAAATGGCCGTAGGGTATTCTTTCTCGAAAAATTTTGGTTTGTACGGCGAGGCGGGTTGGGGCTCTGCACATTGTGACAGCATCTGCTGAGTCTTGTACAAGAGTTAACAGTGAATTAACCAGATTTCAGCGTGGACAGATTTCTAATCCACCGAGTCATGGAGCGAAAATTGTGGCTGAAGTTCTGGGGAATGAGAAATACCGGGCTGAGTGGCTATCTGAACTGCAGACAATGGTGTCTCGCCTTCGAATCATGCGCCAGAATCTATATGATGAGCTATGCCGTCTAAAAACGCCTGGACGCTGGGATCAGATCATATCTCAAGTATTACACCTCTCTGGCTTATCCCTCAAACTCATGATGTTAACTTGAATCTTCAATAGACTGGAATGTTTTCCTACACGGGCTTGACGCCAGCTCAGGCGGATTTTATGAAAAAGAAATACAACATATATCTGTACGCGTCAGGGAGAATCTCTGTTGTAGGAGGTGAGTCTCTAGCCCTAAAAACTGAACTAAAGTCCGAGCTCGTTTCTTATATCTGAAAGTAAATACACGAAATATCCAGTATGTTGCGCAAGCAATCAATGATGCCATACTTCTGTCAAAAGAAGAAGTCATTCCCAGCCAATGATTCTCCACGAGTCACCTTGAACCTACTATTGAATCTGAATTACCTACTGTACTAGTCTATACGAAAACAGGTGTTCATGGTAATATCATGTGCTGCTAGAAAAAATGAATAAAAACATATTGGAGTTACAGTTTATCATGGAGTTTTATATGATCGATTTTAAATACACAAAGCATTTCCTAGGTCAATTTAGTGGGAATTACAAGAATCTTGGAAGTTCGCCCGAAGGCGGTTATTGTTTATGAATGCAAAATCGATTTGCACCAAAATTTATATATCATATCAATTCATAAGTCCGCTATTACATGTATTACATTCGAAATCAACATTGAACCATCCAATCCAATGCCGCATTGGGTTAAAAAGTAATACACGTGGATCTAGCCCTGGGGACCACTGAATCATTCCATGGAGGGAAATATACAATGTGACTTCTACATTACTAATCAAAATCCTCCAGATGTTACTCATAGCTCTCATCTCTGAAATTTTTAAGTCGGAAAATCTGTAGGTAGCAGGTCATACGATATCCCGTCCAGATAGTGTTTCCAGTGTTCCACGATTACTTTCTGTGATTCGGGTTTGCTAACTATTATTTATATCTGTTCGACAAAAGAGTGACATTGATTTTCTTGGTTCAATTGAGCCAGAAACCCCACACCTACCCTCCATAAAAGGCTTCTTTTGTGTACTCGAAGTCTTGGATGGTAGAAATTGGACTAATCTTCGCGTAACATTTCACCTGGGACCTTCATTTGCAGCTCGCCTCCAGAGGCTCTGACCATCTCCTCGAAGCTGGTTTAACAAGTCAGCATATCTAAATTACCCTGGAGTAGCAAATTTAACAGCCAAAGTGGGCAGGGAACTTACGCTGGCTGGAACATGATGTATGCCATCTCGTCATTATATAGACGCCGTGTGTACTCTGCCTCCTCGTGTCCGGTCTTGATTGTCGAAGCACCGCGGCCAGCTGCCGCAGCATCGGCCATGAGTTGAGCTTGAATACATCGATCCATCGCACCAAACAGAAATGCCGCTCCATCTACGGTTTTAGCGACGGTTAAGATGCCATGATTCTGGAGAATCACGGCTTTGTTTGTGCCCAAAGCCTTCGCAATATGCTCTCCCTCCTCTCGAGCGAAGGCAATGCCGCCAAAGCCTTCATATATCGAATGGTCGTTATAAAACCTAATGGTAATGACATGATTTAAATTAGCAAAACACCATGAACTAACATTATTTATGAGCGTGGAGCAACACACCTGCATGCGTCCTGATTGATAGGCTCTAGTTTGCATCCAAGAGCAGCGAATGCCTTACTTGGAACCGAATGGCAGTGTACTGCTGCCAGGACATCTGGTCTGGCTTTGTGAACCGCCGAGTGAATAGAAAAGCCTGCTGGGTTCACAGAATGCATGTTGCCACCTTCAACAACCTCCCCTTATTCATTTACTAGACATAGATCGTCTGGAACGATATAAGAGAAGGATTTGCCATGGGGATTAATCCAGAAGTGGTCTGTCAAAATCGGATCTCGCACCGTGACATGCCCTCCGGCACCTTCGTTATTGTATCCCTGCGAGCCAAGCCACCGCAGAGCAGCAGCATGATGCAGCTTTCTGAAAGCTCGTTCCACTTCTAGGGAAGCAAATTTTGAGATCCTGACCTGTTTCACGGGCTTTGTCTGGATGCCAGCCATGGGCACTCCGCCATAGGTGAAGTCCGAAATATATAAATTGATCGATTCAATATTCTTGTCAAACTTTCGTGATGTTTCGGATCAAGTCGGCACGGAATAGGGCATGTCATTCTGGCCTGGGGTAAGAGATACATGCAGATTAAATCCTAAAATTGACTACAGCCGGAATCGCTCTTATCCCGAATTCCAATGTGGAACACAATTTTCGTAGCTGTCCATATTGCCATGAGAACGACTAGTAAAAGTCTGGTAGGGTTTTATCGCTCACTGCGTATATCGCTCGATTTTTATAATAATATCCTTGCATCTGCGTTGTTTAGTGTCCCTTTTGAGTTTGTTAGACGAAGGAATTTCTCGCGTAGCCAGCTCCATACGAAATATCTTTGCCCTCTGGTTAGTATTCTTTGAGAATAACGAAAGGCAATTTCTTGACTTTACTCACCTTCGACTCCTAACCGCATACAATCGTGGTCTCTGGTAGATACAATACTGGGAATGGCAAACGACATGGCCGGTAGACCGGCTATTTTTGGATCAAAGAAGCCAAGGGCTCTCGTGATATCGTCAAAAATTCGGGAAATCGATCCTGTGCAATGGAAGCGGGTCAATGAGAAATTCTAAATTATCATGTACGATTGTGAAACTATCCATGAGTTTCTCGTACGTTTGCAACCCGGTGGCGCATATTCGCAAATCGATGCCATTGTCCATACTGGCTGGCGAAACGGAGGCCCCTATATCGACCATCTCATTTTCAAGTCAGATTTCATCCAACACTATCCGAAAACCCTTCGGATCATATGCAGCGCAGGACACGGCTATGACCAAGTCGACCTGGACGCTTTGGGTTCAGCCGGTATACTGTACTGCAATACGCCGAACGCCGCCACAGAAGCAGTTGCAAATACAGGTTTATACCTCATCTTAGCAGCCTACCGTTACTTCAGCTTTGCAGAGCATTGCGCTTGTGAGTTTGGCCTCTGGAGTCGCAGCCGCGAGTTGGGCAGCATCGCCACGGATCCATCTGGCCAGGTCCTAGGCATCGTTGGCCTTGGAGACATTGGACTTAAATTGCCCAGAAGGCATCACTGGGTCTAAACATGCAGATTCACTACTTTGGTCCCCGACCCAAGCCAGATGCAAAGGCATATCTCCCTAATGGCGCCACATTTCATCCATCTCTAGACTCGCTCCTCTCGGTGGCCGATTGCGTCTGCCTTACCTGTCCCTATGGTCCCGAGACACACCACTTGATATCCTCAGAACAACTCAACAAAGCAAATCCTTCTGGTTTGCGCTTGGTTAATGTGGCGCGAGGTAAGCTCGTTGACGAGAATGCCCTTGCTGATGCATTGCAAGATGGCCGGGTGATAGGTTGGGCGGCGGCCGATGTTCACGAGAATGAGCCTGAAATTGACTCTCGTCTGCGACAAAATTACAAGGTGACCCTGCTGCCACATATAGGAGTTTGCTCAAAGACTAGCTGGAGGAATTTCGAAAAGAATAGCTTGGATACATTGGAGGCATTTTTCTATGGGCCTACGGCAGGAAGGCAACCACCTTGCACTTTGAATTCAGACACCAAAAAAATAAACTAGGTTTTAGGTAGAAATTTTTATGGAATAAGCACATGTTTGAAGGCGGGCCTATAGTTCAAACAGTATTGCACTGTCAATTCTGGACAAAGCGTAAGCACAACATATATATATAAGAAGTGATTCACAGATTTGAAAGTGATATCCGACCTCACCTGGGCAGGTTCCAATTGTCTTCACAAATAGTCATGCATGCGGCATGCGTGGAAGCGTCAAGGACGTGGTGCTAATAGCCTCCCATGGCAGACGTGGACTTGGCCATATGCGGCATACTGGGGGCTATCACTATCACTGGCCCTTATTGTTACCAAGTTTTATCTTGCTGTCTGGCCTTTGTCGGGCTCCCCAAGTGCTGAGGCATTTTTCGCCAACTATGTCTCCGTTATCGTGTTTTTGGTGGTCTACATAGGAGCAACTTGCTATTATCGAGGGCCATTCATTATCGATCCTATGGATATTTACCTAGATGCTGGTCGCCGGTTTTATTCCGAGCTGCAAGACTACGAGGCCAGACAGGCAGGGATGTGGAATAGGGTGAAGACATATTTCGAGTCTTCGTGAATTGTCCGTTGAAGTCCTATCCTGATAAAGTTGATGTATCTAGAAGATTAATACCGATGGGATAAAAAACGGAGTTGGTACAGTGTATTCCATTTTCCTGACGACTAAGACTAATTTATAGGCAAAAATACTAGTTAACAGGTCAAACTTTTAGTGGCGAATTAGGGTGAGATTCTGCAGTATTTTAAGTATATATAATACTATATACCTGGGTATATTGGTAAAATTCACGTAAATTTCCATCCCTATCGGCCAACCCTATAGTCAACGGCTAACAGGGCGTAATACCGCGATTCTTAATATAAAGTTTAAACTCCTTCTATTGGCCTTTTGAAGCGGGGTATGGGGAATAAACCCTCAGTGGCTCAGTCCAAGGTGAAGTAAGTGTTCATTGCCCCATAATGTTAAACGATTAATAATACTACATATTGCCTCGGATGTGCCAGGATATCCCAGCCAGGCAGGCTGGCTTCGGGTTAGCATCAAAACCACGATGGAGTCAGTCACGTCCAGCCCCAACGTGATGGCAGAAGCAGGTCAAGTCTGGTAAGAGTAGTAATCATACATACTTGTACCGATGCTGACATTTGTTTCATCAAAGTGATCGATGTCGATTGTACGTATACATGTAACATGACATTCGTACGACATATGCTGTCTTCTGTTTCTGAGTCCTGACAAACTACTTCAGAAAGAAAATCAAGTGCGATGGAAGTGTACCATCGGTAAGCTCCTTCATGGCTGCAGGTTACCACTTTCGGCAGTCTCTTCCCTTGAACAAGACCGGTCTGTTGACAGGTTGACCATGTATTCCAGTGCGGTGCCTGCGCCGCCACCAATGCCACCTGTTCCAGGTCCACTATCTTGTGCAGGCAGACGAAGATCCGCGGCTTTAAAAGGATGCCGCCACAAGGCGCATAAACCAGCTGCAGGCAGAAGTCTCGTCGTTGTAGAAGCAGCTTGCATTAGAGCAGCGGAATAGTGCCAATTGTCAGCAGCTGGCAGAAGAGTTAGCAAGTCTGAAGGCAAATCAGTCGCAGCGACAGGGCTCCTCAGCGGTATCTGATAGCGCAGTATCCATGGCGGCTGCATCTCAGAGATGGAGCAAGTCGCCTCTCGTGCTCAGACACATGGGAAGAATGGTGCAGGACAGTGGCAGTAATGAGCGATTCGCCGGCTCAACGACAGGCGTTCATTTCGTCTTATCTGTGCAACAAGCACTGCGGACGCAGAATCTTGCACAAACTGCGTTTCCTGAATGCTGCTATCGCCTCCATTTGCTCACGTGGTATGTTTCCAGTGAGGACAGTCTTATCGAGGACATGGTGTATATCCCGAAAACCGGATCTCCATTCTCTACAGGGATTTCAAGGGCTCTTGACTCCTTTATCCAGCTACCATTGAGCTTTTATGCCCGCGAGACGAGCATCTACATGGATAATTGGTCTGCATTTTGTCCTGTCGTGGCAGAGTCGGACCTTATCGTGAACGAAGCGCTTTGCCAGGTTCAAGCGGGGGCATTCAAGGGACAAATCAAACCCTCATAGTCTGTTTCCAAACCCTGGTTATACAGTTGATCAATGGCGCATCAGAATCTGTCACTGTTCAATTATCCACTGGCTCGCTTGAACACCACCCAGACCACCTAGACCACTGCTGGACTGCAGCTCAAGCCCTGCTACCGCATATCTCCTCTGTATTCAATATCTTGTCAATACAGGGCCTGGCTCTCTTTTCTTTCTACATTCAGATGACCGGACGAGTCGACCTGATACCCCAGGTGAATGCGTTGCTCGTCAGAGCAGCCCAACAAATCGGGCTTCATCGACACGCACGGCGATTTAAGTTCAGTTCTGGGCAAATCGAGATGCGAAGAAGGCTCTGGTGGAGTGTGTACGCCTTTGACAGGTTGGTCCTTTCTTCTCCTTATTCTTTTTCTTCTTCTTCTTCTTTTTCTTTTTTTGATAAATTTATTACCAACACTGTGCAGAGTCACGGCGATTACTCACGGTCTTCCGCAACTCATCCACGACGCCGATGTCGATGTGGATGAACCAACCGATTGCGAGCTCAAAGAAGACGATTCTGCAAAATTAATCCTGCCCTTACCCGGGGAGTCAACATATGCCAGATATTTTATTGCATACGTTCGCCTCAGCAAAATCCTCGGAGCGGTCTTGGAGCAACTGTACACAACGACGCATCGACGCCAAGCAGCGGAAAAGATCTCCCAATTGCACAGCGAACTGCTGAGCTGGAAGAACTCTCATATCCATCTTACGGTCGCGGTGGAAGAGCCAAACATGCAAGCAGTTCAATGTGCCGATAAAGCGCAGCTGTGGCTGTCGGTAATATTCGAGCTGGCCATGGCCCTGACGCATCGTCCGGCTTTAACATTCGATCCGTCAACCTCGGAGTTTACTCGCAGCTTTGAAATATGTCTTGGTGCATACGGTAGATTGATACATCTGCTCTGTAGCCAGCTGGCGCGCGATAGCATTCTCGGCATTGCCCCAATCGGTGCCAGTATAATATTTCACGCCGGACTCATGCATATTTATAACCTGTCTCTCTCCTCGGGCAGCGGCAGTCTGGACAACACAGACCAAAATAGCAATCTAAATATGATCCAAAAAGCCGCAGAAGCTTTGGGACAGTACCGTCCGGCGTATCAATTTAGGTCTTTGGCTACAGAGAATCCGCCACCGTCATTCACAGAAAGTCTAACGTTTTCAAGGAGCCTGTTGGAAGAGCTCTGGCAGGCTATACTAACCACTACAATCCCTACCCCTACCAACCAGATCCTGGGTCCCTCGAGTTCAAATACAATCACAATTACGCAACAACAAAGACAGTCGAACAGAGATATCTCAACATCGAGGCTGCTAGATAATCTTACAGACGAACCGTCGTCTTCCGCTCGCTTTCTGGAAGACTGGGGCTTTCTTGAAAACCTCAACCAGTTCGAGGATCTGCAATGGAGTCCGAACGGGGGGATTTATTTTGGTACAGAAGGTTTGTAGCCTGATATTACCTAATATGCCTAAGATTACATTTGCAAAATGTATATTTATGTCAATTAATGCTGTATAATATTTATTTTACCACAGACACACTACGGTCAAGGACAACATCCCTATTCAATGTCTCGAAGAGAGTTGAGATTTGCACGAACTGAATGTCTAACATGCCCAGCTAAACTACTGTAGGGCGGCTTGAATGTCTATGGCCGCAAAATGTTAAGTGCTCCTCCAACCATATGTAAACTCCCCGTGACAAGTACTTGGGCCCCCGATTGTTGTGTACTGATATGTTTTGCAAGCTTGATTGCACCCTCAACACTTGACTCAGTTGAAACTGTAGCTTGAAGATCAATATCCCTCCACAGTGATGAGTATATAGCACAAAAGTCCGGGAAAGGTGTCTCCGGTATTTTGAGGGTTTTATCTAATGGGAATAACAGTTAGCTCACCATCTACTTACATATGCTTATGTCTATCACTTGCCTATTCTCGTAGACCCATCATCTCTCTCTTGGTACGTAGTGAAGATGACATGATCCGGCATTGCACCGTGCTCCGAAAGAGTATGCGCCAGACATTTCACAAGTGCCACTCCGTCACGCTCTTCCGAAAAGTGGCTGAAGATAAGAACGCGATGCCTAAAAACAGATCATTATATCAGTTGGCTGACAATTAGATCTGACAAACAGGCTTACTTTCGAGAGTTTCTCGCGTTAGCGTTCTTTGCAAACCATTCCGCTGCTTGTTCGAGACTCAAGATGTTGTGGGCCCCATCTAAGAACCACAGTGATGGCCCATCTTCCAGAACTTCGAATCTCCCGGTCCAGGAGAAATTTTTGACGCCTGCGGAAATGTCGTTCGAGTCTAATGTATGATCAGGCGCCCTCTGCTGTAGAAACGCTTTAGCGAGTTCAAAGGCCAAAGAGCAATTTAACCGCTGTACTGGAACACTCAGTGCCTTTAAGTCCACAGGAAGGGACGTATTAGTAGAAATGAACGTCAAACTGGTCTTTTTTTCCGCAGCACGATTGCGTAAAACTTCAGTAGGGCCAGCTTCCTGTGGAACCGAGAGCGCAGCTGCCCCTGTTTTGAAAATCCCGGCCTTATGCCAGGCAATATTCTCAATCGTAGGACCTAGCTGCTCAACGTGGTCCATACCAAGAGATGTGATTCCAGTTACAACAGGCGCCCGTATCACGTTCGTGGCATCGTATTCCCCGCCATGATGCGTCTCAAAAATTGCCGCGTCAACGTTTTCTCTGATGAAAGTGTGGAAAGCCAGCAACGCCAGTAACTGGAGGTAACGAGGCTGTCTTGCGGGTTCTGTTTCTTGACCCAAATCGTGAGATAGGAGATTTTCCCACACTTCAAAGAAGTATCGTGTAAATAGATCCTCCGATATTGGTCGATCATCAATCTGTATTCTATCCCGGATGCATTGCAAATCAGGAGACGTATATAAACCGATCCGCTTCGGAAATCCTGTTCTTAAACCGTGCGCGCGAAGGAACGAACGGGTAAAAGCGCAGGTGCTGCCTTTTCCTTTCGTCCCGGCAACATGAATTATATTTAGGTTATCAACGTCCCCGTCCTAGATCCAGTAAGAACAATGCAGTACTGAGTTTAGCTCATTCATCATCCATACCGAGTGTCCTAATCTTTGCAGCCACTCCTTCATACCGACTAAACTTGGTATACCCTTCACAGTTTGGGTACCACTGGAAGGCGCCGCATCCTGAAGTGTTGAGGGCGGGAACCGCAGGAGTTTTCGGTCGCGCTCGTCGCCTTCTCGTCTCGAGGAGCTTGAGCGCATTCTACATATTGTTAGATCAAACCTGATACGTATGTTTGAAATAGTACCTCGTAGTTACGCTTCATAACGACCGCTTATTGAAAATTGGCTGATCCCAGCAAGCTAGTGAATTAAGCACGGCGTCAAGTTTCTGCGTTAAACTTCTGCGTTAGTTAGTTACTTAAGTAGATAAGTTAACTAAGTTAACTTATTTCGCTAGATAACTTAAGTTAGAGCGATCTGCTGACTCACCTGCCGAAGTGGGCTTAAATGTGCCACCCCGCGGCAGGTGGAATCTTCATAATTGTGAATCTCAGAACGCATATCTGAATTATCACATATTTCATTTTCAATATCAACCCTTATCATTGAAGATAACAACATCCTTGAGCCCTCTGTCATCTTGCTTTTTTTTTATCAAGAAAAGTAGGGTGATTTTGAAGAAGTGATTTAAGATACGACTAATAAGTGGATGTGATTTGGCGACGGCTTGAATATTTCCTTTTTTGGTCTAGGATAACGTTAACTAGAAGCTCTTGGCTAGTGGCGGGCTTGAGGCTAAATTATAGTCAGGTTGCATGGCAGAAAAGACCGGATCCCCAAACCCCTGCCAAACGTTTTGCATCGCAGTCAAGTGAGTCAAGTGGAATGCGCTTGTGTTTTTCATTACTCTCATCAACAAAGCGAGCGGTTATCTGGAATATCGTGCCGGGCTTTGTCGCGTGCGTCAATCGCGTGCAATTTGAATTGTTGACTTCCTTCCAGCCGGGTACTTACTTGATCATTTCGGATTTCAAGAAACCCCATTTCGGAAAAATTGGCTCAAATCCACACGGCTATACGTGTCTTACCTGATCCACCATTTCTGAGAGAGGACCAGTATTTGGCTTGTCCGGCTCGCGGTCTGCCCAGAGGATCGGATCTTAGACTCCAGTGCAGATGCCTCCTGACGATGTCGAGCAAGCAAGCGATAGGTCCCCTTGACCAACGCAAGAAGCGTACCCGCTGCAATGCATGCGCTAAAAAAAAGATTAAGGTAGGGTTGCCTTCTGTCTCCTTTTTGACGGCGTGCGACCAACGGCTCATTGCATTTGCTTTACCTACTTGTTCTTACTCAACTAGTGTCCGGGTGGTAACCCCTGCGCAACTTGCCTTCGCTCGGGAGTTCCTTGCAGAAGACAAGGTGATGATATCCCCAATGCGGTTTTCGTATTTTATACAATGCCCGACCAGGTGCCCACGACCGTTAGAACCATCCAACTAGAACATTTCTTTGATTTTTTGAAACGCAACCAAAACATCTTCAGAGTCAATAATCTTGTTGAAGTTCTTTTACCCATGATCAGCACCTCTTCCCTATTGGACTCTATTGTTTGTGCACTAGGGGCTTTGAATGCGTCCCGCCGTGGCTCCCGCGCCGCCTATCCGAGAGCCGAATGCCCTAAATCCAGGGCATACCATTTATACTCCGAATCAATCACGTCAATGAAACTCGCATTGTCAAATCCGGATGTCTGCCACCAAGACGACATCCTGTGGGTCACATTTTTTCTAGGCTTGTTTGAGGTGAGATATCGGTTCAGATTCAGCCACAAAGTACTCGGGATAATTCACGCTCACATCATGATAGCTAATGGCAGATCCATCCGGAGAAGGTTGGGCAAAACATTTGCTATACGGTACTTCTCAGATCTTGCAGGCGACTAGCTCAATTGCAGTAATATCACCGTCTCGCCGAGCTTTTCTCAACGTTTATCAAGTATTCGAAGCAGCTCGAGCTGTGACGTTCGGTGGAGCCACCGCGTTGGATTGGACTCCGGACCAAGATCATATCGGCGATGCCACCTCTCCGGGGGATTGGAACGATATAGGCAAAGTGACAGAGACAATCTTTCGAATATCCAACTTACAATCACGGTGAGTGGCTTGAAGTACGTCTCGTTGATAGGGTTTAGTTTCTAACAGCGACGTCAAATACAGATTCCATTACTACATCTTTTGCAATCCCTCGAGCGCAGATCCAAACGCAGGGTTTGATCCGGAACTGGAACAGTTTGGTCATGAAGGTTTATTAATCCAGAATGATTTGTATCAACTACACGATCGTCTTGTCACCATGAGTCTGCAGAACCCCAACAACCTGGAGCTCCACCAGTCGATTATATGGTGCAACTCTTTGTTCATCTTCCTGTTCTATACGTTCGACTATCACAGTTGCTGGCATCTGAAGGACTGTCCACGCCTTTCAAAAGAAGAATTGAGTTTCCAGGTTGACCAGATTATTCACCGATCTGAGCTCATCTTCAACACGCCCGGGGCGTCCAGTCTTCTCCTGGCCATCCCACTCCGTCTGGCGGGGACGCATGCTCGGGAGGAAAGTCAAAGAGCCTCAATAATCTCCATGATGGACCGCATTGTCAAGTGTGGGTTTCTGGCCCCAATGAGAATGAAAATGGATCTACTACACATATGGGAACATGGAGTAAAATTGTGGCTCTAGTTTTTTGGTCATGGGAGGATCGATATTGAAAGTAGGAAGCATGACCTTCAAATCTTCGTTGCCATCGACCTAAGACGCATGCGAGGGAGAACATATTAGACGAACTCGCGTGAGAACCGCTCGGTAGCTTAATTCATGGATATCTGTAAAACCTAAAGAACAGGCAACTGGAGAGACTGAATGTAACAATGAGTCTTCCGATATCTATCAATCAGATCTAAAATTCTATTTGCGATCGCGGATAGTTCGGGACGAGCCGCTAAACCTAAATCAGGCCCTATATCTCGGCTAAGCCAATAGGGTTAAATCATTTCTAAAGAAATCAAGAAGAAATCGTACACTAAACTATATCTGGCTTAAATCGAAAGGATCAATGGTCCAGACGGGCTATTATTCAGCCTCAAAGGCTAAATACAATACGGATCCAATCACAGACCCTGAATCAGAGAATATGCCAAGTTGGGTGACACATGCCATCGGCGCTGCGATTTCGCCGAGACAACATTGCCCCTTAAAGTAAAAATAGTTCCTAAATTTAAATACAGCAAAGTCTCCCTCTTCTTTGCCGCATGATCAATAGATTTTTCCAACATCATATCTGTTCAATTTTTCTTCGTTTTCGCCTCTTTCTCTACGCACTTCTAACTCAAGTCATTCGTTAAATTTGAGATAAATACTATCCACGTCGTTCGCTACAACATATTTTAATTTAAAAAAAAATCCACCGTACATTTCAGCAAAATGCGTTCAACTACTGTGGCTATCTCTCTGATGAGCACCGTTGTGGCAGCTCAGTCCAGCGTCGTTTCGCTATTTCTTTTCGGATTTGACCCGCAGCCACTCCAAGCGTCCATCGTTGGCTCCGTTAGTCTCTCATTCTTCTAAATGTGGCCATAGTTCTGCGTTACTGACACAACGCAAAGGATGCCACGGCTACAACATACTTCGTCGACTGTACACCAGGCACTGATGCCGGCTCTTGTGGTGTACCACCTGGCGGCGTCACTATAGTGGAAGGCCCTAAAACCGTCCATATGAATATAGTTGCTGGTAACAGCGCATTGTAAGTTTCCCGGGAAAGATATTCGTGGACGGCTCGAGCTTCTGTATATCGTTCGTTGTGACTGATCGTATCTATTTCTACTTGCTTAGGGGATACGTTGATACTGGTTGCGAACTCGACGACGCTGCCTCTCAAGCCGTCTGCAGTCAAACCGAGGGAGGTGCTTCGGTACCTTATCCCGGCACAACAACCGCGACTTTGACGGGGACTGATTACGCATCGGCCTTCAATGCTGTCACCATCACGGCGGGATCGGCTACTGGCGCACCCGCTTCTACTGCTGCTTCGGCCACTGCGCCGACTGCTTCTGCTACTACGAGCTCTCCTGCTAGTACCGCTGCCACTGCTGCTTCTGCCGCTTCTGCTGCTTCCACTGCCGCTTCCACTGCTGCTTCCACTGCCTCTGGCTTGACAACTGTAACGAGCGCTGCGACAGCAGCGGCATCTTCGACCAAGGTGAGCACGGGTGGCATGCCTCAGATTACTGGAAATGCGCAGTGGGCTATGGGCGGTGTTGCTGTTGCTGTGGCTCTTGCTGCTTTGTAAGGGGTTCAGATTGGTCTATGTACATTATATTTGTATGCCGCTATATGTCAATAAATGGAACAGTGCAGCGATTGTAAAATTGTGCGGGTATTTTGATCTCGTAATCGGTCACAACATGAGAGGTCAATTTCCAGGTAGACCTGTGATGAAAAACTTTACATATAGCCCGTCACAGTGTAAGGATATTAAGACAATGACCAGGACGTCTCGTCCTGCTATCAGGAATCGTGCGGGATTGCTGGCCGGAGTATCACGGCTGTTCATGCCACGCTTGTCAAAGATTCGAGGAAACTCCTAGTGCACGTATGCGCAGCCAGTATCCGATGAACGGCCTTGAGAGACGATGGATTCGAGGACCAGAGAGTGTCAAAGACGACAGACCATGCATCTGACTCGGATCTTGCAGCAGTTTGGCGTAGTACAATTGACTTCCGATCTGATCAAGCGATTTTTCGGCCCACATTTCCAATGCCTCTTCCAACCACACTGACAACCACATCCCCATCGTGATTCTCCCCCGGTGCATCGCGAATACCCCACCCGGCAGCACCAAACTTGGTAAGATCTCTCGCGAACTGTACCATTGCTTCATCTGCCATCACGGCTCTACCAATTTGCAACCTCCCCACATCCTCCGAACCCATGGCCATCAACATCAACATAGTAGGCGCTGCTGCGGGAGCAACACATCCGCCTTTGGAGACAGTCTCTAATAATTGATAAGCGCAATTCTTCCCTATATCCTCGGGCGTAACGCCTCCGTCCGGTGGCGACGCTAGATCGGCAGAGAACAGACACCCTGTCGACGACTCGGCGACCAGGAACAGACCGAATCCCAGACCTATTTTCTTCTTACCACCTGGGTTCGTCTTCTCGGGCGCAGGAATAAGCGGGGCCGACGAGGCATCAGACGCAATATAGGTATCAGGGACCAAAGGGTTAAGCACACCCCTTGCAGTCTGAATCATGCGCGCATTATTCGAGGCCGAAACGCCGGTCGAGTAGGCAACCCCACGAACAGTTTTGATTCTCCCGGGATTCATAAAATGTAACGTCTTTGGTAAGCGAACCTGATGTCCAAAGACCAACTGAACCTCTCCTCCACCACCTTTGCCATTATGTCCCGGATTCGATCGCTGCAGTATTCGGAGCTCGATATTGTTGAATATTCCAAACATTTTGTATAACGGCAAAATAGCCATCCGCACCGCATCTGCAGAGACATCTCCCGTGGACGTTGCGGAGGTGATAACACCGGGACCCGTAAAAAGCACATTCATAGGCGCTTTAGAAAAGGGAGCGAGAAGACAGAGAGGAATAAGGAAATAACTGATTCCGCGCGTGCAATTAGACGGTATTTCGTGTCTGATTGCTCCGTCGCTAGAGGCACCTAACCCTGCGCCACTCCCCGTGATCAAACCTGGTTTGTAGACAATGATGGTACCACTGTACGAAATCTCCATTTGGGAGCCATTGGTGACTGCCTCCAGAAGTCGTAAAAAGGAGATTTCATGCGGAGCAAGACCAGGATTTGACGGAGAATTGGAGCGGATTTGAGAAATGTGTACTGGTTTTCCGGTCAGTGTCGAAAGAACGAGCCGATACGTGAAGTTCTTTTGCGACGTGAGGCGCACGGGGGGTTGCGAAAGGGCCATGATGCTTTGAGTGTGTAATATTATGAAGAGATCGAGAGTTTTATGGCGTTTTCATTGCGCGTATGGAAATTGTGCTGGCATCTTCAAATGATTAAACTACAACAAAATTGACGTTCGGGGAAATTTATCAAAAATCTCAGAAAGTCCAAATTCGGTTAGCCTTTGGGAGTTCCACGTGACGATAAGACGATAAGAAAATAGACGATAACGATAAGATACGCATGATTAGAAAATCTCCGCGACAAATCGAACTACGATCGATTAAATTATTCATTATGCTGTTCAATGTTGCCAGCTACATCCTATTTGGGGATCAGTACAGGGTCTGTTGATATATTAAATTGACATCGAGAAGTATGACAATCAAAATTCGTACAGAAAGTGCCAATAAAAGCCAAAAATAAAATTGTGCGGCACGAAGTTGAAAAGTGGACATATCAGCCTCCACAAAGTTGATGCGGTACAATACCGGGCCTTGCACTAGAATTAATAAAATAAATTGATACAGTAGATTTGACTGAGCTCGAACTGTAATATTAAATATTCAGTTACTGCAGTGTTCTGACGGAAGTCATTCCCTGATGGACAAACCCCTCAGCCATTCCCCTCATTCGTTTGCTTAAATATTATATCATCTCCCGCTAAATCCGCAACGTCCAGATCTCTTTCTCTGCACCCTTGACAGCTCCGACGTTCAACAGCTGAGCAGTGCCTAGTGAAAGTACGAAAAATATCTAGCACATTCAAAGATTCGCCGTATCTAGGTACCTAGGTAGATACTCGGCAGACCGTCAGAATGCTACCTCCAGCCCTCAACATCCCCAAATGGTACGTCTCCGATCTGTATCCACGTCTAGCTACGAAAAAGACAGAAACCCAAAATAATAATAAACAAGACTAATAATAACTCTCCTCGAATGAAACCAGGCTCGAAAGCAATGCTCATCTCCTCCAACCTCCTGTCAACAACTACTGCGTATACCACCCATCGACATCAGCAGGCTACACTGTGATGATCGTAGGCGGCCCCAACGCTCGCACCGACTACCATCTCAACACAACACCCGAATTCTTCTACCAATACCGAGGCTCCATGCTCCTAAAAACCGTCGACACAACAACTACTCCGCACTCATTTGTCGACGTGCCGATTCACGAAGGGTCGCTGTTCCTGTTACCCGCTAACACGCCACATTGCCCCGTGCGCTTCAAGGATACGATTGGTGTGGTTCTCGAGCAACCGCGCGCACAGGACGCAGAGGATGAGATGAGATGGTATTGTATGAATGAGGCGTGTCGCGCTCAAGGTGCTAGTATTGTGTGGCAGAAGAGGTTTATATGTACGGATCTGGGGACGCAGATCAAGGAGGTTGTGCAGGAGTTTGGAGCCGATGAGAATAAGAGAAGATGTCAGAAATGCGGTACGGTGGCTAACACAAAATTCGAGGAGGGCCAAGTGGTGCAGCCCTCAAGATTCCCGGAGTAAAGATTCAAAAGCCTTTGATAATCAAATCTGGAGTAATAGAATAATTTCATCATTGTGGGTGTCTATCTCTATCTACAAGCGTCAGAACTCCATCAGTGTAGCTTGCATCTCGGATAGTGATTATGTATTAGTACATTAAATATGTCATATAAATAAAAAGAACAGAAAAAGGGCTTCCTGCATGCACGTAGAGAAAAAAAATACAACAAACATGGTCAGCAAGGGCAGACGCACGGTAAACACGACAATCATCAAATGAATTGATTGACGTCCAAGAGAAATGGAAGAAAACTTCGACGGAGGTAGACTCTCATTTTGTACAAGTCAATGCAAAGAGAGTTGAGTAGATAAAAAAAGACGCGGTAGATGCACGCCGACAGCGAAATTTCATTGTTCGGAAATGACGTACGTTCGGGTCGTATCGTACAATATAAATCGTCACAACATTTCTTAATTAATCTTCGAATGGACAGTCGATACTTTCGTGGCCATCTCGCTCACATAACGCACACCATTTGCTTTCGTCGATGAATCCAGAAGCTTTACCGGCCACAGGTCCCATAGAAGATGACATACTGCTGACCAATTTCTGCCCATCCGGCACCGCAGCAATATTAGCTTCAGGAGACTTGAAAGGTGCTTCAATGTGCTTCTGGTTCGTCTCAACATGGTGGGAAGACTGCGGAGATCGCACATTTAATGGACTTTCCACCCGAGTCGCAGCTGGCAGTCCGTTTTGTGAGTTTTCATGTATGAAATCGTCGTTCTGTCTTTGTTGATCGTTCGTCGTTGTACCGCTAGTGTTCGCTCCAAAAGTTGTACAAGTTAAAATATCGTGGCCGTTGGTTTCGCAAATTTCGCACCAGAGAGATCCACTTTCCGTGGACTGATTATCGGAATCGCGAAGATCATCTTGGTCATCTCGCTCGTCAGAAAATCCCGAGTATTTATTAACCGGCATCGGTCCTCGTCCGTCGCTACCTGCTCCTTCTTGCCAGTCGGGCGGCACAACCGTCTTGTCGGAGAGACTGTGGCCGTGACTCACAGGATTGCTGCTGCGACTTCCACGAGCTGAATGAGAAGACGCCTTCATTTGTCGAAGCGGGGCGATCGCGACAGTTCCACTTCGACTTCTTGTATCGTTCATCGAGTTTCGACCCCCGGAGTTCCATCCAATAGAGTTGCGAGCGGGAGAGTTGCGTCCTGGAGAATCGCGTCCTATGGGGCTCCGGCCTTGTCCGAGTTCTCTCTGCAGTTCGTCAATGCGAGTAGATCGGAATTCAGCGACACCTTCCAGTTCCCTAATTCGCTCCTCCAACTGGGAAATCCGCTCAGTGCCGTGGGTTACCGACGGCGAGGATATTTCGTTCATATTAAACATATTTGGATTCGCATCGCCACGACTGAGTGAGTGAATGATGGCCTTCAGTCCCCTGATTTCGTCATCCTTCTGTTCAAGTTCTCGACTGTTCCATCGACCCTCGGCGTCCTTCAGTGCAGCTGCAGACTTTTCGCGTTCTTGCTTCAATTCGAGCTGCGCTCGTTCCACTTCCCCACGAAGAAACTCGACTTCGCCACGAGCTTCAGCTTCGCCGCGCCGCGCATCTTCAAGTCCTTCCTCAAGCTCGGAAACTAGTTCTTCCAACTGCTTCAACTGCAAGGCGACCGCCTCTACGTCTTCTCCGCGATCCTGCAGCTCGCGATTCTGCTGCATAAGCTCATCCAATCGCTTTTCATAGACCCTCTCTGTCTCCGTAGCTGCCACTTCAAGTGTGTCGAGTGTACTTCGGAAATCGGCTCTGTGGCTGTCAAACTCTGCCGTGAGCTGAGCAATTTTCTCATTCTTCTCTCGTAGTTGGGCTCGGATCGGCGCCCCATCTGATCCTTCTAGTTCTGTAATGCTTTGTTGTAATTCCGCCAGAACAGAAGCTTGATCATCGAGTTGCCTATCACGAGCCTGGAGCTCCTGTTCTAGTGCCCTGATCTTATCCTGTAATACTTGAATCTCCGCATTGCCAGCCCCGCGGCCGTTGCTGCTGCTTGGTCGACCGATTGCGGATCTCACCAGCGAATGTGTATCGTCATCGTCTACGCTTAGTCTGGAGGAGGGTCGATTGGATAGTCTAGACGAGGATTTTTGAGGGCTTCGCGGGAAGCCGTTGGCGCCATTCGGTCCTAGTGAACTGGCAGACAAAGGTTTGACAACAGTGGCAGATGGGCTTCGCAGCGCGCCAAAGCTCAATTTCGTAGGTCCAGCACTGCGCGGAGACTCGGGACGAGGAAGCGAAGGACGCCGGACTTTTGGACGGGCGACCGAAGGGGGTCCAACCGATTTACTAAAATTCGTGGCCGCAGATGGGCGAGAGGGAGTAGGCGGAGTGACCACGTTTCTCTTAGTCACGTATCTTGAGTTGTTGATTGGGACGAAAATGCCAGCACCAGGAACGGTCGTTGCAAAATACGATCGTCCATCGACGTCTCCATTATTCTTGCCTCGAGCAGCATGTTCGGGTGCTAGCTCGATTCCTGCGAAACGACCTGGTTTTCCGTCGACAACGCCTAGAAATCGAACGGTGCCGTACATGCCCCCAGGCACGTTGACTTGGTCACCGACCCGTATATCGTCGGAGGGAGCCATTGTGACAGGTCGCGAGTGAAGAGCGTTCGGTGACTCGTCCACAAGTCACCGATTAGAATGTCCGCCGTAGGAAGCAATCTATACGACGATGTCAAGAATACGAATGTAAACGCTGGACTCTAGTCGAAAATATAGTTTAGTTTGCATCGCGTTGGCTAACTTCAGGAGACGGGGATGTTTACCTGGTGGGGAAGGATATCCCTGAAATCTGTTTTGTTAGCCTTGTACTTGACCAGGGGATCAAGCTCGGGATCACCTATAGGGCGTCTCAGGGACCATGGAACCGCGGGCAGTCTTTGTCGGCACCCAATGGTGAAAGAAAACGGTAGAAGTTTCCAGTCCAAGTCGCACGAGCCACAGCGACAGCGCAGTTCTTCCTTGCTTTGCCCTGAAGGACAAAAGAGATGTGATCTGGAGAAATTTGAATGCCCGACAGAAATTAGCTTATGAGCTCTCCGCTCTCTGGCCAATGAGACTGTTTCACCATGCAAAACTCATGCGCAGGCGGCAGCACTATCTGTAATTCGTTCTTCCTTGCGACAGAAAGGGGTATGCAATGTCATGACCAGATTTCAGGGATCATCCAAAGCACGGAGAGAGAGAGAGAGAGAGAGAGAGAGAGGATGAAATAGAAAGACAAAGCACAGAGTCAGGAATTGTTTTCAAATCGAGGAAGTAGCAAGCACGCAGTCAGGTGATTTTTGTATTAGTAAACATTTCACTCAAGGCTCCAAGGCAGCATCAGACATTATTTGACTGATCAGTCATATTGACTACCCCAGCTTATTTTATTCATGACTATGCAGTTAATTTGCTTCGTTTAAGCATTATTTTTTATTTTCATATTATTTCTGTTTTTCTTTTGGATGGGCTGAAACTAGATAGAACCCTAACCCTATATGCGGCCTGACCAATGAGGCCGGAAAGAAAGCTTACATAACCCGCTATGTCTGTCTCGACTCTCTCGACTCTCAAACCTCCAGCTTCTCGTGATTATTCATTATTCACTTCAGCATATTCTTATTTCAACCTATTGACCTTTTGGAACGTCTGGATACGGTCTTGATTTATTTTTGTGCATCTCAGAGCAAACGGTAGGCAGTCCAACAACTTAGCCTTATTGAGTCAGTCTCATCGTCTGATCGCTCGCGGGAAGCTCGGCCTTCTCAGGAAGCTACTGCAGTTAGCTACTCCGTTACGTCGCATCACCGCGCTTCTTATCGTGTTGTATCTCATCTCTGTCACACAAAACGCAAGCTTCACTCGTTACTCGGTCTTATTCCAGAAGACGAAGAGTCGTCAATTCTCGAAGTAATGGCGCAGTACTTTTTCGACTTGCTTTATACCTTTACGGACTGCATGTGTTGCTTTCCGAGCTCTCCACAGCTGAAAATCAACAATCGCAGTTTCAAATTACTGCGGTTACTGGGCGAGGTGCGTGAAGAAATTTCTATATTTGCGCTGTGATGCTATTCCTAACACGATGAATCGTGTCAAGGGAGGATTTTCCTATGTCTATCTGGTGCAGGATAAAAGTACCTCGGAGCTGTTCGCCCTCAAGAAAATACGGTGTCCATTCGGTCAAGAATCCGTGTCGCAAGCGCTCAAGGAAGTCGAGGCATACAGTTTATTCACGCCGCACCCGAACATCATTCGCTCGTTTGACCATTGCGTGGTGAACGAATCCGCGAGCAAGTTCCGCGGAGGAGGAGACGATTCAAGCACAAAGACCGTTTACATTCTCCTACCGTTCTATCAGCGTGGGAATCTTCAAGATGCCATCAACGCCAATCTCGTCAACCATACTAAATTTCCCGAGAAGGAATTAATGACTTTGATGTTGGGCGTCGCCAAAGCCTTGAAAGCAATGCATCAATATAAGGTGAAAACCGGGTCGGCATCCGCGCGTCAGGCACGCGCCATTCGCAGAGAAGGAGACCAGGCCGATGAAGATCTTGCTAGAAAGCATGGAAAACCAAAGCGGAGGAATACACATGGCGTTGACGAGGACGTCGAGCAGGAACCCTTAATGGACGATGAAGTAACCCAAAGTCAAGAGGGTGTAGGTGAAGGCGAATTTAGACCCTACGCGCACCGAGACATCAAACCAGGTAAGTCCATTGAATATACAGCGATGCTTGAACTACATGCGTAGACCGTGGCTGACTCATCTCCTGCCCTAGGGAATATCATGATTGATGACGACGGAAGAACACCCATCCTAATGGATCTAGGCTCCCTCGCTCCAAGCCCAATCGCAATCACATCGCGGTCTCTCGCCTTGGCAGTGCAAGATACCGCAGCAGAGCACAGTACCATGCCGTATCGAGCTCCCGAATTGTTTGACGTCAAGACCGGCTCTATCATCGATACCAAGGTCGATATTTGGTCTCTCGGCTGCACGCTCTACGCATGTTTAGTCGGGAAAAGCCCTTTCGAAGCCCGCAGCGAGGAGACCGGAGGCAGTTTGAGTATGTGCGTCCTTGGTGGCGACTGGCGATTTCCAGACGAGAACACCGGTACTTCGAAGGGTAAAGGAAGATCGAACACTCCAGCTGGATCTGAATCGTCATCCCAAAACTCTAGCGAAGGTAGTATCAGTCCGGCTGTCAAGGAGATCGTGCGGAAGTGCTTGCAGGTTGAGCCGGCTGATCGGCCGGATATCGACGAGCTTATTCAACTCATCTCAGAAACGATCAAGTCTCTGCCCGACGGAGCAGAATAGTTACTGATATTTATCTTCAGGGTTCCTGATGTATATTCTTTATATTTTGACGTGGGATCTTGGTTTTGTTTGGAGTTTGAATGTACCTTGAAGCAAGTCATACCTGATTGCAGAGTAGCTAAATAGCTGAATATTAGCCGATAAGCGTTTTTTATATTCAGAGCTCAAGTAAATGCATCCATCATTCTCCGGAATCTGGTATATTCAGTGAAAGAGCATCCATAGAGATGTCAGGGCCTATGTTAGAACGGGGAGTTTATGGCCTTAGCGTTAGTAAGCTTCGATTTCTCCCCGATTAATTTTTAGCGGATAAACGCGGGCAACCGTTGATTTTGGCCCACTCGCTCATCCCTTTCAATCAAGATCTTCCAACCCGGAAAGATATGGATTTTCTATTTTTTTGTTTTATGATTATCGTCTAATGATATATATTCTATGTGGTATCCTACTCGTTTCTACCTATATTCAGACGAACGCATTGCCGAGTATACTGTTGTTACCCAACCTCCCAATAACGTCATCAGGAACCGCAGCTAAAATCCAGGGGACGTTCATGAACCACATATCCTCACCACGCCCAGTGAATATGCGCTTGCGGAGATCGTGATGCCAGCCAGTCATCTTTGTGACTAGAACTATTACACGACAGGACTCGCTTCTGCGCGGCCAGCCGATTCGTGCGATTCTGCATCGCTGCGCGCGCGATGCAGAACAGGATGTTCCTGGCTACACGAGCCTTGGCAGTGACAGATGTCTTAGGCCGAGCGTCCCTAATACAAATAGGGATCAATTTCCCTCGAAATTCTGCTCCAGGGCGGCAATATGGGCGTCGCACAGTTAGATACTTTCGGTCAAGCGCATCGTCGTTGTCGTCGTCTTCATCATCGTCTCGGATTTCCTATCGCGTTGCAGCTTCATGCTCTGCCAAGGGCCGCCGATTCAATCCGGAAAAACACACGTACACATTCGATCCGTCTTCGCAAGATGCAATTGGTGTTTCGATAATTACAGACGAAGCGGGGAAACGTCGACAGAGAAACAGACCGGCTAGCGGCGAAGATGCATTCTTTGCAAGCAGGGTAGGCGCAGAATACACTGGAACAATCGCTTTTGCCGTAGCAGACGGCGTGGGTGGATGGGCGGAACACAAGATCGATCCAGCTGATGTTTCGCATGGATTATGCACGTATATGGCAGAGCATGCCTTGGGTTCGGAATTGACCCAGCAGGGAAAAGTACGACCAAAGCAATTGTTGCAAAAGGGATACGAATCTGTCGTGGAGGACAAGTCTATTACGGCCGGTGGAACTACGGCGTCAGTTGGAATTGCGCAGGAAGACGGGAGTGTGGAGCTGGCTAAGTACGTTGTTGAATCTTTTGGATATCTTCCTCGTTAAGGTCCGGTCTTTTACTAACGACGATTTACTTATGTGCACAGCCTTGGAGACTCGGGGTCGGTCCTCTTTCGACTTGGCGCAGTTCATCAATACTCTATACCGCAAACTCATGCCTTTAATACCCCTTTTCAACTCAATATCATTCCCCGGAGAATGCGCGAGCAGGCGCACATTTTTGGTGGCGTATATTTTGAGGACACCCCGCGAGATGCTCTTGTGTCCTCTCTTTCGATGCAGCATGGCGATGTTCTGGTCCTTGCTACCGACGGAGTATTCGATAATTTGAACAATCAAGATATTCTGAAAATTGTTACAGGACGGATGCTCGGCACGGGTGCATGGACTGGGAGCTCGCAGAAAACAGCTATCACTCCTTCTTCTAAATTGCAGACACTTACATCACCTGGTGGTTTGCAACTGGCTTCCCGGTCTTCCTCTTCTCCCTCTCCCTCTCCCTCTCCCTCTCCCTCTCCCTCTCCCTCTCCCTCTCCCTCTCCCTCTCCCTCCCCCTCCCCCTCTCCCTCTCCATCTCCCTCGCCCATTCCACACCTCCAGCCACATCAATCCCTTCAAGCTCTGATAGCAGCCTCAATAGTGGGAGAAGCAAAATTGGCCAGCATCGATATGCGACGCGATGGCCCTTTCGCAAAAGAAGCCCAAAGATACTATCCTGGTCATTGGTACCGGGGCGGAAAAGTGGATGATATAAGTGTTCTTGTGATTATAGCCGTAGAGAACAACGCCGATTGATTCGGCAGCTTTCCAGGACTTTTTTAGTCCAAAACCAACGACGAGGCCGTTGTGGAACGTATAACGTGGAGCCGGACCGGTCTGGTGGAATTGAGATTTCTCGCACATTAAAACTTACATTAAAATCTTCATTGTTAAAAGACATTCAACCAACTTTTCCGCCTCCCCTCCCGTGGAATTAATCCCCTCCCGAGCTGTCTGAAGAGAATGGACTCAATTCAGTCTTTAGACAACATCGATCCCCGCGTCGCCGAAGAGCTTCTTTATACCGGTAGTAGCCCCGCCTGGACGTGCGTGGCGGATAATCGGTTCTGCTACTTTCTCTACATCCCACGGAATTACTATTCACTTCCCAAGGATGCGCATCTGAATTTGATCGTATTGATTCACGGCAGCGGACGCAATCCTTATACTCTACGACGCGAGTTTGCCCAGCTTGCAGAGAATCATGGCTGTGCTCTACTCGCACCATTATTCCCCGTTGGCTTGATCGATCCGCAGGATACGGCAAACTACAAATTCCTCAAGTACGGCGACATCCGATACGACGAAGTATTGTTGGCAATGATTGAGGAAGCGCACGCAAGATATTCGCGCATCGATACGTCCCAGTTCTGTCTTTACGGATATAGTGGTGGCGGACAGTTCGGACATCGATTTGCGTACCTCCACCCTCGACGCATTCGGGCGTTGGCTTGCGGTGCACCAGGTACACAGACTTTATTAGATTGGACTCAGGATTTTCCGGACGGCGTCAAAAACTGGGAAGATGTCTTTGGTGGCCCGGCCTTGGACGTCGACGCTGTAATGAGAATTCCGACTATGTTCATAGCCGGAGAACAGGACACGGATATATTCTATGCGATTGCCAGAGGTCGTATCCCTGCCACGGAGACAGAGAGCGAGGCAGATAACATTCTCAAGGCCAAGTACAAGGATGGACGATACGGAGCCACTAAACGATTATATGAGAATTGGATCAAGCACGGAGCTAAGAATTGTGTTATGCATACTGTTCAAGGAGCAAAACACGAGGAAAAGCCGATGCTAGAGCCCGTGAAGAGGTTTTTTGAGCAGCAAATCTCAAGTCGTTAAACTAGTCGCCAAATTGGTTCAGAATGGCGTATATAGTTGTATAACTCGACAGGAAAAGACATTGATAAGTTAGAATCCCAATTACCTAGGTACTTTCATCGTTCACCACGGGCTTGATGCAATCTTTTTGCACTACATTACACGCCAATATGAACGTTGGTAGATTTTGATAATTGATATCGTGTTGTCTATAAGGCAAAGACACTCGGTGTATACTTCGAGATTTGCCACGCTCACCAATTACCGATGTACCTAGGTAGAACTGCCCTTTGCGGCGATGTCGAACTGTCTTCCGCATTCTGTTAAGAAAAAGGTAGTGAGTGATTCGGGCACATCGGGGTTTGCAAGGCAAACTTCTACTAACCACCACTAACCACCGCTAAAAATTTGACAAGGTCGGCATTGATGCTTAACACTGATGCTCAAGCAAGCCCCCGCTGTTGGGCAGTTGGTGACCTGTTGGTGACCCCCGGTCAATACTGCTACAACATGGAAGCCACAGACAGCAAGCATATGCCAAAAATTCTCTCCTCCAACCAACGTAAAAAAGGGAGCGGAAAACGCTCTCGGAATGGATGTCGGACTTGCCGGTCAGCAAGCTTCTAGTGACTCCGTCTCTCACCAGACTTCCTTGAACAGAATTTTGGTCGCTAACTCGGATCATGCATGCACAATAGGGCGCGGCGCATCAAATGTGATGAATCTCCTGGTTCTTGTCAAAACTGCATCCGGACCAGAACTCTTTGTGAAGGGTACGATCTCTATCGCATCCCAACAGCACGCGGCAGGTATCAGCGCAGTGAATCAAGGACGGTGGCTGTCAAATACGATGCTACTCTGGCAAGGAAGTTACCGTGGAAGACGACGTCCGATGAGGCTCGTTGTCTGATGTATTTCCAGCAGCAGACAGCACCGCAGCTAGTGACTTTCTTTGACTCTGCAGTCTGGAATCGAGTCGTACTTCAACTGTGCTACGTGGAACCAGCAGTGTTCCATGCCGTTGTCGGCCTGGGTGCTGCAGCTCAGGCCCGTGAGATGGTGAAAGAAGGCCGCAGCAGAAATGTTAATTCCAAGCGGGCATTGCGGCAGAGACAATGGTCTCTCTTCGCATTGGAGCAGTTTGGACGCTCGTATGGGTTGCTGAGCAAGCGTCGTATGTCGGAGGATCCTCAATTACAAGCAATCATTCTCGTCTGCTGTCTCTTATTTGCTGTCGGAGAACTTTTGCACAAAAACTTCGGTACAGCACTGTTTCACATCGATGGAGGTTTGCGCATTGTGAGTGGCATGAACCTTCAAAGACACACTTCGGGCTTGGACCTGCGAGGGCCTCGTCCATTTGAGGAGAGCGTGGTCGAGACCCTTTTGAGCTTACAAGGTAGCTCAGTATTCTTTGGGAACGACGACAGAGTCCACCTTGATTTGAATTTCGTTTTCACGCATCCTTACGACGCCTATTTGCAGAGGTTCACCGACTTGCAGCACGCTCGGAGAGTGTTGAAGCCCCTTGTGCATACGCTGTATCTGTTCATGGCGCAATGCCTGAAGATATCTGAGAAAGATATGGCGACGAAATATCACACGCTTGAACGTCAGCAGACTTTACTGTTCTCCTACTTTACGAAGTTTCAACAGTTGTT
The DNA here is from genome assembly GCA_002916415.1 of Talaromyces borbonicus. Taxonomy (NCBI): domain Eukaryota; kingdom Fungi; phylum Ascomycota; class Eurotiomycetes; order Eurotiales; family Trichocomaceae; genus Talaromyces; species Talaromyces borbonicus. The sequence goes on along the minus strand of NBSA01000017.1, from coordinate 1,712,716 downwards.
CAATATCTTTTGCACGTCGACGTACGGCACGCACGACACCACAGCACTTTCCAACCGGAAAGAACAAGAGGAGATTGAGATGACTCGAATTACTGCCATGTGGTGTATTCTAGCTACCAAGAAATTCTTGTTCCGCGACGGCGAACTCTTACCGCGAAGTATGATTCCGGAACACGAGGTATTGATAAACACATTGGAGGATGCAATACAGCGATATCCGAATCGTTCTCCGTATCTGGCAGGTAGCCATGAGATTCTGCGTACTTTTTTGGCCACCATATTTCGATGTCCAGACTACGGTCTCCGCTGTCGAGGTTTGGAAACCTTACGATTATGGCTTTCGGAGGACTCGCCGGTAGACGCGGAGTTGAATATAGAGATCTTAGAAGAAGCTATGAAGAAGGAACTGAATATATTCTATGAAAATAGAGCAGTCGCCAGTCTGCCGTCCGGTGTGTCATTTCAGACGAATTCAGACGATAATTCAATAGTCGCCTGTATCGTTTGTAAGGACAACATGGAATGGGAAGGGAGAGAATTGATGACGAGAGCATATGGTGTCTCTTTGGCAAAGAATGAATCCTTCAAGACTACGCTACTTGCTACAAAAAATTCGCAGAACTGGGCGTGTGTCCGACGATTGAAGGTGCTCGACTGAACCATACAGCAATAGTTCTCCTACCTGCAATTCTTCAAAATTATGACTTCAAAGGTTTACTATGAACACTACTCATCCCGGCTTGGGGTTTGATGTGCTTGACATAGAGCAATTCAGCCTCTTATTCTTTATTTAAACTCGAGCAGAGATTTCAAGATTTTTTGTAGTGGTCGCATCACTCAAGCAACTAGGAATTGCCTGTGAAGAGAAATAGATACATCATTCATTCTTGAATGGCATCCAACATGCCACCTCACGATCCCAAGTGTTTGACCCAGGGACAGGATTGCAAATTACATGAGCGCCCAGTCTCCAATGTGACCTCCAAGTCAATTGACAACCTGGCAATCCAAATATCTGTGGGCATCACTGAATTCGTTTGAAAGGCCGGTTTCCCTTACTTCCAAGGTTGCTGGGCGACTCTCGACCGATGCAAGCTGACACGGTATAAGCCATCTTAGCAGACGTCTAAACTGCTCAAATGATAAGCTGACACCAAGTCTATCTCAGTGCCGGTGTCATGTTATCAAGCAATGTGCTTTTTGACTCTACCAATGAACATCCACGAAGACCCAAAACAACCAAATCGCCCTCAATCTCAAGATGTGTACGTCTACGCTTGATGAATTCTTGACTCCTGATAAGCGTACAAGTCACAGAGCAAAAAGAACTAATCAATACATGACCAGACAGCAAGCCTTGGTGTAATTTACCGAGCTGCGTTCCAAGCTTCCATTGTTGTATTGCAAATCCGTCCATGCAGTAATATAGCTCTCGCGAAACAGATAAACCCATTCTCCTATAACAGTTACTCTTAATATGTCCCGTTTGAGATATTCGACGTGACTGCAAACTTTGATCCACCGTTTTTCTCGGGATCGATTGACACGCTGTCAATCAACAAAGCCAATGAGAAGACAAGTCAGGAGGTGAAAAGGGGGTGAGGCATGGGCCTTGGATTATGCAGATCGAGGGAACTGGCGACGAACAAGCCGCTTCTGTTTTTTGATTTGTCCGCTTGTTAAATGAGCTTGCAATCCCGCAAGGTCAGCGTGTAAACGTTTCCCGCCAGATATGGGCTAGAATGGACGCTAATATAGAGCCTATTGGGTCCAGAATCCAAATAAAGCCACTCGGCATCGGTTAGAAATTCGGATTGTTTTTTTTACCAGGTATGCTTCTGGACCAGAAGAAGAAATACTGCAAGCTAGCGGATATAGCCCGCTGAAAAGTGAACTTGTGACGACCAAGTCTAAAGTCTTGGGTAGCAGTATAAATTACTGTGTAATGTCCAATGTACATGTATACAGTGCTCCGTACAAAAAACATGACTAGCGTTCCCCGAAGCAATGGTTACGCGATTAGCGAGTCAATATCCAGCTGCTGTGGACTCTAGTCAGGATGCTCCATCGCTGAATACGGTTTGGACTGCGATTTGGTGTTTCAGCCCTATGGAAAATAGTGCTGGGCTTGTTATTGAGGCATCCTTGATATTGCTGATGAGGTGTCATCGACAGACGTAGTTACATGCATCGCCACGATCTTAGAAGAACAGGCTTGGAATAAACAGTGCGTGCATTTACTGTTCCCATCATTTTGATATTGACAAGGAAATGAATACACGAACCCGATACCTGTATTTACCGAGATAAAACCCAAGAAATAATTACATCACGAGGCGAGCATATTACGCCTATAAGATAGGATTAGAGCACATCTGCAGGTATGGCAGGATCAATCCGAACCCGGACTGAATGCGAGTGGAATCAAATAGACAAAAAGCCGGAAACCGAATCCCGTGAATCCCGAGAAGAAAAAGCAAGAAGAAGCAAGAAGAAAAGGGGGAGGGAGATAATCAGAGCACCAGAAACCTAACCCTCAAAAGGTATGGCGAGTATGGCTCGTAGACCGACACTCTCAACATGGTTGAGCGACTGTCTTCGAAGTAGAAATTAACAAACAAGCGGTAGAAACGAAGAAACTTCAAAACACCTACAAGGTCCTCGAGGCAGGGACGCGACCGGGACTCGAGTGCTATGTTCATTCTCCACATCGTTAATTAATTTCCAAACGTCAGATAACCGGACAGCTTCCAAGGCTGGGGACTTGACTTTTCGCCCGTATAGGCAGTAGGTAGTTTATCGCAAATCGAGTCGAACATCGATTCCGGTCCTCAGACTAAAAGACTAGTAAACTAGAACTATTGACAAAATTCCAAGATTAATACCTCGGAAGCCAGAATTAGTCGCGAAATGGGGTATTGTTATTTCTTCTGTTGAGTCCCTTTTAGCTAAATCCTACGCTGCTCCACTCGTAGGGCTGAGCACTGCAACATCATTTGCGGTTTGCATTTGCGCATTTGCACATTTGGGGAAATTTGACTTTAGAGTACGTGGAGATGAGAGTTTTTGCGACTCCAAATCCAACTCCGAACGACCAAAGAGCGAACCGAGCACATTCAGCGTCGATTTTTGGGGCTGTGTTTGTTGGCATTTTAGAAATGATGGTTGACCAATAGATCCGGCACAGGCCGGATTCCTTATCGGCGAGGAGGACATTGCACTCTGCTTTCTTCTGATCGCGACACGTATGTATTTGGGCTGATAAATGGCGTAAGATAATTCCTAGAATCTCTCGGTGATTAGTATAAGGGAGTAAATTTTAAATGATGATAAATGGCATTTCTACAAAAATGGCAATGATTGGTGGGTTGTGGTATACTCAATTTGCGCGCTGACAATCTGCTAATCTAAATTTTGCAAATTGATACAGCTCGCAAACATTGATTTGATGTCGGCATCCATTGGCGGTTCGAGTAAGACCATTACGTGCTCGATGAGTAGTGATTGGCGTCGGAAACCCCTCATCATTGATAGTTCCGAGATCAAAGTCGGGAAGTGGCTATCATGTCTGTCTCCGCTGAATGAGAGTAGGGATCAAAATATGCTTGCTACTGCCTGTAGACCTACAGCAGGCCAGTCTAGAGACCCCAAGACTCGTGCATACGGATGACTGAGCCAAGAGAAATGTTACACAAAATGCCAAAGATTCATTCTGAGTTGCTAACCTTGGATCACGCTGCGATTAATCAGGCTGCAATCAAAAGTAAAAATCGGTGACAGCACCTTCGTATAACGTAGCCATGTTATTCCAGCTTAGTGAATCAATTACATATGTGCAGAGCCTCAAAGTACTTTACTTGTGGACGACCTCGGGAGTATTCTGCTGCCTGCGCAAGTCAATATGTAGACACTTTCAAAACTTACGAGACCAAGAAGTTGCATTGCATGATGCATGCATATATGGGTAATCTTGCCGAAAATGAATCGTGGGACAACTCATAGTCCGCCAAAAGGATGGACAATAAGGTTCATGCATGGGCTTTGACCCGCGCTTTCACGCGAATTCTATGTGGCTGCTTGAATATACCTACCAGTTGAGAGGCTCTATTCACGAAATATACCTCAAGTCGCTTCGTTCGCGGGAATGATTGGACAGCTGGATTTAAAATTGTCACGACAGTCCTCCCCAACTCATGCTGTGTAACAGATCATCGAGTGCTGTTGAAAGTGAACTCTGCCACAGAAATATGAAACCTCACGTTCGGTGTCACCAAAGCAAATGTCTTGGGTTGCCAGTCCAACAAAATACACTCTCTACATTTCTTATTCTACTCAGGTGCCTATCTGTGCCTAAGTGGTACAAATTTAGGCGAGGTAGCTTTTTACCCAAACCTTAGAATCCTGTCTCTGTTGCATAAAAGTTGACTCATTGGAGTACTGTGTATAATGCTTATAAGCGAGCTAAACGAGTCATTTCCACGTTACACTACTCATTGTACTTACAAGGCTACCGGTCTCGAAAGACAAACTAGACGCACCCCCCTTTACAGGGGGTTGCATCCTCCACGTCGAAGGATCTGATCACCCATGCTTTTAAAACAGGCGGAATATAGCTGCATGAAGCAGAAAGGCGGCTGCGGGGATATACTACGTAGCATATTCAATTAGGCAAAGGCTTTAATGATAAAGAACCAAAAACATTTCCGAATCTGGAAGTGTCATGAGCCTGACATCCCCTCTAGCATCTGGACGCATTCGCCTATAGCGGAGAAGGGCAATCTGAGGAATCGTTCCTTTTTTTGGTCTTGTCGTATCACGTCAAACCGACTTGCCTCATCACTTTCATTTAAAATCCTTTTCCCGCTTTAAGTAATGACATTAGCAGACCCGTCGATCCTCGCGTACAAGTTTAGCTTGAATTGATTAATAATAATACAGTCACCAAAACCGTTGAATTAACGTTAGTAATGAATATGAAGCTAAAATCCTTCGTGACAAGCGGATGCGTGCACCCGGTAGCCTCTATTTGACGGTCCAAAGGGTCGGATTTATAATCACTTGATTGGATACAGTACATGCCAGGCGCTATGGATTCACTAATAGCGAATTTGGCAGGTTGTTAAGTCCTGAATCCCCGCGACTGTTAATTTAGTGATCTAGGCCCATTGATGAGACGCCGTTTGATTCCAAGGTTGAGAGGAATCAGCTAGACGGTGGTCTTTTCCATGGGGATTCTGCCAAGAATGCCCCCAGAACATGTGTTATATGCAATAAGTCATGAATTAAGAAGTCATAGAGCAAATGCTAAACCATTGGATTGGGAGGAGCTATTTTCTAACATCTACCTAGCTCAAATACACGCCACCAAATAAGCAGCGATAGCGCGGTACTGGAGCGCCACGAAGTTTTGTGAGGGAAAGATAAGCAAAAGCATTATAACGATTGGCGGATGGCAGGAGCCGATCGAGTCTTAGTCGAGGCGGTTGACGAATACGCAGCACTTTGAGCACCGCATGCTCTCCTGAATGGATGCTTAGGTAGATTTGGCCGGAAGATGGGTATAAAGGAATTTCCACATGTTCCAATTCTTAGGCCGCCGGTTTTTACGTACATACTGGTGCCAGGACAATTACTTGACAGTAGTGTGTTGTATATCGAAGGAAAGTTGTGTGCAATAATATTGTTCCTAAGAATAGGAATAAATTATACAGTGGGTTGCCGAGGTCGGCGAGGCAGTGTTAGTGCCATAGTGTTCCTTGTCCTCTATATGGGATGCGAATCCATGTATCAAACCCCGATAAAAGACGCTAGAAGAAAGATTGAGAATAGAAAATAGAAAATACAGATTTCGGTAATAACATAGTCGGCAGCAGGCACAGGCACAGGCACCACGTATCTTCACTACTACGCTTTAAATCGTAGATGCGGAATCCCTGTCATAGGGCGTATGGCTTCGCTGCTCCCAATCAAATCAATTTCGCTCTCCACTTTAGATTCTTCATTTTCCTTTGGGCTACCTAGCTAAAATGGCTTGATAACTGCACAAAGAGTAAAATGTACATACCTGGTCGACTTGTCCCTGACAGATTAATTACACGAGCCAAGCCGCAAACGATCCTCCAACAGGGCCGCTAATGATTACAATACGTTTCCGGCCCTATAATACGGTATCCTCCAGACCAAGTCTGTCTTTGCACGGACCGCACTATGGTGACTTATCACGTATACGGAGTAGTTCACTTGGTGAAACACTTAAGCTGGATTATCATGTTTGGCTGGAGCAAAGAGGTAAAAAAAGGGGATAACACGCTTAAATCCGTGCTGCTTTTCTTATTCAAGGTGGGGGCTTTAGGAAGAAAGTTGCTTTTTTTCCCGCAGGGAGACCCGTTTAGATGCCTATCCGCCTATTCTTACGTATAAGCGCTGGCGAGAAAGTGAGTACGGACTTTACGTTACAACTCCGGTCCACAATCACCAAAAACTAAATTCATTCCAGCAATAGAGTGCGAGTGTATAATTAGCAGTTATCAACAAGTTTTGGGTACTCGTCTCTGCCAAAGGTCACTTTCTCCAGACCCGCAATGTAAAGCCGGGCTAATCACCGATACTATTCGACCTCCCTGCGCCAAGCTTGGGGTCTTTTTTTTTTCATTATTACTACGTCGTAAGTACTGGAAAGTAAAAGTACGGCAGAATTTTGAACTTGCACGAGTAAGTTCCGTCAGAGACCATACCTATTCCGTGCCAAGTAGCTAGATAGTAAATACTTTAATTATACACGTGCAACGCTCATTAGCGTATCTGATTAATATACGAAATTTGCGCTGGACTTCGCTGAGTAAAGGTGTTTTCTCCCCCGATTCTCGTCCCAAGTGGGCAGCAATCTTGATTATCAACTGCTGCCAGCATATTCCATACATACTTCTGACTCGAGGGGTTATTACTAGTGGTCTCGTGTAAGAATCTAGCCAAGATGAGCCAAGCAATGTCAAATTCTTCTACCATTTAGGGCAGAAACAATCAGCCCAATCAAGTTGTGCCAAGAGCCGACGGACATAAAAGATTATATAATCATCATTTTACGTACATCGTCTAACACTGGTCAGTCCAGTCATATGACAAGAACTCCACAGATAGCATAAAATTCCTTTCTCCGGACAATCTTCCGTAGATAATTGGCCGCGGTAACATAAAGTTCAGCGACGGAAAAAGTTGAAACCGATAAAATGATCAAAAGGGGAAAAAAGTAAACCGAGTTACGGAAACATTTAGTCCGGAGTTTACGGAGTAGGTGTGTATTTAGGTAAAAAACCAAAAAACTTAGTTTGACTTATGCTCTGACGCTAAGAAAGTCTGATTACCTTAAGCGCGTATCCACAAATCCACAAGGCGTGCCTTTCCGCAGGAGAAAGTTTAAACGACAAGCCACATTTTTCCCGATTTGGCAGTACGCATCCTTCCTTTTTCAGACTAGCGGAAATCTGTTTCAGTTTTAGTCCTTATGAACTTAAGATGCTTAACGAGCTTGACTAAGGAGGAGAAAAGTCGAAAGTCAAAATCACGCCCCCAATAAATCTGTGGCCCAATAAAGCCCCAGTAAACCCCCAATCATGCCCCCAATCATGCCCCCAATAAACCCTCAAACAACCCCCCCCAAAACCCTTTGGCGTCTTTTGAAGCTCTGACATGTGCTTAGAAGCGCGGCAATTAATTTGACGGGTATTGATTCTAACAATCTGAATCCACTTCCAAAGTAACCTTAAGTAAGGTACTTCTTCTTTCGGACAAGGACAAAAACAATAACGAGGAATTAAAAAAAACCAAAATTTGTGAAGAAGACTTGGCTGTCTGAGTTCTAGACGCGGCGAGCTCCCCGAACCAGGAGCAAAAGCTTGCCAAGCTTCCCTCAATTCCATTCTGACCGACACAGCGCTGAATCCATTCCATAACTAACTAGAGCAAGAGCTTAATTTTTAGCCTTGTGGAAGAGGGACAGCAAGTCCCACTCCATTATCCTTCCGTCGGACGATATTGACTTATTATTAGCGAGAAAAACAACGGCCGACAGTCGGGTGAATTTTCGCCCGTTATGCCGATCGGTGATGGAGAGCGGAGGTAACAGCTCGGAAGGTTCCGTAGATGAAGCATTCAAAATCGAATTTGAGCCGAATTTGAGCGCGGATTGTGGTTTCGTACCGGCACTTTCATTTAGGACCATTCCAATGAGACTGCTCGCTAGAGACTATAGTTAACTTTCGGTACTCCGTGGTAAACAAGAATCGGTTATAAATCAAGCCGACAAAGATTGATATGCACTTTTCGCGCTAAGACGTTTCCAGTAATAGAGTGCTGCAAGATGACTCGTCCAGAAACACGCCTCAAAGCATCGTTCCTATTTGTTGTTTGATGTGAGTTAATCAATTTAACTAGTTATTTTACCTACTCCGTAGTTAGTTACTAGTTAGTAACAAAAAGTAGTCGCAATTATTATTCAGCAAGGCTGGTGATAGGACTTGGCGCCGACTAAACCGACTCAACAAGACGGAACGGAATATTCATAGCTGTGACGTGCCTAGATTGTTGCAACCCACTATGTTAATTATCCCATGCCCGAAAATTCAGAAGAACAGCAAAATTTGACTGCGCCTTGTACATAGCATGTTTTGGCTAACGTTAGTTTTGTTACTATTTTTGACAGTCTGCTGCGGATTAACGAACGCGATACAAGCCGATACTAGCGTCAAACTCCAATCCACTTTCTTGGCAACCCGCAAGGTTTGGTGCGCTGTAACTTTACCACGTAGTAGTATTTGTCAGCTGAACGTTTCACTATAACTATTTGAACAGAATATGACAGGTATTACGATATCATACCATACATACCCATACCCATCCTCATACCAGTACCCGCAGCAGTACGGAGTAACCATGCCCGTATCAATACCAATACACGGGATGCATTATACTCGAACTTCAAAGTTCAAACAGAGTGTTATAATCCATTCAGTATCCACAATTCTAGAAATCCAAAATAACCATGTCAGATCGCACGTGCAGCCGTGCACCGTCACGACACCGACCATAGAAGTACATCCTGATCCTACATCGTCCGACCAATTTCCATGTCCGGCCAATGTAAAAATAATCCTTGCCAAGCTGCCAAGCTGCCAAGCTGCTCCGGAATCCATAAGCGAAGACGAAGTGTCATCCTCCTAGCAACTTTGGAAATTCTCAGTACTAGTCAGTAGCCATACAAGGCAGGTCGATCTCTTCCAAGATTTTTGCACTACTGAGTAAGTACCTAGGACCTAGGCAGATAGGATTGGAAAGGTCAACTTTTCTTTTCTTTCGGAAAGATTGACAAATTTAGATTTCGATCATCGAATGTCGCAAGTCGTTCCGACGGGTTGATACATTGATAACGTACGAAGTAGTTAGTTAATGCTAGCTTAACTATCTATAACCTAACTTAAGTTAATACCTCGGTATTCGTGGCACTCGCGAATTAGGATTCTTCACAAAGCGCCTTTGTTGACGACGGCATTAGATTCTTTCTACCGACTATAGCCAGATTTCCGTAAATCGACAAGCTGCATGATGTACGGCGCTTGAGGATAGGTAAGAAGACGATAATAAATTTCCTTGGCAAGTCGATTAAAATTCGTGAAGAATAATGACACATGCATGACTTGGGGACCGCAGCGTCGAACTGGATCGGAATTAGTCCGTATTTTTTTGAACTCCTCCGTACTCCATAGTTAGACTATAACTACCAAGGTACTAGAGGGGTTTTTCTTAGATATGTCGAATGCCTGATTTAGTAAGCTTCGCGAACCAATACGGAATTCGGATTCGAAAGGCTCAAAGTCCTCCCGATTCGCCTTTCTGGAATTGTTGTCCACAACGGTGGGTATTCAAAGCTGGATTTCTTATGACAGTAATTTATCTAATGACGTTGTAAACTCCGTACGTCTGGTCAGTTCTCGAGTGAAACCATTCGTCGGTATCGAGTAAATACGATCGTAGATTCCGTCTTAACTCAACTACTCAACTGAGACAACGAACCAGGTGACTTTTGATTTATGAATACGTAAATAACCACAGAACCACGGTTTTGTGCTGGCAGTACAAAGTGTGAAGATCCCGAGGACCCGAGCGCAAATTTTCGACTTCGGGAGTCGCACAATCCTCCGGCTCCACAATTAGTTTACCTTTAAGAGGAAAAGAAAAGTGGGCATGAACCTAGGGAATAAAGGGAATAACAGGAAGAAGGTAGACAAAGACGTCCGCCAAGCTTTGAGTGGGATGGACAGGATGGGGGGTTTTGTTTCAATAAAATTAGAAATTACTAATCATCGATCGGAATTGGAGTATGGAGTAAGGATAATTGAAAATCGATATGCAAATTTGCTCCGTAGTCCGTACAGAAGGACGGAATTTATTGTCACACGTTGCTCAGAAACGAGGCTTGGGTGCGAGGAATTTCTAGAACGAGTCGTGCGGAATTCAGTGGTGAGTTGACAGTACCTAGGCAATAGAATTGGTCAGAAGAAAAGGGGACCATGCATGCACAGTTCCGGATTGAAATAAATCTCCATAGCCATTACCAGTAACAACAGCAGCAGCCTTGGTGTCACGACAACCTTGTCATGAAGCATTAAGTACGTGGGTATTGAATAGTTAGTATTTTATTATTTTCATTCTATCGTGTAAACTTGCCCTGGTAACGACTGTAACTAACCACCAATATTCAGATCAGACTAATCCTGCCGCCTTGCAGGTACGAGCAGGCCAATGGGAATGCAGAGTTTGCCGAAAATTCGGCCGGCTGCAGATCAGAAATGTTATCGTGGTTGCGTTACAACCTAACGACTGTCGCGAAGTGTTGCATTCATTTTGTGGCTTTGCTTTTGTTACAGGGCGCGTCTCGATGGCTTCAAAGCTTCTGATCCATACATAGCAGTGTCCACTGTTTAGTCTTTGAAGACTGCAAAGTATGAAACTTTCGGCTCAATACCTACGCAATGTATAGATAGAGTGATGCCCATTTTTAATGCGCATACCTATGGAGAACATAGGGACGTATATTTCCTTACTTATCTACTCCGTAGGGATACGGCTATAGCCAGGCCTGGAGACTATCAGCAATAGCCGGATGGAATTACGTAGTTTTGTCTGAATATTTCAAAATGCCAAGTTGGTGCCCAGATGGGTGGGCAAGATACCTAGTAGTTTTGTAGTCACGGAACAAAACAAAAAACCTAGGTATCTCCACAATTTGTCACTGTGAATTGACAAGAAGTCTGATCGCAATCACCTGCAAGGGTCCAATATACCAAGCGTCGTCATCCAACAACCTTGAAAACCAACACGACGGACGGCACGGCACGCGCTCAGCCAATGATATCGACAAGCGTTGCCTGCAGACCAAACACCATATGCAGTAGTTTAGCTGTCAATTGCGATTTTCGCCACTCCAATAAATTCATGCAAGAAAGAAGACTCGAAAATTGGGCAATAAAAAAAAATGAAGTAAAATAAACCAAACAACCAACAGACTGGCTAACTACGTAGACCATGTCCTAAACCACTCTGTAGTCTGGTTATTGGCCTCAGACAATCTGGATGCAATCTGGATGACTTGGCAGGCGCCGCTGTTTATCAATCTCATTCGTCGCCTTGGAGCAGGTAACCCAAGCAGCGCTAACGCACCAAAAGCCTACCAACTGTGCAAGCCAGATGGATATCCATTTTCTAGGCAAAGAATGTCCCATTTTCCGCCCCCTACGACTATAAACGAACGCGCGAATAGAATTGCTTGGAGCGGACCTTTTTGTGGAATTTCCGCAAGGATATTCTTCTTGCCTTTTAAAGAAGGAGGGGACGATCACTGGGCTGGAATGGGATTTGCTGTATTCACTAGTCCGGATACATCTTACGTCGTGCATTGTTGTTGGCTGGGAATGGCCAGAAACATGCCCGTATGCCTGTCTAGCTTCTCGCGTGGCCTCTTACCAACAAGAACAGGAAGAACAAGGACAGGGGATGGACTGATGGCATAAGCGGTTTCTAGTCGAAGTTCTAGAAAATTGCCAAATGCAAGAATGTCGGGTGACGTCCCCGGTTCCAAGTCTCAAGTCTTGAGTATTATTATTATTATAATCATTGTGACTATAGCATTTGAAACGCGGAAAGGGGTAGAACTCTCTCGTTCTCTTTGAATTAGTAGGTTGAGCAGATTGATTGCGCACTATTCCAGTGCACACAGCGCAATTGTCATATCAAAAAGTCCGTCATCGTGATACTCCACGCCGGGTCAGGTACCTAGGTACCTACCTAGGTAGGTAGTGAATATATATTGTGCAGCGGAATGGAATATTTGCGGGTTACTATGCCTTACCAATACGGCTTCCCTGATCTATCCGAGGGATACGACTGGTAGACAAGCGACAAAAAATAATTGCAACGAATGGAGACGACTATCAATCGTAGTCGATCTTTGGGCATGCGCTGTCTTAATTTCTTGTATTATGATGAAGCCAGAGTAAGAGGGTCGTGTATATTACAAGATTCTTGGCCCCCAATACCCACACAGTCAATACTTGATAGATTTAAAATACCGCGCAAACATACTCATACGTGTCATACCGACCCCAGCTGTGCGGAAACGCTAGCGGGTGACTGGACAGCCTTACGGTGGGTCTTGTAGTAACAGACTCGAGCTTGCGGCAGTCAGTAGGCAGTAGGCAGTAGGTAGTCACTATACCAGAAAGTAGATAGAGGAGACAGTAAGGATTTCTGGAAATGCTCGATACGCTGGCTAATGATTACTTACAAATGCACATGGAGCACTCGGGCAATCTCAGGTTTGTCTATCTGTCTATCTACCTGCGACGCGAGGTAGTACAAGAAATGTGACAGCACCGGCAGCTCTCGGGAACACCGAAGAGATAGATAGAATGTAGACGACCGAGTCCTCTTGTCCAGTGTGCATCCATATACTATCTCCATAATATGCACCTGGGTATTGTACAAGGCAATAGATTACTTGACCATTGTGATGATCTATTGGTATGCCGTTCTTCTGGAGAATGCGGACCACCGCAGATAGAGGGGAATCCATACAATCCGTACCGTGGTGAACTACTAAATCAACGGCGTCGCCTAGCGCCAGTCTAGGCGTGACTTTGGTGGAGTTGATTGATTATGAGAATGAGAATGAGCAGTTAACGAGCGAGTAAATGAACGAGCCAGCGAGGAATACTGGAACAATCCGCACGCATATCACGCATGGAAAAGATAAACTGGAGAACTTCGTATAGAACGATGGAAAAGTAATAATAATAGTACGGAGTCCATAACTATAAACTGTGCAGATTGATTAGTACTGACCCGACATTCCAGACGGCATGAAGCGGTGTACGAGGCCGTGCACCCACTGGCTAAGCCTCGGATTATGTCATGCCGTGCATTAGTCAGAGGGCTCGTTGTCCAATGATCATCCACTGTTCGCCTAGTACGGGCTACGATTGGACGGGAGAGTGTGGCTAGTGTAGCCAAGGGCTTGATTTTGTGGCGCCAAGCAGTCGCCGACTGAGATTCCTCACCGACAAGGCCAGAGGTCTATTATTATTTATTATTATTATTTAGTTATTTACTATGTAGTAGTTGTACATAGTCACTCCATATGAATCACTAGTTGTACGACGCATCTTAATATCCCGTTACGAAATACGGAGTACGAGAGTAAATCATCTCGAGTCAATGATGCAAAGACTTTCAACTTAAGTTACACAAGTCATACGATTCTTCTGGGATTAATTCACATCCAGAATCGGCTCTCTTTTCCATTCTGGCACCAACCCAATATCTCACCCGACTGGGGCCCTGCGTGTTCGGAAACCCCGTAACTTAAAAACAAAAAAAAACTCTCCCTTTCATCTTAAACGATCGTAAGCAAAAATTTTATCTTGCTTAGCATTTTTTTTTTTCGCGAAAGCATTGTAGGAAACTCAAATCCGTCTTTTTGTCTGCTTTCAAAGTTTGAACCCCTACCACCTACTACCAGGTATAGCTAGACTGGGCTGTAGCACAGACTCCAGAGTTTTGGGAAATCTTGAATTTAACACAGCGTACGTAGTCTCGCATGGCCCGTGAGTACTGCTAAGAGAGATTGAGAAAAAAAACAAACCTGAATATTGAGTATGGGTAAGAGTATGAGCATCAGACAGACGGCGAGTCCGTTAGTATTCACTATTCAGCCTTGTAGCCTTGTGGGAAGGAAAAGTAACTTTTTTTTCCCACGCCCACCCGCACCGAACCAATACATTTTCATTCTTCTTTTTCCATGCTGGGGCATTTCTAAGCACATGACGTCCCGCACCGCAACTTGAGCCGAGATGGGCTAGATCGTAAGAAATACCTGACGGTATTGATGGTATCGTATGGAATTGTTTTTTTTTGTATGTAGTTTGCAGTAACGCACAGATTGCCTCGTACTTGAAACCATTGCATGATGCAACCAACAACCAGGACTCGCCTTTTATAACGCCAGAATTATTAACGGCAGTAATTATAATGAATATACACAAAAAGAAATGAATAGGAAGGGATCCCGGCTGCATGTCTGGTCGGAGAATACGTGGCCCATAACGTCCAGCCAAAGACAAGACGGATGGATATCTTGTATTTTATTCAACACAGAGTGCACGGAAACTGAACATTCTCTAAGGAGGCTCTGCGATCACCTGTCGTTTCGCGGCATATTTATCTAGTTCAAAGGCTGGCTACATACAAGACTGCCACAGTTGCTTACTGCCCAGCCCATCGTAACATGTAATCTATAAGGTGTGTTTTGCGTGGAACTGGGACCAATGAATCAAAGAGAATCGCGGGGCAGCCGGGATGACCGAGGCGCGAAAAAAACGAGTTGGCGAGTCCATAATCTCGTTTATCAGTGAACAATTTGAACTAGACATTGTGGTCGGACTTGGTCAATTAACCAATTGTTGATTATCATCTTCATAATTTCAATGGCTTGGATTTGCGCAAACGCCTTGTGGCAGAAGTTGTAGCCAACGCCCGACTTGATCGAAGTGCACTCTCCAAGTTAATGAGTTAACTAACAATTAAATAGATTTAGTGTAGATAAGTTAACGTGTCTAACTGAGTTCAGTAAGCTACCAGTGATGCTTGTCAACAAATCGTTTTGCTTCTTGCCAACTACCTACTCCGTAATCCCTAACTAATTAAAAATGCCTGTAGTAAACGTCCGGTGGTCCCGCCAATCAAAGGGTCAAACTTAGTAGAACCTCCCAAAGCCGACGGATTTAGTGAAGCCAGCACGGGTCGATAGTTGTCAAGCGATCAGCGATTATTGGCTGTTCGTCGGCGAGCAGTGTAGATTGCGATCATTAAAATTTTTTGTAGAAGACGTAATGTAATGCGATTGTTGATTCATGAAATGAGTAGGAGTACAACGGACATAGGTTTCTGAGACTTAAGTCCGGATTCATTCCATATGCAGTAGTACTATGTAGGAATTGCATAGATACCAACTCCGTACTATGGAGTTGCTTAAACATACGAGGTTCGGGTTCGGAGAGATGAGCTGCAGAAATTCCAGACCGTCTCGATGGACGACTCTGGTTGGCTCAAGCTGCCGGTTCCTGCTTGCCTGAGGGCCCCGAATCGAGATCGGGGCGGTCTGCAGTAGTAATCACTTCACGATGGAAGTTGACTCCTAATTACCAAACTACTGACTAGTATGGTAGAATATGCAGTACTCATCATTTTCCTGCATGGGGATTTACCTAGGATTCAGTCAGACCTCAGACAACAATGCAGGCAGGCAGCGCAACATACGCATACACCATCGAGACCTCGGGATACTACGTCGTAGCTTCTTGCTTTGACGACATCCAAGCCCCCTTTGGTCCATGCCACATCATGCACCGCAATGGAGACTATGGAGAAGATGGTGCGGTGCTGTGCAGTACGCCGAAGATAGAAGCCTGAAGGAGGCTTGGTCAGCAGTCTAGCAGCCTGGCAGCCTGCCGCGCAGTGCCTGGGGCAGCCACGCTCACCTGTATGTACGAAGCTAAAGCTGCCCCCATATTTGTCCCTAGCAGTTACAGGACGATACGCCGCCCGCGCCCGTGCTTGGCTGTCGTTATACTCCTGTACTCGAAGCAAAGCACTGAGAATTTATGAGAATGAATATTAATAGATATAACTCGATTCCGCACAGATAACTATTTCGAGATAGACAAGTCCCGCAGTCCACAGCAAGCTAAAGAGGGTAACAAATCTCATACTGCTGCGTCAGAATGTATCCAGATTTTATGTAACCTACCTTGTACGTAAATACCGTACGTACGTACGTGTATGTATGTATGTATGGAAAGAATGTATTGTAAGACTCGTGCCGAAAGGGGGTGTGGAGCCCATCGGGGCCCCTCCTTTCTAGCAAGCCCCACTCACGTACCCATGGTTAAGCTAATCACGCTAACCTTAGCACTTTAAGTTAGTAACATTACAAGTCACCAAGTCACCCACTGACCAACTCGGAACTCTTGATTCTTGACTCGCTCTTGACAAGTCACTGCCAAAACTACCCGCTAACGCTGACCCCGGCTCGCTCTCTACTAGTTCATTTACTAGTTAGCTAACCACCTAACTAACTACTAACTACTAACTACTAACTACTAACTACTAACTGTCTATGCTAAAGTTATGTTATAGATTACTGTACAGCATACGGATACTTAATTAGCTGGAGATCCACCTACTCAGCCAAGCGTATTGTGCAGCATTACTAGACTCGAACTACTGTACATACCAAACGTACTGGTGGTACAAATGCGTCAATACGCTGTACGCCCGCAATGAAGCATGTACTAGGCAGTAATGTATAGTACAATGTACGTGGACAGCCTATCTTCTAGTCGCTTGTGGCCTAGTCGAATCAGAGATGCGTCTGAGCCTGGTTGCTTTTTTTGGCGCTGGCCAAATTCTAATTAATTGCCCAGGCTAGAACTCAAGAAAGAGGGCCCAGCACGCCGGGATGAACAACTTTTAGTCTGTCTGTACGTCTGTAGGGCAATCAAATCATCGCCCATTGATGGGTTGCTTGCTTGTTCGAACTCCTGCCATCTTTCCTAGTGTCTTTTTTAACCCCCCTCTTTCTACCTTCTCTCTTCCCCCACGGGAGATCCGTCTGCGCTTGACTTGTCTTCTCCTGTAATCAAATACCATATTTGTATTGGACGGACGAAAGTAGTTCATTTGCATTTATAAGTGGTGCTTCCCATCCCACCGTCTGAATCCTATCGTGACTCTTTGTTCCGGTGTTTTTTTTTCCTACTCCATTATTAAACTTCTGATCACCCCCCTCTCTTCTTCAACGGTTCTCTTGGAGATTTCTTCTTGCTTATATATACATACCCTTCCTTATACCTCCGCCCTCCGAACCTTGGAACTCTTCCATCAACCTTCCTCCGCGTCACCTAGCTTACGTTTGCCCAGCTCGTATAAATTCGTCCGCGCCGCGCAAAACTAAAACACCTCGACGACGGGATTCCAACCAACAACACATATATCTATATTGGTATATATATCGGACTACGTGTTTTCGCGAGGGATGCAAATATCGTGGACGGAATATCTCAGAACATATTTCCTTCCCTGCTAGCAAGCAGGGGTTGAGAATACTCTCTCTTCCGGGGTTTCCGCTGAAACTTTATCGCATAACCTTTCCGGTACCCAGCTACCAAAAGGTAATTTTGCTGGATACCAACCTGGGAAGGTTATATATATAATAAATATATACCTGGCGGTCGAAATTATATATTGCCCAACATGATGGCTTTGGAAGCTTCCCGACAGCAGCAGCAACAATTCCAGTACTTCTCGAATGATCAGATCGCTCTCGACCCCGAGCTCATGGATCAGTACGGGTACTCCACCATGCAATCAACGCAGCAGCAAAACCAACAACATCCCCAAGAACACGTTCGCTCATTTGCGCACCAAACATACTACGACGCTTCGGCGTCGTGGGCAGAGCAATCCGCAGAAATTGAATTTCAACAAAAGCACCAACAGCAGCAGCAAATGCTATTTACTGCTGGGCCCAATTCGCCGCCGTCAATGGCTGCATCTCACTACTCTGCTGCTTCTGCTCCGTCGATTGCGAGTGCTTCTTCGTCAAACGTGGGCTCGCCTTATGTTGGCTCCTCGCACAATTTCGCAGATTCGTGGATTGATACTTCGAATGGCTTGCTGGGTGTACCGATGGCCATGATGCCGGAGATGGACTACTCGATGGCTTCTATGGAAGTAGATCCTACGTATGGAACGGCAGCTAAATTTCCCACTGTCGGTATGTATACAGCTCACGGTCCGAGACAGGAAGAAAGTAAAGGAAACATTTGATTGACAACTAGCAGATCCCTCAGCTATTCATCATCCCATTCCAACTTCCATGCCATACGATGAACATTCAATGTCGCTGGCCAATTCGTCCGGGTTTGTCTCTCCCGCACAGATGGGCTCTCCAATGCCGAGCCATCAAACCTTGGGAATGGCGCAAATCCCCGCTCCCCAGATGAACACTTCGTCCCCTTATCTGGGCGTGGAGCACGCCCAACCTTCTAGTGCTGCAGGCAGTGTCTACGAACATCCATCTTCCATCGTTTCCTCTCTCTCTCCAACTTCCCACCCTAGCCCCTCCGCAAGTAATACGGATGCCGAGGACGACGGGCGCGAGAAGCGTCGATGTCCGCGACCGGATTGTGGACGGTCCTTTAAGGATCTGCGAGCTCATATGTTGACGCACCAAAGTGAGCGGCCAGAGAAATGCCCCATCGTCAACTGCGAGTACCACCTCAAGGGGTTTGCGCGCAAGTACGACAAGAACAGACACACCTTGACCCACTACAAGGGCACGATGGTGTGTGGATTCTGTCCGGGGTCTGGTTCTGCGGCTGAGAAGAGCTTCAACCGCGCCGACGTGTTCAAGAGGCATCTCATGTCTGTCCACGGTGTGGAACAGACTGCCCCTAATTGTCGAAAGAGAAGCCCTACATCATCGTCTGCAACCTCATCATCATCCTCTTCGTCCTCATCTGCCATACCCTCGTCATCTCTTTCTGGACCTTCAGGGGCCGCCGCTGGGGCCGATCATCAGAAGATGCTCCCCGGATACAGCGAAGACGCCACTGGTAAATGTTCAACGTGTTCCGCCAAGTTTAGCAACGCCCAGGACTTTTACGAGCATCTGGACGAGTGTGTATTGCGTGTGGTCCAACAAGAAGAGCCCAGCGAAGCAATTAATCAGCAACGATTAGCCGAAGTCGCAAACGACGAGGACGTCAAATTGACCATGGAGAAACATAAGCTGCTGGATACAGCTAGTCCGTTTGGTAGTGGCCGGAACGAGGACGAAGAGGACAACAACAACGACGACGACGCTGAACACGGTGAACATGATGTGGACGCTGATGACGACAACGACAATAATGATAATAATGCTAATACTTCCAAACCTACCAACAACACTAATACTTCCGGCAAAGGTGCGATATCCAAGCAAAACTCCCACCAAAAATCATCTTCTCGAGTCGTTCTCGGCGCAAACAGTGCCGTTTCCAAGAATTCAGCTTCGTCGTCCAACCCTAACAATTCTAATAATAATAAACCACGCCCCATTACCCGACGGCGCGGGAATAGGAACAGTTATCCA
The DNA here is from genome assembly GCA_002916415.1 of Talaromyces borbonicus. Lineage (NCBI taxonomy): Eukaryota > Fungi > Ascomycota > Eurotiomycetes > Eurotiales > Trichocomaceae > Talaromyces > Talaromyces borbonicus. The sequence continues at coordinate 1,692,972 of NBSA01000017.1, read as the reverse complement.
CACTCATGGGGCACGCCAGCTGCTAAAATGAAGAGGAAGAAACGCGTGATTTGTGCCTACGACGGACCTCGTCGGCTCTGGAAGGACGAAATGATGCTCAACAACGAGTTTGAAGTGCGCATTGCACTTCCCGGCGGTGCCGGCGACGGTACCAATCGCGACGCCTACGTGACTGATCTCGACATGATGAGCCTGAAGCGCGTCGAAGGTGTGTTCAGTGCCACCGATGAAGAGCGCGGCCTATACATGCCTGATACTTCTCCTGCTGCAAATCGTCTAATGGGACAACCGGCGTTGTTTCTGCCGGAGATGACCGAGGAGGATTTCAGTGGTATTGATATCGATGAACTTATTGCTTACCGCGCCGAGTCCTACACCACCGCCACTACTGCCTCTACCACTGCCTCTACCAACGTCATTACCAATTACAATAATAATAGACAAGATGGCTTATGCGTCTAATTTCGAAGACCGGGGGCAGGGCGGACAAGAAGACACGAGTCTTTACCCATCAAATACTATCATCCTCATTCACATCCGAGTCATCATTGTAATCTTATCTCATCTCCATCTCTTCGTCAGGACTTGTCTATTCCGGCGATTTTTTCTTCTTTTCTTTTCTTAACATTGTTCTCTTGGCCTTCTAGCATGTCAAAAGGGGGAAAAGGGAGCATGGAGCGTTTTTTCTTCTTTCGAATCTTTTGTTCTTTGTATTTGCCGGTTTCCTGGTCTCTGTTCCAATATACCAATCGACTCAAACCAAAGCGGTCAGAATCCATACCTTTGCACTTGGGTCAACTTTGAAAAAAAAAAATAACCCATCATTCATCTATCTATTCTTGGCGCGTTTCTGCTAATATTTGGGATTGCCTATCTACTCTCCATGTCTTTTGTTGTTGCGTTTGATTGCGTTGCCTGCTTGTCTTTTTTCGGCGTTTTTTCTTCTTCTTATATATTCGTCATATTTCCAAAACCTTGCTCTTGACAGGCTCTGGAAGTCTGCAAGAGAAAGCGGAAACAGGGGCGAACCATTATAACAGAGATAATTGAAGTATCTCAACTGTCAACATTATACAGAAATGTTAGGGAAAAAAAGAAATATTTTCATCAAATCCTTTTCTGATATTTTGTAATCAATTTTAGAGTAACATTGAATGTTATATACAGAGGAGGTAATTGATGTAGAATAATAGAATATTGAGTCAATTGACGTCTACTTCGCAGACTTGACAGGTCCATGATGAATAAGTCTGCCTATTATGCATGCAGGATAGGAATGCAAGAGGAACATGTAAAAGTACAAGATTGAAATTAATTTAGATGCATTCCTCATGAATGGCCGGCTGTAAAAGGCCCGCCGTACTACGCGTGCTATTTTGTCGTCCGACCTCGCTGTTCGACCAATTCGCCAACACGTCCAAAAGGCGATCGACGAGAAGTACTTTCACGATAAGTTAGGCAAAATCCATATTACAAGTCACTTGACGAAAGCTTACCAGCCAACATCGTAAGAGAAAATGTGTAGAGAATAACAGGGTGCGTCATATATGTGTACGTCAAATCGAAATTCTTCGCACAAGCAATCTGAGAGATGAGCACCACTGCGCATACAAAACGAAACCCCACAGCAAACGTGTTGTGCCAAATGTTCGGATGTCGGTTTGTCAAAGTTGCAAAGATAGCGAAATGAAGCATCGCTAAACCCACGGTCACAAAGTAATAAACATAAACAAATGCTAGTAGAACCAGGTAAAGTTTCACGTAATGCGTGCCTTCGGAGCTTGACGATACTGGATCCTCCAGCGTGATACCCATGCTAGAAAACAGGGCCACTGTCACGTTTCCCGTAAGGTGTCGACCGATGTCCTCTTTAATACCGTACACTTTGGCTGAAGTTGAGGTCGAGTTCGAGCAAATATTCGTCTGATTCCATAGAGTTTTGAGCAGCGCACGAATCGCTTTTCTTTCGTTGATGGCCCGAGTATAATCAATCTCCATGTCCGTTATAGTACGATTGAGTAGATTGAGTGCAGAGTCCGTGGCAGGTCGTGGCTCTTCACACGCATAATTCGTAGTCTCAAGTAAATAACGCAATTTGAGTGAAATGTCTAGGGCGAGTGCTAGGATTTGACACGCCTCGGACGAGAGAATAATGCACATATGAAATGGAAAGTGGAGTTGCGTCCATACTTGCTGTCGCACCTTACCATAGGACTGTCGAGGAGAGATATCATAGTAAGAATGCCATAGAAGATACTAACACTTATTAGCCTCAGTAAATTATACAGTGTCGATAGTATCACCTACCACCGTTGTCACAACCCCCATCACATGCAGAAAGGATGCAAATGTCCATCCTCCACCAGCAATCATCTTGTTCACAATTCTGGTCACAGAGATTACATGTTCGCCAATGATAATTAGGGTCAAGAGGCCCATCCGGGTCGTGAGATGGGTATCATCTAGTTCAATACCAGAAGTGGTATTCGAGATAGCGATGACAGTAATTGACTCGAACAGGAAGAGAACGAACCATACTGTCCAGATGTGAGGCTCGCTAGGCTTGAACGTCAGAAACATCTATCGACCATTAGTCTTGGCAATGAAGTGAACAAACGGGCCCAACTGACTATCAAATATGATATGCCGCTGACAACTTGTACGGCAATAATTACGGAGACTCCTTTCACGGCTGCATGCAATTTTCCATGAATGAATGCCAAATTAATCGCGTACTGTAACCCAAGCAGGAAGCGGCTTCCCGAGAGTAAGATGGAAAGTGACTTGAAAGCCCAGACGTTGTCGTCATCAATCTGCGATGAAAAACGCGATCCGGCAGAGGCGAATCCAATCATAGTAGATAACTGAATGACTTTGCAGAAGCGCTCAAAGATGGAATCTCTGGAAAACCGTAGGTCGAAGAGCGTTACCTGGAGCCATGTGAACCATATGATACCAACGAATCCGACGTAGGACCACATCGCTAGGCAAGTCAGAGGATCCGATTCGGCAAAGTCTCGCTGGCAGCGTGCATCACTGACCTCGGATGTTGTTAATCTCGTGCGTTGCAGAGAAGGTCGCAAGATTGGCGACGAGAAATACGTCGTAAAATAACTCGATGGGGGTGGCATCACTACGCTGACGTAGTTGGGGCGACTTCAGACTTCTCTCGTCGAGGGGACTCGCTACCCAGGGTATGACAGGAGGTAGATTACTGATTTCAATGAGCATGCATGAAAAAGAAATGAAAAGAATCCCGGACATACGTGGATGGGTTCGAGCGGGATTGCCTACGGACCGAGTAGGTCCTGAAAGAAACGAACGACGACCGGGGCATAATAGCTTGGTTTGAAAATTTATATCTCGCTAAGAAACAGGGGTATCATGATGTAGAAACAGTGAACTGAACAAGACGTCGTCAAGGGCAAAGAAAAAGGACAGAGTTGTTTAGAGGAGGTTGAAGAAGTTGAAGAAGTTGAAGTTGTGGAGCGGCGATCGCAGGATATCTCAAGACTCAGGAAGGTGCGCACGCCACTGTATTGCTGCCACTCTAGACCGCCAAAAGAACAAAAAAGAATTTCTTTCTCGGTCGATGAGATCTATTCAACTTCCGAGTCAACTCGCGATGCAACCAGAGATGTTCCCAGACTTTCCAACCCGCGATCTGTCGAAGAAACATCTCCGGGAAGACCTTCTTCGCCGGGCACAAGACCGGCTTCCACTCGCAGCTTCTCATAATTTTCACCAGCCTCCTTGATGAGCCTCTGTATCTCGACTTCACGGACTGCAATCTCGGCTTTCTCCTTGCGAAGCTCTTCCATACGGTCGACGAGGGCTTTTTTCGAGTTCTCCATACTCGCGAGTGATGTTCGGAGACGACCAATGACAGCCACAAGATTTGGCAGAGGAGTGATCTTCGGAGGTGTCTTGGGACGAGTCGAATCTTGTTGCTCTCGACTCAAACCGTCCATACCCGCACGAGTTTGCGCTGCCTCGTATGCAGCGTGACGCTCTGCATCCGAGTCCTCCTCTTCCGAACTGCCTTCGGCTTCTTCGATCAATTCGCGCATCTCCTCACGGGTCTTTCGTTGTTGCTCTCGCTCAGCTTTCCGCCCAAGAGTGATCCTCCCGTCTTCGACGAATTCGTCAAATCCTTCTGCAAAGTCTTCGTCGTCCGGTACAAGCCGGGTCTGATCATTGCGGGGGTTCAGAGACATGTAATCATCTTCTTCGTTTACGTCATCTTCATTCAAGGATATATATTCCTGCTCGTTGGCCAGCCGCGCTCTTCGAGCCTTCTTCTCTCGAATCTCAGCTTCGCTCGGGATAGCCATAGTAGCTGATGTCTCCATTAACTCGCCAAACTTTTCAGCAACGTTGATAGGTCTAAGCGCTTGCTTGGCTTCTGCCGATGTGTCGTCTGCAGGTTTTGGAGTCGAGGGCGTCGAGCTTCGTAGTTCTTTGATGTAGTCGTCGCCGTACGTCGGTCTATCCTCGTCTTGCCCAACACGAAAGGGGAGATGCTGGTTTGAGCCGCTTGCATTTGCTGCTTTTTGTAATGTGTTTTTCTCGAGTACGCGACGGCCGAGACCTGGTCGTTTGGGTGTGATGACTTCACTGCTTTCATCTCCGTCCTCTGTCATCGATGTCTCACCAGGTCCGAACGACAGACGCAATTTTGATTTTTGCTTCGTCTTGGGGATTCCAGGTCTTTTAACAACGGATGCATCATCTAGAGCGAAGATTCAGCTTCGATTCTTCAAAGGAATTTCTCATGAATATAGACAAACCTTGCTCCGATGTGACATTGTTCTCGTCATCATTGCCGATTTTGCGAGCCTTTCGGCGATTAATAAATGGCGAATTCATTATACCTGCAGCATCCCAGCCTGTCCAGTAAGCAGAAGTAGTAACGAGTTACTTCTCTACATCCAGAAATGCGGCGATATCAGAATTTCAAAATGGTGTAGACAAAGAAGAAGCTCCGCGCTGATAAAAAGCTGGTCGGTCAAATGTTTTTCCGGCGGAAGCTCTCTGGCGCGGAGAGACTCCAACAGTTTGCCGCAAGATTTAACAAAGCTCATTTCTGCTGAACATCGCTACCCTACAACCTTCACAACAAAAAAGGCTGAGATAACACTGTCAAAATGCCTCAAGCGCAGCCTGAATTGAAAAAGGTAAGTCATCTCAATGGTGTTGATCCTATCTTAACCCACCGTCATCAAACTGCTGCTCCCAAGTCGCGCCATCCAGACTAACCTGTGATATTACTTCGTGATATTGTATAGTACATGGAAAAGCGGTTATTCGTCCAGTTGAATGGAAATCGCAAAGTGATCGGTATTTTACGAGGATACGATGTAAGAGAATTTTTCCTTGCCAGTCTGTTTACTGCGACAGTATCTGACTATCTACAGGTCTTCATGAACATTGTCCTCGACGACGCGGTGGAAGAGAAATCCGATGGAGGAAAAGATAGGCTGGGCATGGTGGTATGTCACTGAGAGCGGCTTTGAGACTTTACAGAAGAGCCGTATCGGAAATCGCACTTGGGTTTGGAGCTTGCATGCTGACTGATTTTTTTTCCCCCGGCACATTCAGGTTATTCGAGGCAATTCGGTCGTTATGTTAGAGGTACCTAACCCCTCCCTCCCTATCCTCGCGTTTTCTTTTTCTCAAGAATCATTTCGAGCTAACTGATAATTTCCGTCGCAGGCCCTAGAGCGAATCGGCGATTAAACTCACGAAATCCCTTTTGTGAAATTAACATCACAATTCGAATGTCCCTGTGGAAACATCCTCATTCGCCCTTCAAAAATCTACAATCGACACTTTTCTGGATTAAATTTATTCTCTCTCTTCTTTGTTCTTTTCAACGGCAACGGAGTTTATGGGTTGGCTGGCTCGTACTCGATATATTTTCCTAAAATTCTGATGATATCATTGCGAATTTCGCCGAGCCGTTTCCATCTCGTCTAAACAGTGGAAAAAAAGCGTGAACGATTTGGGATTTGGGGCAATAGACCAACTCTGAGGCACCTGGTGCAATATTGTTCAGTTCAGTCTTATTAAAAGAAAAAAATTCCGAGTTGAGCAGGGTGCGAGTGCTTCCTTCGCCCCCCTCGGAAAGGTACAGGAAGGGGAAATCGGAATTACACTGTATCGCAATGAATACATCTAGAAAAAGAAAACATTTAATGATTACCACCTTTTGAAAAGAGAAGAAATAAATATAGTCATATTCAGATTGGAGGCTTAACTTCATATCATGGAAAATATTATTTGATCGAAGAAAGTGTCCAGGCCCGATGCCCATGCCTTCCTCCTACTCGTGCGTCATAACAGAACCACTCACTACGCGTAACTAATGCAATCGACATAAGACTATATGTGGAAGATAAAGAGAAAAAAGACATCGCTTTGCCCGATCTGCCTCAAATGAGCGCAATACACCGCTATGCACGAATCGATTTGAATACAATTGTTGGTGAATTATCCGACATCACTGCCTGGCACTCACTTCTGCGCGCCAAATTTGAGCTTGAGCTTGAATCCGCCGGGTGTAGAGGGAGTGGTGGTAGGTGTATGCGAGATAGGAGCAGGTGGAGGCATGCCGATAAAATTAGGGATGCGTAACTTGGTTACTTTGCGTTCGGGATGAGGAACTTGGGCAGCAGCAGCAGCAGGAGGGGGAGGAGGCGGAAGAGCTGGTGGTGCAGGTGGCGCAGGGCTGGATTCTGTTTTTGGTTGTGTGTCGAGGCTGGACTTGGATTGTTTGAAAGTTATTCGCGGACCAGGTGTTGGTATGGAATCTTCGCGCTTTCTTTTTGCGCTTGCGCTTGCGCCTGCGCCAGCAGGAGCAGCAGCAGCAGCAGCACCATTGGCCTCTTTGGATATGGGCTGGTATACACGGTACTTCTCGGATCGGTAGAATCGCATCAAGCCCTATTTACAAAGTCAGTATTGCGGTAAACAGCAGAAACGGCATACGGCTGCTAACTCACCTTTCCGATGCGCTGGCATTTCCAGTACCGAGGATACTTCAATCTGACAGGCACCGAGGTTTTTGCCTCGTACAAGATCCGGCACAAGTCAATGTAATTGGACATCTCCAAGAGGTTTATGCACGATGAATTGCTTGCAGCCCATAGGGCCTCCTTCAGAGTGAGGCTCGGGGCCAACTCATGTCGAAGTGCTTCGAGTGCTCCCGACATTGTCTGTTTCCTGGCTAGGTCCGCTCGACGAATATCAGTGCTTGATTCCTGTTCGATAATGAGATTGTCTGTTTGCGCGACCTCCTGGGATTCTTGGTCGTTTCCAAAAGCGACAGACGCCAGTGTCCTTCCAAAAATGCCATGGAGTCGGTGACGGATCCATGCAGATCTATCCGAGGACATATTGAAAATGAACCATTTGAGCAGCTCAGGTGACTTGAAGAGGTCAAAATCCACTAGACAATCAAACGCCTCCACCCGTAACATGTCAAATGTCCCAGGCCGTGTGTACTGCAAAAAATGAATTACATCCAGATCTGTGATCTTAGCTTTAGTGAGTCGTAGTTGGCATCGCAAGGCAGTCCTTGAGTAGATGTTCTGGTAAGAACTTGACCATTCATCCATGCGCCTGTATCTGTCAATTTCCTTTACAGCCTCTTGCTCGAGTTGAAGGTCTGCTTGGCGTTCCATCTCCTTTTCCATGTCGAATTCCATTTCGTTCAGGATTGACGCTTCCGCTACACGGCCTTCCAGCGCGTTGACCAGGGATGTCATCAATGAAGCGATGTAAAAATTGTCCGAGAACTTTTTGAATATGTTAGCAACAAAAATCAAATGCGAGTGGAAACAAAACAACACTTACCGCATTATTGGAATTCTCACTGAAACTAAGCTTATCAAAGATGAAACGTTTGGCATCTAGAGGCGTCCTGCCATTGTTGTCGCGAACCTGTGATATTGCATCAGGTATGGCTTTCTGCAAAATGTACGACGCATGATCGGAGAAATCGTTGTCACGAGTGACGTGCATATCTGGAAGACAGAAAAGCTCTTGAAATGCCTTTTCGAGATGGAAGAGACCGAGCCAGTCAAGCTCTTCTTTCGCGTGTTTCACAAGAGCGTACGCTGCTGCGGTGCGAATGCCGTGAAAGTATCGCCTGTCCATGAGAGTGCGAACAAATATCGTGGAAATAAGAGGATGAGGCTTTTGAATCGCCATGTACTGCATCGACTATATTCGAGCGAATTAGATCATCCGTGTTAGAAAATCAAAGTAAGAAACTCACCTCTAGTTGAGCCACCACATCCCGATCCTGCTGTAATTGCGAAAGGTACATATAGCCCGGCATGCCAAGTGACATGCGACAAATCCATTCAAAGTCGGCATCCATTCTAATCCACTCGTAGGATTCCTGTCCCATGCGTTCTTCTTCTTCCCTGCTCCAATCCGATAATCTCCATTCCTGCATCTCCTCTTCAGTCTGAAGTACATCCCCGAGACAGTAGAGAAGAACATCATCTTGGGTTTCCATGGTTGAGTCACCCACGCTACCTTGTGGCCCGCGCTCCTTTTGCCTCTTGTTTCGTTTGAGTCGCTTGTACTTCGTGTTGTACGGGACTTCAAACTTGGTAATGGCTTCTTTGATCTCAACAATATGTTCGTATGGAGTGCCGTCAGCCTCGTGGATACGGATAGTCATCGACCCAGTGAAGACTGGCTGCACAGGAGCTGCATATACGCTTCGAATTTCTTCTTTCATGTCGCGTAAAAAAGACGATTTTTCGAGATTCCTAGGTGGCTGCGGTTCCCCTTGGGATTGTCTAATCATGATTTCCACGACAAGTTTCTTCTTATTGAAACGTTGAGTAGCCGTGAAGCGAGGACAGCCGGCGCCAAAGACCCATTGCTGAAAGAAGACATCCAATTTGCAGTGACCAAACTTTTCGCAAAGCTTGATGAACGAATTTGTATTTATAGCACCGTCCGTCAGGTCGCCCATACGATTGTTTAGTAGCAGACGACCTATGATGCGCGATACAGTTGGCTTTCCGCTAGCTTTGACAAGACGTCGTTCCAATATGAACAGCACTAAAGGGGCTTTTAGAGCGACGAACTCCATTTCGGAGGGATCCAATTTCAAGATGTTGCCCATGTCGTGTAGGGAAGGACGCTCCAAGTCGAGATCACAGACTTGATCGGACATTTTCTTGATGCGAAATCGGTATTCGTTATTCCCACATAGCTTCTTCATGAATGTATCGGTGATGTAATAAGCCATGCCAACCGTAACCCACGTGTCTGTTGGATTTCGCGGGATGAGGCTTACCCCAATCCATTGACAGGCAAGTGCGTAGACCAAAGCCCTTGTCGCATCGTAGAGAGGGTCGATTATATCGACTGGAAATAGAAGCCGATTTGTGCAAATTGATAGAGTCGCCGTTGAAGTTGTCTCTAGAACCGCATCATCAACAAAACAAATGTTGTAAGCCTGATAGGGATATAGACTGTATGTCACGGAAAAATAATCGATAGCCTTCGCCATTGGAAAACACGTATTTTTGACTTCCTTTGTTCTACCCGGCAGACAATAAGCATTAACAGGTATGGCCTTGTCTCCCAACTGGTCATCTTGATCGCTTTCTCGAAATTGAGATAGATTGACCTTCTCAAACGGCCCGATGGCGAAACCAACTTGCTGAGCAGAAATATTTGAAGAACTGGAAAAGGAGACACTCTTCTGGGAAGTGTCCTTGCAATCCACTATTTCGTCGGTCGAATCACCCAGGCATACCACCGTCATGTCGAGAATGCTATCTTCATTAGACAGAGAGCCAGCGCCGAATCGATGCTTGTTGGCTGTTGAATTTTTAGAAGTCTCTCCCGGTTTGCGGTCAAACACAGCGTTGAGTGAACAAGGACATTTGATGGTGATATCCCATGGACATCTCACGAGTGGATCGTCTACACAGGGAAACAGACAGCTCCCGGCACCGAGCCCAGTAGAATTGGTCGTGTAAGCATGGGGGTAACGCCTATCGCCGCTATCCACTCCCACGAATTGCAAACCTTCGCGAATGGCGTCCACCGTAAATTCAACGACGACAATTATCGCAGTGTATCGCGGAACGGACGTTTCTCCTTGTTTTGAATTCTGCGCCTCGGTGTCATCGACGTTTCCCACAGAAGACCGAACAGCGGCTCGGTCCTGAACGTCGGGGAAAAATGGATCCAATTCTTCAATTTTCACTGACTTTGGTATTGTAATGACAAGCTCCGGTGACGTGCGCGAGTTGACCAAGCTCTCAATTTTTCCCGTAACCCTAGAGTGATAGTTCACGCCGTATAGATTCAAGGCCGAATGAGGATCGGTGTATGTAAACCCTGTCGCCGACTTGCCATTGATGCTGACCCGTTTGACTTGACCCTGGCGGAAATTGAGGTTGATCGTCCGAAAAAAGCGATGATGGGGATGTATCGTTATTTCAGTTTTCCCTTTTAGACTTCTCGTGGCGAAATCAATATCGAGCTCGATTTTCTGATGCGCAACAGTAAAGTCACGCGCAGACTCGGCCGGTGCCACGCTGGCAGCCGTGGGAGTGTCGACGATGCCGGGCATCTTGAGGTGAAGCAAGCCTTGTAGCTACGGCGCTTCGCGCGCAAGCCCGAGCTCAAGTCACCTTCATGTCCCTACACAAGCAAAGCCCCCCACGGTCACCGCCTGCCAGTGACGAAAAAAAAAGTTTGACCGTGCCAGTGAGCTGGAAGTGAATGCGCGATGCAAATTTGGAGGCAAGACGCGCGCCGTGATGACCACGACTCGTCGAAGAGGAGTAGGCGACGCGGCAAAAACGAGTGTGGATGCAGCGTAGAAAGATTTCGTGAGATATGTCGATGAACTCGATGAGCGCGCTAAAGTTGAAGGATTGATGAGGACGTCCAGCAGTCAGTTATTTTACCTGGAGGAATGTCGACATGCCCTCAAAAACGATGGAAAGTGAAGATGCGAAGAGTCTTTTTATGATCTGTTGTAGATGACGCTTTGGTTTCTTGGAAGGAAGGAAAGCAGGAAGTGAGTGAGGAAAGAGCGGCCTGCTTCATAAAATGATGAACAACTGGGCCAAACTAGGAAGGAAGGAATTAATGAGAGCATTCATTTCATTCAACATATCAGGAAGGAGCGCACGGACCATGCGGATGAGTCCAGCTGAGTAAGCCAGTTAATTGATGCCCGATATATAAGGCACCAGCACGTGATGATCCGCGCTTCCGGCTAAACGACGCCTGAGGCTCCAATTGTTCCTTCTTTTTGCCTAGGTTCTTTTGGCCTGGAACCAACACGATTCTTCCCCTGAGCCTCCTCTTCCTCTTCCATGGTGGATAAACACTCCATTTATTGTTTCATGACTTTTTTCTTCTTCATCCCTTTATATACTTAATACTTTTTTCCATCTTTGACTTTCTACTATTCGTCACCGGCGAAAGCAGCTGTGCTGTGTCTTTACTCGACATCCTTTTTTTATGCGATGATTTGATTAGGAAGTCGTCGGATTCCCCGTTTCTCCCGCCCAAGTTTGCTGCCTCTTGTGGGCTGATATCGTGGTCTTTCCTGCTTAGCCCATCATGCCGCGAATCTTTAGGATGATTCAAGGTTTGTCTATCCTTTACTGTAACAATCAAATTCAGATGTCCAATTTGTGATGCTGACGCTGACCACTTATGATTGCAACAGCGGCGCAGGACTCGCTGTCTGACGAAGCCCTGCTCCCTTTGAAAACATACAAATATTCCAGCGTCGACAAGTCGTATATATCCAATTATATTCTCAAACACTATGTACGTGTTGACCTGAGATGCAACCAAGGCTAGAAAACTGACCGACCCTCCTGTAGTGGAATGCCGCCGTCGAGCTCTTACCTTTATCGATTGCGCCAAATATGGTGACTCTGCTGGGATTCTTCTTTATAATTGGAAATGTGATGCTGGTGACGATTTTCGTGCCGGATCTCGTGGGCCCCGGGCCGACTTGGATATACTACAGTTTTGCGCTGGGAGTGTGGATGTATTCGACCTTCGACAATATTGACGGGAAACAAGCTCGTCGCACGGGCACGTCGAGTGGGCTGGGAGAGTTGTTCGACCACGGTATTGACTCTTTAAATTGCACTCTGGCCAGCGTGCTACATACGGCGGCAATGGGACTTGGGTCGACGCAACTCGGTGCTTTCACTGCTCTGATACCTTGTCTTCCAATGTTCTTCTCAACGTGGGAGACGTATCACACACATACGTTGTATCTTGGATACTTCAACGGGCCGACCGAAGGACTGATCATTGCGATCATTATCATGATCATGTCCGGAATTTACGGTCCGCATATCTGGCGCAATCAAGTCGCTGATGTGCTGGGACACAGGGAGATATTCGGAACCCATTCATTTTTGGACTACTGGGTAGCGATTGTGTTTGGGTCATTTATGATTGCCCATTTACCCGCGTGTGTTTACAACGTGGTTCAAGCGCGGCGTCGCCAGGGATTACCCGTGTTACCCGTTTTCATGGAATGGACGTCTATCGTTGTCTTCACCGTGTCGGTTCTCGGTTGGCTATTCTCCCCTTACTCAACATTGCTCGCCCAAAATCATCTGGTACTCTTCTGCATCGTCATGTCCTTTGTCTTTGGACGCATGACCACCAAAATCATTCTTGCGCACTTGATCCGCCAACCATTTCCGTACTGGACGACCATGTTGGTTCCGTTAATTGGTGGAGCCATCCTCGCGAATTTGCCGTATCTCGGCTTTCCCGCAGTTGGAGCTACGTTTGAGCTTTGGTATCTCCGCTTCTACCTTGTCTTTGCATTTGTTGTCTACATGCACTGGGCGTTCCTGGTGATCAACAGAATCACTTCTTTCCTGGGCATCAACTGCTTGACGATCAAGGAGAATAAATCAGCTGCTCGCGACCATGTGTATCGCAATTTCGGTGAACCTAAGATCGGCGACAAGGCTGGTCTGAAACATCTATAAAACAATCAATTGGCTTTTACGCGGCGGAGTGAAGGATCGATTAAGTTGAGTCCGTTGCATCCGCGTCGTATAAAGTACGATGCAATTCGTCTTCAGAAAGACTCAGTGCGAGGTCAGGAATATGGAGTCTCGCTACTGCTCACTTTTGTATCATAATACTTCCCGAGGGACGTAACATGGTTAGACGTTACCTGGATGTCTCTCTGTTTCTTCCCTCGTGGGGGGAAGCTACCTGTGGTGCCGTGTGAAGAAATCTTCAACATTGACTCCGCATGATGACTTGAAAAATGTAATTTAAAAGAAATTCATTCTGTTCGAACTAACCTCAACCTCCTTGTATAAGCGAGTTTAAACCGACTAATCTATACATCACAAAGAACCTGCATCATTTACCAAGCTCGAGCGAGCTCAAGCTGGAAAAAATCGCAGCCGGACTTAGTGCCATATTCCCAAGGCACCAAATTACACCCAAAATCACGTGCACGATCACCCGCGTTCAGCCAGAAAAAAAAGTTTGCATTGTCTGCCTAACCTTCAAACAACACAAAATTTGCAAACTTATCCTACATTTCGTGTTCTAGCTACACTAGCTAACTAGCTAAGTAGCTATCGCGAACAAACCAAACAAACATCGCATCATACTACATACAACCAAAAAAAATAAACATCTCTAGTGGCGCAAACCAATATTGAGTCCGCAAAGAAAACGAGAATACATTCCTTGACAGTTTGATTTGGGTGTGTGTGAGAAGAAGAGGAAAGGGGTGTCCTCTTGGACTCTTTTGTCTTTCGGGGCGAGAGTGGTTGTTTTTCTTCTTGTTGTTCGAGTTTTGTACTGTGGTACAATTCTCAGAAATCTGGTGGGATTCAACTGGGGGTGATCGCGTTGTGTTGTGTCGAGAGAGTCGTTTTTCATTCAAAAGGGCAAAAAGGCGAAAAAGCGAAAAGTATTGACAATGGCCTCTAATACCGCGTCGCAACCGCCACCGCCACCGCCGCCGCCGCAACAACAACAACAGCAGCAACAAGAACAAACCGACTTTCATACTGCGTCGAATACTCAACTCGATCAACTCAATTACACGACTAGCGAAAATCAATTGGCAGGTCTTGTGCAGGCAGCGACCGCGGCAGCAGGGCAGGCAGACTCGGACTGGGCGACTGCGGCTGCCGCGGCGGCTGCTGCAGGGCATCATCAACTAGGCAATTTCTCGGCTGATTTACATTTACCGGATGACGGGTTTGACGAGAATGCGTTCGGACAGATTGGGTCACCAACGGGGACTGGGCGACAGAATCGCGGGTCTACGGCTGGAAATGGACATGGACAGTTGAACCGAGGATTGTCCCGCACAGTCTCGAAGAAACGAAAGCGAGGAGACGAAGCGCTGGATCCGGCGTTGACAGGATTGGCAAATCAGACTGAACAGCACTTGCAGGCGCAGCAGCAGCAACAGCAAGAAAGAGAACAGCAAGCTCATCACTCGTTTGATGGAGGCGACTTTGGTGAGCTGCAACGATCGCAGTCCCATTCGCAATTAGCTGATGCTCGAGCTGCGGGTGTTCATTCGGCGGCTGCGTTATTTCGTCAGCCGTCCGGTAATAAGAAATACACTCGGCCTCCGATGTCGCGTCTTTACGCGTCGCTGGAACTTTCTCCGGAGAATTTCTTGCATTTACAAGCTGCGGCGAAGAACTACATGTTGGACGACGCGCATCCGGAACGTCGGGACTGCGTGGGTCAACGAGGGAAGGGAGACTCGGAGATGGTCAAGTTACGGCTCTGGAATTGTGTGCGTGATTTTCTCGAATCTGAAGGGAACGGAGAGCGATACTTTGGCGAACATGTTGTCAACGAAGGAATGCCACCGAGACAATACATCTGGCCTCGCGATCAACATAAAATCATCTCCCTGGTGATTCCACTACTGCGGCGCATGGTCACAAACGAACGTCAGCGACAGTACGCGATTGAGACGCGAAAGGGTGGTACGGGATCTCAATCAGAGGATGGTAAGCGGCGCAAGACGGACGACGAGCGGAGCCCCGGTGCAAAGTCGCTGTCGCTGTCGCAGAGCGAACAAGCCCAGCAGAGCCACAAGAACGCGCATGCAGAATATCAACCGATCTCGAGTCATTTTGTGCCTCCGCCTCCTCCATTGCCACATCAGGGATTCGCGCTCGAGCCGCAACAGACAGATATAGGATTAACGCCACTGGTCCTTGAAGGATATCCGACGGACTGGGATGCCATCAGCCAACAATATAATGCGTACAATCTAAACTACCAGCTGGATACGCTGTGGGGAGTGTCCGGTCTCCAGCAACCTGATTGGTGGGGGCTTGTTGCAGCCGTTGACAGTCATTGGAAAGTGCTGCACAACGGCAATCCGACAGAATGTGTACCGCAATGTGAAGATCGCCACTTGAATACAATCCTGTCGTCGAACCAGATATCTCAGCTAGATTGGCGAATTGGTGGCAGTGCTAATGATTCGGCCCGGATGCAATTGTAAGTCTTCTCTCTCTTCCCCCTCCTGTCTCTTTAGGAGAACCTCCATCTATCAAATTTTTGAATGGTCTGCTGACGTTATACAGCGCGAGCTCTGTGACCCGGGATCTCGATCGCATCATCAAGGAAAGGCTCATGGAAAGACAGCAGAAGGCTGGACACGAAGCACAGCAAGCCCAAGTCAACGATCACGCTCCTTTTCTGTTTGCTGGATACGGATCACAGCCCCAGCCAACAGGGCAACTCCATCCTTCGCACCCACACGACACGTCGCCCATCACCTTGCACCTCAGTGTACTACACGACGGCAAACGCATCTTCCCCCGACTTGATCTAACGGCAGAACAATGCCCGGACCTCCAGAGCGTAATAAGCGTGATCGCGCATCGCTGGGCGGGACAATTCCCGCCTTCGACGTGCGACGTAAACGGCAACGTCAATACCCAGAATTGGAAGATCCAGGTCTGGCTACCGGAGGGCTTGGTGGCGGCGGAGAACGATGGAGACTGGACAATTGCGCAGTTGACGGCGGGAACAGTGGATTGGATGGATAACGATTTGCGGGTGGTGATTGATTTGGGCGTTTAGATACCCTTTGATATGACTTGATGTTATTATTTGGTGCCGTATTAACGATGTATTATCTATTAAGCTAGCTTGTGTATTTCACTCAGCAAAAGCTCAGGCGAGTTGAGAGGATGAGAATGGCTGCTCGGCAAAAGTCCGATCACTCACTGTGTACTTACGCGGTAATACGATAATTACCGGGTACTGTAAGACGGAATACTCCCGTCCGTCGCTACTTTTTCACCCGAGATATTTTTTTCTATATTTCGATTTTTCTACATCTCTCTCTCTTTCTCTATCACACATATTCTAGACTCTGCATTGCCGATTCCATTCCTGCCATCTTGATTGCCGACTTGACTACTGCATAGACTGTATTTCGGCATTTAAAAAGGAAAATCCGGGGAAGCAGAGCCATGTTTTCTGCGCATCGGAAACCACTTTCCGGACAGCAAATGGCAGCATTCGCCCAGCTTACAGGGGAGTACCTGGAAGTACCTGGAAGTACCTGGAATGGTAGAAAAAGGCTGGAAAGGCTGGAAATTATTGGTTCCCCCAGATTTAATATCATAGTATGCTTAATTTTTGTCCCACGGGGCGTACTCCGGAGTTTGTACAGTGTACAGTTGTTTAGCGGGGAGAATCATGATCGTCGAATTAATATAACGATATCTATAGAATATTACGTCGTGTGCGGATTTCAATAGCCGATGTTTCTCGTGAATTCTACTCTAGATAGTCGCAGTCATATCGGTACTGAGGAGTAAGAAGAGGAGAGTAAGAAATGATAATAGCCGCTATGCTGCTTATGGAAGCATCAGCGAAAACTTCACGTTCTTTCCCCACTCGATTTTTTTTCTATATAGTTTGCTCCCGCGACCTTTTGATCCTTGGATATTTCTTTCTCTTTCTTTCTCTATTCTCTACCGTTCTGAGGGCAGATTTCGAATCAATTCAGTACTTACTTCAGTAGAGTCCATCATGGCGACCGACGCCAAGCAGGACCGTCAAATGGTCATTGAACCAAATAGCAAACCAGCTCTCCTCAAAGAATCGTCGGCTGTCGACGCGGGACTCGAAAAGCCAACTTCGATGGACCGACTGATTGCTGACGCCAGAGCTGCGACTGACAAGGAACACAAAATGACTCTGATGCAAGGCATAAGACTATATCCCAAAGCCGTGTTTTGGAGTATGCTGATCTCCACGTGCATTGTCATGGAAGGGTACGATATTAGTCTTGTCGGCAATTTGTATGGCTTCCCCGCTTTCAATCGCAAGTACGGAGAATTGGGGTCGGACGGGACCTATCAAGTTCCAGCCAGGGTAGGTTCGCTTGATTTCTCGCGGTGCACTTAGTGAGATAGTAAATGGAGAATGAGAATAGAACATGCAGCAGCTAACTGAGTACAGTGGCAATCAGGTCTGAGTAACGGTGCAGCCGTTGGTGAAATCATTGGCTTGTTCATCAACGGCTACGTCTCAGAACGGTTTGGATATCGATATACCGTGATGAGTTGTTTGGTTTTGCTTGCTGCGTTCACGGCGATCTTTTTCACGGCCCAGAACGTGCAGACCCTATTGGCGGCAGAAATCCTCTGCGGAATTCCCTGGGGTGTCTTCCAGACCTTGACGGTCACCTATGCATCTGAAGTGTGTCCCGTGTCGTTACGCAGCTATTTGACCTGCTACGTCAACGTGTGCTGGGGTATCGGGCAGGTCATTGGAGTGGGCGTGATCAAATCGATGCTCAATCGCGGCGATCACGATCAATGGGCTTACCGCATTCCGTACGCTTTGCAATGGATGTGGCCCTTGCCGCTTTTCATCGGGGTATTTTTCGCGCCCGAATCGCCCTGGTGGCTCGTTCGTAAAGGCCGCGTCGAAGATGCCAAACGATCGCTTCTTCGACTCACGAGTCTGAATCGCGAAACCGAGTTCGATGCCAACGAAACCATCGCCATGATGGTTCACACGACTGCCTTGGAGCAGAAAATCACCTCTGGCTCCAGCTACTGGGATTGCTTCCGGGGGACTGACCGCCGGCGCACGGAGATTGTGTGCATGATCTGGGCGATTCAAAATCTCAGCGGGAATTCTTTCTCAAACTACTCTACATATTTCCTCGAACAGGCCGGTCTCAGCTCGTCGGACTCGTACTCGTTTGCCCTGGGCCAATACTCCATCAATATCGTGGGCGTGTTTGGGGCCTGGGGCCTGATGGCGATGGGTGTTGGACGTCGACGACTGTATCTTGTGGGGTTGTGCGGTCTATTTTCCATGTTATTCGTAATGGGATTCTTGGGCCTAGTCCCCGAATCGCACCGAACACAAGGCGCGCTCGCCACGGGGTCAATGATGATTGTCTGGGCACTCTTCTATCAAATCTCCGTCGGCACGGTCTGCTACTCTCTCGTCTCGGAGCTGTCATCGCGACGCCTCCAAATCAAATCCGTCGTACTCGCCCGGAATCTGTACAACGTCGTCGGCATCATCACCGGCGTCTTGACGCCGTACATGCTGAACCCAACCGCGTGGAACTGGAGTAACTACGCCGGGTTTTTCTGGGCAGGACTATGTTTCCTATGCATAATTTACACGTATTTCCGCGTACCGGAACCCGCTGGTCGCACTTTTGCCGAGTTGGATGCCCTGTTTGAGAAGGGTGTGAGTGCAAGGAAATTTGCGTCGACGGAGGTTAATGTCTTTGCCGAGGAGGTGGATCGCGACGTTGGTAACACTTATAAAGAAGTGTATGCAGTTGGGTCAAGGGACTAGCTGTACATAATGATAATGAGGTGGTACGACTTGATAGTCCTGTATATACGTTTTTAATATCACACGATTGTCCAAATTTTTAATTCCTACCTGTCAACATTATCGATCAAACCGAGTCAAACCCTCATCCGTCAAACTATTACAGCCTGTCGGTCCTTTCGGTGCTCAATGGTCGTTACTCAAGCTGCAGCTAACTATATAATTGTTTCTCGTTACCTAGGTGCATTCTGTAACTATTGGCCAGGCGAGATACGCTAATGCATCAAATGCGGTTATCGTATGCTCTTCATTCGCTCTGGATGGTCTAGATCAAGCTTCGCTGCGTCTCGGCTGAGGGGTTCAAGTAAGTAGTAGGTAGTCTGTGCGACTGTCAGAGTAGACAGTTCTGATGTTTTTATACTTGGGTAGTGTGAAACGATATTTGATGTTATGATTATTTCTCAGTCGCGTAGTTTCAGTACAGCGTACTGATTTCACCACCAGTCTTGGAAAGTTGGAATCTTCCGTCTTTCAGATTACCACAATATTCAATCTGCTCTCTACTCAATAGATCCATGGATACTTGGTCCCAGTAACAGACTGAAGCCATACAAAGAGAAAAGAGAAAAGATAAAGATGCAGAATAAACAACTCCCCGCTCAGAAACAGCTTCCAGAGCCACCTACAACCTCAACGCATTTATCCGCAATCATCAAATCGCTCCTCTCTGCATTAGAATCGACTCGGCATCTCTACCACCGAATCAAAAACGATCAAGTTTCGCAGTCGTCCGGCAAAAAGGTACAGAAATTATGCAAAAAGGGATTGTCGAGTCAAGATCGAAATTATCGGTCGACAACAGCCGCAGCAGCAGGAGCAGCGGATGGATTGGATTCGGCGCGCGAAGCTCAGTTGTTGAGATGTCAATTACAACGAGCGCCGACGCAGGTTGCGAGGATATTTAAGGCGAATTCTGATAGATTGGGAGAGGGGTATAGAAGGGGAGACGGTACATATCTATTATCTACCCTGTTTGCCTAGCTTGATTGAAGCTGGCTTGGCCGAGACTAACTGACTAACTGACTGGATAGAAAGAGCAAAGACGTCTCTGAATCGCATTCTACTCGTCCTCAATACAGGGTTAACGAAAATCATTTCGAATTTAGTTGGCAAATCAGGCCGAGCCGAATATCATGATTATCATCGGGAGATGATTCATGATTTGATGAGCTTATCGGAACGATCTGCGAGAGAGTCCGTGGTGGAATTGGAAGGGTTCAGAAGGAGGTTGGAGAGTATGACTTCGGTGAATTTGAGTGCGGCCAGAATACCGTCGTCGTCGGCCGTGTCGCGGCGGGATGGTCGACGTGTATCCTCTTCTCAAGGTGTGCAACAATCACCGGCTGCGGTAAGATCACAAGGACAGCATCGTAGTCCAGATTCAAGGACCCAGAATCATACAATAGTCGCTGCGTCGAAGCAGGCAGCAAGGAAGAAGAAAACGACAACTACTCCAAAGCCCCAAAAGGTCGTTTCACAGTCAACGATACTCACGACAAAACCAAAACCAAAGCCGTCAACTGGTGTCCGGGCCAGAGCACATTCAGAAATTCATCCTGTATGGGTCCGATCGAAAAATTCGTCAACTATAAGCATTGATCTCAGACGCTCAAATAAGCGGACGAGATCTGCAGACGACTCCGGTGTTCACGTTACCGGTGTGGTATTACCGCGAACGCAGCTCGGCGATATATCCAGAGCAAGGTACGCGACAGCAGCGACGAAATCAACGCCGAATTTATCGTTGCAATCAGCAACAGTCCCTGCCGCACAGCAAGATCCGTCTCCAATACATCCGGCACAACCGGTACAGACCGTGCCGTTACCAAGAAATCGAAATCTGAACGACATTCCATTCACGTCTGATAGACCGGAGGAAGGCCTAGATAGAAGATTATCCATACTATCGCGCAGTTCGGCAAGTACGAAATTGGGCGAAATTCCTCAATACAAATGGATCAATCCGTGGATTCCGCCGGTTGAAGTCGATGATGAGGATGATGAAAGCGATGGAATTTTAGATGCGAGAATGCTCGATTCGACACGGCGTGATCGACTGGGAGTCAGGTTTTGGAAGAGGTTTGGACGGAATAGGGCTTGATTGTTTCTCTCCTTTTCATCGGATTGGGTTATAATTTGTAATATTCCCTATCTACCGAAAACACCAGGGTAGATATCTTTATTGTGCAGACCATTTCTGTGATTTACTGCATTGCCCAAGCTTAGATGATCACATTGAAGTCTCAATTTATTAAATACAACAAATTCAGCCATGTCCAGCTCAAAATGATTACATTTCGCCGTCTTGTTCAAAAACTAAAAGACACGTTTGATCCTTTGGTCTCGATGAGATTACTTGATCGTGTATAGACATACAGCCTTGCATCTGTGACGACACACTTGTTCGATATTGTCCGTATATCCTACGCAGCAAAGTCTTCATTTCCACAATGGCCAAACTATTCTTCATTAGCAGGGTTCATTCGGATCAATCTATATATGAGAGAGAAAAAGAGGAGGGGGGGGGGGGCATACTGCTTTCCAATACATCCTCTTCCTCCCGCAGAAAAAGCAAAGAGAAGCCTATTCCTATCTGCCTCTCCTTCCTTTTGCAGCCATCTCTCAGGCTTAAATGACTCGGCTTCAGGAAAGACTTCCGGGTTCAATAAATGGAGCGAATATGCCTGACAACTCACTATCGTTCCCTCGGGGAAATCGTATCCACAGATATTTCTACCGTTCTCCGGAACGTATCGTGGTAAACTCATCGGTATAGGCGCAAAAAGTCTCAATCCCTCTTTGACGACGGCGTCAAGAAAAGGTAATTCGTCTATTCTCGCATGCGGGAATTGCAAAATTTCTTCCCGAAGTCGATTCTGGATCGACTTGGAGCGCGGTAACGATAATTCGTGCATTAAGAAGCAAAGACTATCACCCGTTGTGTCGATTCCAGCGGCCATGTGATCCATGCATTCTGCAGCCATTTGCAAAGTTGTAAGCTCGGACGATTTACTCTGCAATTTATAAATGAGGGAGGTCTCGTGCGGTGTTTGCTGATGGCTTCTTTTGAGTACATACTCTCTCGCGAGAGACATGCGTTTGGGGCTCAAAAAGTGTGAGAGAAGCCGGTTTATAGCTGGCCAATAGTGTTGGAGGTATCTTTCTGTTCTGCGTCTCAGCGTCTGATATGTATTTTATACTGCAGAATAGATAACTTACGCTTGATGCTGTCGTGATAAGAAAGTTCTTGCATGATCTTGAAATCTTCTTTATTGTTCAGTGTATCAGTGCCGCCGGGATTGAAGAGAAAATGAGACGCGCAATCCAGTGCGTAACAATGCAGCGTAACCTATAAGTAATCAGAAACTAAGAAAGGAGGCCTAATCTATGGCGACGTACGTATACATCCAGATAGCTTCCTCGAGAGGCCTCGCATTGTTTTATAACTGACGTAGCTCTTTCTTCAAACGCCTCCAGCATTGGAGATCGGAGAACATTCGTCATGGAGTACCTGTCGGCCAGAATTCGTTTTCTCGTCGCATGCTGCAGACTTGTTAGCGTAGGCAACCAAGGGATATTGAATGACTCACTTCAGATCTCTTTGGTGTCGTGAACAAAGTCCGTTGACCGTACTGCTTGAACAAGTCATAAAACTCGGTCTTGTCGTACCCACTCCCTCCACTTTGGTAGATCTCTTTCAATGCTTCCAAGTTGGAGAACGACACTTCATTCGGTGCAATACGGACCACTGGTCCGTACGTTTGATGTAATTGATGAATCCATAAGCGACGATTCTTGGTGAATTCGTGGTACTTCAAAACGAAGCCGGTGATATTTGTGTACCACGGACCTGGTAGTTTAGCCTGCCAGCCCCAAAATGCTTTGGTCAACACATTCACTGCCCATACTATAGTGGCGAAACCCAGGATAGAGACTATATTGCTCGTCAACATGGCTGTTTATTTGTCTCGAAGAAAGCTTCAATCAAACCAACGAAGATGGTTTCCCTGCAGCAAATAGAATCTTTCTGCTACAGATAGAGACGGGCTTACTACCTCTCTATAAAACAAGTCTAAATAAGAAGTCGAGATGTTCTTTCTGTCTGTCTCTCTATCTTGGTCGTTAAAGTAGTACACAACCAGACTATTCCCAAAAAGGAAACTTCAAGAGATCTATGGAATTGACCAATCAGAAATCGACTCTTATCAGCCCAAACCCTAATCTTTTGCGGAGATATCTCCGACACGGAAGGAGACCACCCGATTGCCTGATATGGCGACCATTCTTTCCTTTTTTTTAATGTCGTGGACCTGACTAATTGATAACTCGTTGTTTCTTATATAAGCCAGAGACTATCATCCTTCCAAATGCCTCCTTTTTTATTCTCTTCTTGCCAATCTCTCTAGAGCAAGGTAGCAGTCGAAACCACACCAGTCCAACCTCTCTCTGAAATGGAACCATCAGTCAAGCTCGATAAAAGGGGCCAACCTCTGCGGCCAACACCTACCAGCCGCCCTGAAGATCCTCTAAACTGGTCGTTTCTCCGGAAAGCAACATGTCTCTTCTTGGTCATGTATAGCTATTTCTTGCTCACTTATTTCACTACGGTCCCCATTCCCTCGTTTGGTTTCCTGGAAGAGCAACTCAACGTCAATTACTCCCAGATAAATTGGAGTTTTGCTCTACCGTGCTTGGGCCTGGCTACTGGTCCGTTGCTCGCTGGAGCTCTGGCGGATACATACGGCCGACGACCTATCTTGATTGGGTTCACTGCCTTGGCCGTTGTGGCTACTGGATGCACTTCAATCAAATCTATCAATTATGGCGGATACATGGCGGCCAGGTTCTTCCAGGGAGTGGGGGCTGGACCGGCAGGAAACATCGGCCTAGTCATTATCAATGATATCTCTTTTGAGCACGAAAGGGGTCTCAGGGTAGGTATGTGGGTGATTGCAGCAAACTCGGGAACGGTATTAGGGGGTGTCAGTAAGTAGTTTTTCGGGTTGAATGAAATGGGAAACTCAGTTGCTGACTGCAGATTTTCACAGTTGGTGGCCTATTAGCTACATCTGGTGAATGGGCTGCATATCACGTTACCATATTATATGCTTTCCTCTTGACTCTTCAATGCCTGCTGCTTCCGGAGACTCTCTACCCCCGTGCAGCGGTGTTGATTGAAGAAGGTCGGTCGTCGAAAGGTGAAGGTTCTAATGAAACTCCCATATTGCAAAGTCAAAAAAGCAAATCAAGACTTGGTTGTTCGGTCAGTCTCTCTCCTCCTTCGCTTTACAATGTTGATTCTTGTCTGACTTTCTCGATCTAGCCGTTCAAAAAGGTACCCGGCGTTCCGCACCCAAAACCATGGACCACAGCTGTGGAGTTTTTCAATCTATTTCGATATCCTACCATTGTGATTAGCGTTCTAGGCTACTGTTTTCTTCAGTACTGGTGGTACGCAAATCTTGACCGAATATACAACTCGCACGAGCTAATCGATCTTCTATCTACAGGATTCTCAGTATCACAACTCTTATTCCAGACGCCTACGCAAATGATTCACCTACCACCCAAGGCTTGCTTCTAATCGGACTTCTTGTCGGGTTGCTGTCCGCCGAACTGGTCTGCTCGGGCAACTTCAGCGACAAAGTGATGATTTACTTGGCTGGCAAGAATGACGGAGTCCGCGTGCCAGAAATGAGACTTTGGCTCGGCCACCCGGCTGCCATTGTATCCTCGATCGGGCTTGTCCTCTGGGGGATCAGTGTTGACAGAAACTGGCACTGGATTGTGGGACAGGTAGCATTTGCTTTATGTAAGTTTGATTATCGCATGAGGTGTCGCTAGACGTAAACTAACCGAGACGATAGACACCTTGGGATTGCAGACAGGCAATACTGTTCTATCTACGTATATTGTCGACAACTACCCAGATCATGCAAACGAAGTAATTACTTTCTACACCGTCATCATCAATGTAAGTCTATGAATCACGATCTTTAACTTTTCTTCGTGGTACTGACAATATCCTTCAATTAGCTTGCGGCATTTATCAATCCCTGGTTTATTTTTATCTGGGTAGAGAAATCAGGTTCGTTTCTTCTTAAACAGTCCCAAACTTTAGACACAACTGGTTCTTACTCACTGGTGGATTCTAGGGTATACATGGACTTTTGCCGCACAGTGCATTATATGCAGCTTTGGCCTTATTCCGTTATACGCTCTCTTGCAAATTTACGGCGCTCGTCTCAGAAGTGTGCGACCAATGTATACAAAACGCATCGACGGAGTTTCCTCGTTGGACAGTCCAGTTTTAAATCAAGAGGTTCCTGTCGTTGAAGAAATTTTGGCACAAAAGGACTGTAATAAAATTGTTTGACAGATTTAGATCAAATTATATATTTGAGACAATACCTAGGTATCTACCTAGGCATCCCCAGAATCCGCTTTCATCTAATTACCTTAGATACTTGATACTTGAGGACATGCGCCCGGGACCATCGACTACTAGGCCAGAAATCAGACCAAAGAGAAAGAGAGAAGAAAAACATCCATGGATGTCATTCTGCATAAAGAAAATATATTTTATTGGCTCTTGGCGGGAGTTTGAGGATCTGAGTCGAAGAATTCTGGACTAAAAAGAAGCCATCAGCCGGAAAACAAGCTGCCCAACGCGATCATTTATGAAAAACTACCGGTAACGATCGGCTCCATTACGGATCAACGGTTCCTTATTTCTCGGGTACACGGTACCGTAGAGTGCAGGCTCCACTGCATAATCCAAATCCATGGATGACAACGGCTTTTTCCAAATAAACAATAAGATACCTTTAGGTAGACACCTCTGAAACAAAATTCTCAACATCAAACTGGACCACTTCTGCGATGAAATTGAATGATTTTTCCATGGCATAGGAATAATCCGAGTATTCGATCATCTTCGGACGGAAGATCCCTACTAAACTAAACTGATGGAGTCAGCCTTGGTCTAAAATAGCGTAGGTTGGTTACCGCTCAGTTGCAAAACAAGTCACTTCGGCTTTCTTTCTTCCTACACAACTCTGACAATTCAATTCGCCTGAATACCTAGGTACATCCTACTTTTTCATTCATCCATTGTTTGATTATCCCTACTAGCTAATCTGCGCATGTCATGCATTGTTTCTAAGCTGTGACGTGGCCAGCGTGGCAAATGTCTATATAAAAGGAAGCTCGCACCTTGCTTCACAGGTTACCCCGCTTCATTCTTACTCAAAACTCTCTTAACTACGCAACTACTCAACTATACATCAATCAACTTTTTCTTCTTCTTATTTTTATTTTTCATTTTCAAAGCAACATACCTAGGTATTTATTCTATATTTTCATTTTTGGTCTGGTTCGACTTCGCACAGCAATATAATAGCGGGTTACTCTTTCTGGTGTAGTTCTCTCAACTACAATTGGTCTGGGTTGACGACTTGAGATGTCTAGCGGATATAGAGGTAGAGGTGGAGGTGGAGGGGGAGGTGGCGGTGGCGGTCAACGAGGGCAGAGTCCCTATCGTGGAGGTGGAGATCGAGGCGGCAGAGGAGGTCAAGGCAATTTTCGTGGCGGAGGCAGAGGGGGACAGGGCAGCTATCATGGAGATGGTGGAGGTAGAGGAGGACAACAAGGAGGCTATCGTGGAGGTGGAGGAGGAGGAGGATTCCGAGGGGGTTTTCAAGCTGCCAAGATCTTCGAGTACGATGAATATCCTCGCCTTTTCGAAAACTACGAGCGCGTTTATACTAACTTACTATCGCCACAGAAATCCGAATCGCCCAGATTCTAATGTCACAAAACTTGAAGATAAGATGCATCCCGCATCCAAACAGCCCCTCGATCTCAGCAGCTTGAAGCTATCGGACGACTACCCAGTACGTCCGGGATATGGCACCAAAGGCACCCCAACTGAGCTTACAGCAAACTACGTTCAATTGTTATCGTCCCCAAAGCTGGTTCTGCACAGGTTCGATATCCAGATCGAGCCTGAGGTTGCGGGAAGGAAACGTTTCCGCGTCATCCAGCAGTTGCTCGATTCACCAGAGCTAGCCCAGCATCGGAATGAGGTTGCAACGGACTTTCGCTCTACGCTTGTCTCCAAGACCAAGTTTGCGAGCGACGATATGAAAATCAAAATCACCTATATGGCCGAAGGCGAAGACGAACCGGCGTCCAAAGCTACCACGTATTCTGTCCGGATCCTTCATACGAATACTCTAAAGATGTCCGACTTGATCGATTACATGACGTCTTCAAATCTTGGTGAAACTTTTGAAACAAAGCCCGAATTGACGCAAGCTTTGAATATCTTTCTCAACCATTTCGCCAAATCTACACAAAACTTGGTTTCCATTGGATCCAAAACATTTTCTGTCGGCACGAACGCATTCCGAGCAGACCTTTTTTACGGACTGGAAGTCATTCGTGGCTTCTTTTCGAGCGTGCGCATAGCAACCTGTCGCATTCTCGTAAATGTGAACGTGAGCCACGGAGCTTTCTACAAGGCTGGCCCCTTGAATGAGCTGATGACCAATTACGGTGTCGGGAAGCTTGCTGCGCTGGAGAAATTTCTCAAATTAGTTCGCGTGCGAACGACACATTTGCCTGCGAAGCTCAACAAAGCCAAACAGGAAATCATACGAGTGAAGACGATCTTCAGACTTGCCAGGAAGGATGATGGTTATAAAATGGCCCATCCTCCTAGAGTTCCACGTTTCGGAGCTAACGCAAGAGAGGTCCAATTTTGGTTGGACAGTGATGCCACCTCGTCTGGTACACCCAAGGCAGATTCCAAGGGTGGCGCAAAGGCCAAGGGCCAGGCAAAGGGTAAAGGGAAACCTCAGCCGGGGGGACCAGCAAGCTCTGACTCTGGAAGGTACATTAGTGTGTTCGACTTTTTCAGAACAAGTACGTCAATTTTTCCTCCCCCCTTTTGTGCATCTGAGTGAACTAACAATGATTGAAGAATACAACCGGGTTCTCAAAGAGCCCGAACTACCAGTGGTTAACTGCGGCAATCTGGAGAATCCGGTGTATCTCCCTGCGGAAGTCTGTGTTGTTCTTCCTGGACAGACTTCGAAGCTGAAGCTCGACGGCAAGCAAACACAGGAAATGATCAAGCACGCTGTGCGGAAGCCTTGGGAGAATGCGGAGTCGATTGTCAACGAAGGTATCCAGACAGTAGGTCTCGATGCGAACATGAATGTACTTATGGTAAGTCTCAGTTCAGCCTCGCAGAATATAGGGCTTTGGTTTATTAACTTTGACTCAGCGTTCCTTTGGCCTTCAAATCCAGCCAGGACTCATCAAGGTTCCAGGCCGCATCCTCGAAGGCCCCAAAATTGTCTACAAGGGCGGCAAAAACATGACCCCACAGGATGGGAGCTGGAATATGAAGAGTATCCAATTCAACACTGGCACCTCTTTGCCTAATTGGTCGTACTTGGTAATTTCGCTTCCTTATACAAGAGACGTCTTCGACCAAAAAGGTGCGGCCGAAGTGATGGACAAGTTCACAGACGCCTTGAGACAAATAGGTGTAAACGCTTCCAAACCAAGCAACCGTGTATATATCCGTCTTGAAAATGTGGATGATCTAAAGCTCAGAGTAACTTTGGAAAAACTTGCATCCTCAGGGCTCATTTACATCATCTTGCCCGAGGCGAACATTCCTTTGTACAAGCGAATCAAGACCATCGCCGACAAAGACTTGGGAATCCCCACTGTCTGCTCTGTGGCCTTCAAACTCGCGAAAGAGAAGGGCGTCCAGCAATACATGGCCAATATTGCTCTCAAGGTCAATCTCAAACTTGGTGGTATCAATCAGAAAGTCAACAACCTTGGTATCGTGAGCGAGGGCAAGACCATGGTTGTCGGTATTGACGTGACACATCCATCACCGGGATCCTCATCCAATGCACCTTCTGTCTCTGCAATGGTGGCCTCTGTGGACAGTTCCCTAGGTCAATGGCCCGCGACGCTACATACCCAAAAAGGTAGACAAGAAAATGTCGACAATCTCACTGAGATGCTCAAATCTCGTCTCGACCTCTGGAAGACCAAAGGCAGAAATCCTGCCTACCCCGAAAACATCCTCATATACCGCGACGGTGTCTCTGAAGGTCAATACGACATGGTCCTCTCCAAGGAGCTTCCTCAACTGCGCAAGGCTTGCGAACAGAAATACCCTGCAACCGATACCAAAAAGGGTCTTCCTCGCTTCACAGTCATCATCTGTGGCAAGCGCCACAAAACCAGATTTTACCCGACAAAGTTAGAAGACGCTTCCTCAAATGGAAATACCAAACCCGGCACCGTAGTCGATCGCGGTGTAACTGAAGCCCGAAACTGGGATTTCTTCCTACAGGCTCATACTGCTCTGCAGGGCACTGCGCGGCCATGCCATTACTACATTGTGCACGACGAGATTTTCCGGCAAAGATACGCCAAGTCGGTTCCTCCGCAGTTCAGCAACATTGCAGATATCGTTGAAGATCTCACGCATAATATGTGCTACTTGTTTGGGCGCGCGACCAAGGCTGTGAGTCTGTGTCCTCCGGCATATTATGCCGATCTCGCGTGCGAGCGTGCTAGATGCTATCTGGCGGATGTTTTCGATACGCCTGCTGCGAGTGCAGCACCCTCGGTGGCTGGACAATCGGCTACTGAAGGACGCTCGAAACCTAGTTCCAAAGATGTGCAAGTTCATGAAAGATTGCAGAATACCATGTTCTATATCTAGGGAATCCGGTGAGTTTTCAAACGTCATTCATCTATGTAGACGTTTGAAATTGGGATCTCATGCACATTTACTTCCATCTTCAAAGACGACTATTTAACAGCTCGCTGTCATTATCTACTGTGAATATATCAGTTGGACATCAAACACATAAACACATATCATGATGTACAAATCATACAAATTGGTCAGATGAATTGAGGGCTCATTCTACTTGGTTGTTACTTTTCGGGATTTTTTCTATATTCCAATTTGACAAGTTTAAGCTGAAGTTTCTTTTGATATCACCTCGATTTCCAACTACCAATCGTACGTTGTAAACTTGTATAAATTCTTTACTGATACTAGCGTCTCATGTCAGGATTGTCCAACTTAAGCATCTAGACGCAGCTTTTCCAGCTCACGAATCTGCTCCTCAATGAGCGCAGCTTCACCCTCGGCATCACGTAATTTTTTCTCTTCCTGCTCTTGCACTTCCGCCTTCACCTTCTCTCTCCACCCGGGCGTACTCATGGTCTTTTGAATCTTGCTAACCAAATCACGCGTCCTTTGGAGATTCGTCTTTGCCTTCTCCGCCTGTTCTAGCGCAACCTGTTTCGAAACCTTGAGATAGACCGCAGCATCCGCTCCGATGGGACTTACGACGCATCCATCCGGTCGAGAATTGGCGTTTGGTCCCAACACAGAGATTTCGCCGGCATATTTACCTCCGAGAGACTTGATAGCGACAACTTCGTCCGAAATGGTCTTGTAGCTTGCCTCGTTGTAGGTTGCGAGAATCAAGTCGGATTTCTCTTTGACGTCGTATTGAGCGAGAATGGAACGGATTGCCTTTGACGTGTCGAGGACGAGCTCGTAAGCCTTTTCGGCCGCTTCGTCGTCGAAGGAAGAGTCGTATTCGGGGAAACGCGCGACCATGATTGATTCTGTCTTGTCGCCTTGACGACGAGGGAGGCGTTGCCAAAGGTCTTCAGTGATGTAGGGCATGATGGGGTGGAGAAGTAGGAGACTTCCCTCCAAGGCAGTGTAGAGAGTCTGTTTGGCTGATTCTTGTACGTCGGCGGGCGCATCGGGCTGGAGAAGAGATTTGGAATTCTCAATATACACATCGCACAACTGCGAGTAAATGAACTGGTATGCAGTTGAGGCGGATATCGAGAATTCTCGAGTCTCAATAGCGTTGTTGATTTCCTTGACGGCAGTGTTGAATTTTTGCAAAATCCAGCGTTCGGGGAGTGACTCGCGGCCTGTCTTGGCTGGTTTCGATGCAGGTACGAAATCGTCGCCTAGTTTGCCTAGAACGAACTTTGTAGCTTGGTAAATTTTGTTGCTGTTTCTTTGTTAGTGCATGTCTTTGGAAATGGATGGGGGGGGGGAAAATACCAGAAACGTCGATAACCAAATATGACGTTCACGTCAAATGCAATGTCACCACCACCAGTAGTATAAGAGACGAGAGCCATTCGCAAAGCATCAGCACCGCACTCTGGAATACCCTTGGGGAATGCTTTCTTCTGATACTTCGTAGCCACGCCAATCTCCTTTTCGGCGAGATTACCAAGTTTTAGTTTCTCATGAAGAGCGTCAAGGGTGATACCTCTTTGGACATCTAGCGGATCAATGACGTTGCCGAGAGACTTGCTCATTTTCCGGCCCTCGCTATCTCTGATCAACGAGTGGCAATAGACTTCCTTGAAGGGAACCTTGCCAGTTAACTTGAGACTCAGCATGATCATGCGTCTGTTTAGCGTCAGTCAGCCGGTTTACAAAGAGCTGGTGGAAGTGACTTAGTGACTTACGCAACCCAGAAGAAGAGAATATCCCAGCCAGTCTCTAAAGTACTGGTGGGGAAAAGTTTCTGATAGTCATGGCTCTCAGTATTTGGCCAGCCCAGCGTTGCAAAAGGCCACAGCCCCGAAGAGAACCACGTATCAAGCACATCCTCGTCCCTTCGGAGAGTAAACTTTTGACCGGGGAATTTGGCCGCGGCCTTGGCTTGGGCTTCCTCTTCTGAGCGGCCGCTGACCCAAAGATTGCTGTCGGCGTCATCTGCTACCTGACCCTCAATCTGCACAAGCCAAGCGGGCGCTTGATGGCCCCTTGTAGTTCCATTAGCCTCGTTTTATGTTCGACATTCAATCCGATAAATGTAACGTACCACCAAAGCTGACGAGAGATGCACCAATCCTGGATATTCCTCATCCAATGGAAGAAGTTTTTCTCGGCAGAAGCCGGGCTAATGGTGATCTCTTTCTTTTCAACGGCTTCCATAGCTGCTTTGGCCATGTCGTCCATCTTCATCCACCACTGTGGCTTGAGGACTGGCTCAATGATATCCTTGCTCTTTTCGCAACGAGGAATAACCATAGGGTTGTTCTCCCATTTTACATAGAGACCGGCTTCTTTGAGTTTCTCAATAACGGCATATCGAGCGTCGAATCGCTTCATGCCAGAGAATGAGCCGCAATTGTCTTTGAGAGTTCCGTCGTCATTGAGCTGGAACCAAGTCAGCGTTATAAGCATGACGGACCGGGGGTCGAAAGGACTTACGATAGATACAAACTCAAGACCATGTTGTTTACCACGAGCGTAATCGTTGAAGTCATGGGCCGGGGTCAATTTAACAGCACCTGTACCAAAGTCCATGGCAACAGTTGAATCGCCAACGATGGGGAGAAGACGGTCAACGAAGGGATGCTTTGCTTTTTTGCCGATTATGTGCTGGTATCTCTTGTCTGGTCAAAGATTAGTGAGCTGATATTCTATGCATTCTAAGATTGTACCCACCATCAGGATGCACGGCAATGCCCGTATCGCCAAGCATTGTTTCAGGTCGAGTAGTCGCAATTTCAATACGTTCTCCTGTTCCCTCAATCTCGTAACAAAAGTGGGTGAGAACACCAAACTCGACTTTCTTGTCGTCTACAAAAAGGTCAGCAATACGTAAGAATGAAGTTGGATGCCAAATTGCTTACAGCCAGGAACGTCGAGCAGCGTGCGGCCAGAAATGTCTTGATTGTTGACTTCCAAGTTAGACAAAGACGTATTCAAGGCGCAGCACCAATTGACAAGCCGATTAGCGCGGTAAATGGTCCCCTCTTCGTGAAGACGACAGAATGTTTCCGTGACAGCGGCGGAAAAGTTGGAATTCATAGTGTATGCTTCTCTTGACCAATCTAGCGAAGCACCCATTGCTTTCAAAGCTGTGAGGATAGATCCTTGGTATCTATCTTTCCAATCCTGGGTTAACTTTACGAATGCCGGTCGGCCGAGATCGTGGCGAGATTGTTTTGTTTCCTTCCATAACATCTTTTCAACAACGCTTTGCGTCGAGATACCCGCATGATCCACACCGGGCACCCAGACGGTGGTTTTGCCTTTCATACGATAATACCGCGTCATGGTATCTTGGAGTGCCTGTTATCCTCAGTATCATGATTCCTGACTTGCTCTCAATTCAACGAGGAAAAAAGACTTAGAAGAAGAACTTACCACCATCAGAGCATGACCCATATGAAGTGCACCGGTGACGTTGGGAGGTGGACAAGCCATTGAAAAGACGCCATTGGGCTTAACCTCGCCCTGCTCATTGAAATGAGGCTCAAATAACCCCTTCTTCTGCCACCAATCATACCTCCCAGCCTCGATTGTCGCCGGATCGTAGGCGTCGGTAGTCTTCTCAATAACTTTTTCCTTCTTTTCCGCCTTTGGTTGCGCAGGTTTGGCGGCAGCAGCTTTCGCCTGCTTCTCGGCGAATTTCTTCGCCTTTTCTGCTTTGCGTCGTTCTCTTTCTAGTTCTTTCTCCGTCTTTACTTTTCCTCCCTCCGTATTGGGCGTGGATGTATCCTTGCCGGGCTCGGATTGGCCATCTTTGGCGGCTTGGAGGATCTCGGATTTGACGTCTTCGGGTACGGCGGGCGGTGGACCGGTGACAGGAGCAGTCTGCTCACCCACTGAAGATAAAGCGTTGTTAGTAAACCAGTCAGAAGTCATTGGTGTTCAACATTGGTGATCAAGCTTGAAGAAATCCAAACACAAGCCGATCTCGATGGCGCACTCACGAGGGTTCGCAGAGCCGGAAGTTGTAGCCATGAATAAGCGTAAATGTGGTGGTGAATGAAGAGAAAACACTCTCCAAGGCGCTCGCCGCGCCACAAAAGTACGAAAAAGTATTTTGGGGGTCGCGATGAAAATATGCGACGAGCTTTGGTATATAAAAAGATCAAAAAGAAAGAGGGGAAAAGAGCAAGCTTTTGGCCAAAGAGGGGGAAGCCCTTTTTTTTTTCGGTGGTTCTGTGAGTGACTCAACCACCCGAAGGCTTTACGCCGTAGTACGGGTAACGTTAACTTAGGTAAGGCGAATGCGGGGCTTTGGTAGGCTGATGGGGTTTGGTGGAGACAGACAGCCACGCAGATTGTATAAATTGGTTGCTTGGAATGAGGTAGGTTGTTAATATTGCTGGAGTCGATGTATGTTGTAGATTTTGAGATAATTGTTAGAGAATAAATGGATGAAGACTTTTTACTGTACCGTCGTTCACCGCCCAGCCCAGCATGGTATTTACAGTAGAAGCTTGGGCTTGACAATATAAAATTGCCAACTGGAACTGAAAACTTCACAGAAAGCTACGATATGATAGGAATTGTATGCAAATCGTCTTGGCCTATCGAATACCGAATCAAACAATTATAGTTCATCTTACATGCGCGGTATTGACCCAGTCATCTGCTTTCGTGGAAACATAACCGCTGTTCGTGAGGTGACAGGAGTTACATCAGTTATACCAGGCACTTTCGGTGACTCAGTATTATTGCGTGAAAAATGCCATCTGTCATCCGTCATCCGTTAATCGTATAAGAGGAGTGGGCCAGGAAGTGTCTGCTCCTGAGCAACCAAAGACCACGAGTTTCCGTCCGGGTAGATCTGCCGTCCCTCCGTCGCTATAACCGTATTTCTCGAGCACGTATATCTGAGAAGCCTTTGGCGAAGCGTGGACGGACTTGCCATTGATGACGTCGGGGTTGGGGAGACGGAAAACATGTTATAAATTTGAGCGTGTTTCTTTAGCC
Organism: Talaromyces borbonicus; assembly: GCA_002916415.1. NCBI lineage: Eukaryota > Fungi > Ascomycota > Eurotiomycetes > Eurotiales > Trichocomaceae > Talaromyces > Talaromyces borbonicus. Next base: position 1,658,225 of record NBSA01000017.1, on the reverse strand, counting down.
AGGGGCGGGTGGCCAGACATTTGGTTCGATGGAATTAAAGCGAAAGCCGGACTTGTCAAGCACTAAGATTGGGCTGCAACGGCGTTGTTTTGACCTGCCGCTGCTGCCGTTCGTACTGGTGCAAAGTACGGATGAGCCATGGCTTCTTGAGCAGTAAGACGCTCCTGTAAAGCAATTAGCCGGACGGGTCACAAGCAGACGAGACACGGTGGGAGACCATGACCAAGAAACAACATACAGCGTGATCATATTTGAGCAATTTATCGAGAAAGTCAATGGCTTCATTGCTAACAAATCTCTGGTTTTCAGCGTTGACAAACGAGTGCCACGGTTTTCTAGGGTAGCGCGATAAAATGTCGTCGTATTGAGAGTCTAGCTCAATGTCGTACTTGTCGAGATATTCGAATAGCTCTTCCGTTCCAAGGACTTTGGCGATCTTGACAAGTTGATCGGAGTTGCTCATTCCGTGGAAAAATGGTTCCTTGCGGAAGATCATGGACGCAAACATCGCGCCCAAAGACCACATATCCAAGGAGTAGTCGTATTCTTGGAAATCTACTAGAAGCTCGGGACCCTTGAAATAACGCGACGCTACGCGCACGTTGTATTCCGTGCCTTTGTGGTAGAATTCTGCCAGACCCCAATCGATTAAACGCAGCTACAAAGTGGACATTAGTAAAAGCCGAAAGCGGATGGCAATAAGACTAACCTTGCGTTTCTCGTGATCAATCATAACGTTATGTGGCTTGACATCCCGATGCATGATGCCTTTACTGTGACAGAAATCGAGAGCCTTGAGGAGCTCAAAGATGTAATACCGCACGTCAAAGTCGACAAAGCGAGGGTAGAGAGTGCGAAAGTCGGTATTGTTAACATACTCGAAAACCAGACTGGGTGTCTTGCTTTGGTTGTCTCTCACGACGTCGAGGAGAGCAATGACGTTCGGGCCTCCTGATAGATTTTGCAGAATCTTGATCTCTCGCTTTATCTTCTTCTTCTTCACGGGCTTTAACACCTTGATCACGCATTTCTGATAATTCACCACATTGATTCCTTCGAAAACCTCAGAGTATTTTCCTCGTCCTAGAGAGATATTCCGGGTCAACGAGGGTCTTGATCTGGTGTAACGTTCATGACAGTCAACTACTTACCGATCTTGCGAACAACCTCGTAATTCTCCAGAGCGCCCCAGGATATATTCACACTATCATAATCCCAGTACGACCGGGGCATGTGCGTGTTGACATCAGCATAAACACGCGCCATTTTGTAGTTTCCGAGCACAAAATCGCTTGCCCACAATCGGGCGTTTGCGAGATATGCTTAAAGCGGGGTAGACGAATGAAGCAGCGCCTGGACCAGAGATGAAGCTTCTACACGCGATAATACAGCAACTGAGCAAGAGGCTAGAGACAAAAGACAAATAATCTACCAGAAATGGCAGCAACCAGAAAAAAAGCAGAAGGATGGAGTCTTAGAACAGTGTTAAGAGAAGATGTTTGCGTGAAATGACTGGGCCGCGATCTTTTATTTCGCTCAAGACAGTTCGCAGCTGCGGATCTGATTGGTTGAAACTAAAGGCGGTCTAGCTCTCTGCCGGGAATTTTTTAGGCAAGCTCTCCTTCCATACAAAAAACATTTATACAACCAAAATAAATTCATCTTCTTCTCTATCGATCGTACTTATCGGTGTAGGATTTGTTAGAAACTTCATCGGGAGCTGAGCTGATGGGCAATCAGTCTTGGAACCCATTTTCACGATGTTCTACGACCTCAATGTCCCTTACGCAGCCGATCAGGCTCAGTTGATGAACACTCTCAACTTTCTCGCCGAAGGTAAGGCACTGCACTGTCTCTCGAAACTCTTATATTTTACTTATTCGGATTTTGTATATAGTTGGATACACTACTGTCGCACTGTCACAAACCATCTCCGGGAAATTGCCACCTAATCTAGCACCTGCGCAGCTCCCATCCCCAGCCCCCAAGACGCTCACACTCCTGACGCGCCTCAACTTAGTCCTGTCGGAACCATCCCAGAGTTATCGCATGGCCAATTTGGCCGGTCTATTCTCTATAGTTGCTGTTCGACCTACAAGTGAAAAGACGTTTCTGAACGCATGCACAAATATCGATTGCGATCTGATCTCTCTGGACCTGTCTGTTCGGCTGCCCTTTCACTTCAAATTCAAGACTGTATCATCTGCAATTTCGCGCGGAGTACGATTCGAAATATGCTATAGCTCGGGGATAACTGGGAGTGGATTAGAGGCTCGTCGAAACTTGATTGGGAACGCCATGAGTCTTATCAGAGCGACAAGAGGTCGGGGGATTATTATATCGAGCGAGGCCAAGCGAGCTCTTGCCGTTCGCGCGCCAATGGACGTGGTCAATCTTGCCTGCGTCTGGGGCCTATCTCATGAACGCGGTAAAGAAGCGTTATGCGAAGAAGCTCGCAAAGTTGTTGCTCTGGCCCGTCTTAAGAGGACAAGTTGGCGTGGCGTGATTGATGTGGTTAATGGCGGTGAAGTCCATAAGCGAGAAAGAAGTGACAATGTATCGAAGACGGGATCAGTCGGAGAACCTACTACGAAAGGCAACGAAGGGGAAAAGTTAAAACGAAAAGCGTCTCTGGAGTCAGCCCCAGAGACTGAGAAATCGCTGTCTAAGCGAGAGAAGAAACGCAGAGCCAAAAAGGCACGTCTTGAGATGAACGCGCCTTCCGAAACTTGAAATCTAATATCGAAACCCTGATACAATCGACGATCTACAATTCAAGTTGGATTGAGGTTGGAATGATACGGTTCAGAAAGGACACTATTATTTCTTTAAGCAATACCTATCGCAAGACAAAAGCACCAACAGACGTCATTTTTTAGCCTCAGACCTGATTTAACCACCCAGTTTTATTGTCAACGCGGAATGGAATTGCGCTGTGTTGATATTGACGTCGCCAGCTCCAGCCGTGTCGGTGGGTTTGATCGCTGTGATTGTGCTCGAGTCTGGCGTTGTGGTGGGAGTTGTCTTATTTGAGACGGCTAAGGTTGGTTGAACGACTGAAGTTGTCGACACCGATGTCGTCGCGCCGCTGATCACGCTGCTCGCGCTGGTCGTGCTGATCGCTACGGGGGTAGAGATTGCAGCAACTGCGCTCGTGCTTGATAGTGCCGCTGGTGTTTGAACGCCAAGATTCGTTGTCGATGCTGTAGTTGCCGTAACTTGGCTCTGGACGACAGCAGATGACGACAACGGCGCGGCCGGTGCCAATGACAAGATCGACGACGAAGCTGCTGACGTTGGCGCCACCGCTGTTCCAGAAGGAAACATGAGGCTCCACGGGCAAGCACATGTGCATTGGCAGGGATTTTGATTCGGATCTGCGCCGGCCACTGCAGCACTGGATCCTGTTGCTTGCGCTACAGATGTGACGAATGTAGTTGGACCTGCTGCTCCAGCCAATGGAGTCACAAGTGATGGGTTTACTCCAGGAAGACTCAATGCGGGGATTGCACTCGATGGAGTCACGGTGCTCACAGACGAGACGATCACGACGGACACTGTAGCTGGCTGGGATGCGACTGGTGGAGGTGCAGCTGGTGGAGGTGCAGCCGGTTGAGATGCGACGGGTTGAGAGGCAGCTGGTTGAGATACAGCCGGTTGAGATGCAGCCGTCGGTGGTGCTGTGGCTCCTTGACCTCCACCAATCTCAGAGATTAGGAAAGTCCCGGATCCCTCTGTGATAGTCGCGACTCCATTACCGGCCGAGAGATAAATTGTCTGCGTTCCTTGCGCTGGCGCAATATTACTGGAGCCTGTTTGATAGTCAGCATGAAAAGCCATTATTCAAGATACCAAAAGTGCACCAGGTACTGCAGTTATTTTCTGAGAGGGGGGCGTGTGAACCTTTTGTTTTATGATGTTTCTTCGACGAAGTTGAAGTAGCAAAAGTTGCAGTTGCTGGATTGATTGGTACTACAACTCCGACTGTTTGCGTCTTGGATTCGACGCGCGAAGACTTTGTGTTGTGATGTTTTTTCGAGGTTTTCTCGCCTTTCGAGCCTTTCGAACCTTTCGCGACTCTCGAGGTAGAGGTACTTGTAGTTGCAAAAGTCGCAGTCGCTGGGTTAATCGGGACTATAACACCAACAGTTTGACTGCATATATTAGACGCATTCCATAAAAGGACTTCAAAAACAAACATACCTGGTCGTCACCGCCGCCTTACTAGACTGAACAGCTTGTTGACTTTTACTTTCGTGTCCCAAGACATGACTCTTTGAATGAGTCTTGTGAACCTTTGTAGTCGACCCATTTACTGCATGAGAGGACGCATGTCGATGTGCGAAAGCGGTCTTTTGAACTGGTCAGCCTTGATTTTTGTTGTAGGGTTTCACTGTTGAGCATCACTTACATAGAAATGCAACAAAAATGCAAACAATCCGAACAGAATCCTCTGATGCATTTTTGTGTCGTGTCTCGCTTGAGGATTATGGCACAATCGCCTACAGCAGAGGATTGACTGACGGCCTCCAGGGCTGTCTGTCACCAGGTAACAAAAGGAAGAAGTAAAAAAAGAAAACAAAAAGTGTGATGACTACCAGAGTACAGGTATGATATGATGCGATAATAACAGCTCTTCAATCCATGAAGATCACCATCGAAAAAAACCAATTAGAATAAAATTAAAAGAATAGATAGGTAGGTAGGTAAACCTAGGCTTACTAGGTCAAGCAGAAAGAAAGCCACTTGACTAGGTAGAATCCATGGATACCTCTGGTACGTAGAGAAAGAGAAAGAGAAAAGAAAAAGAAGCAAAAGTCAGAAAATTGCCAAAGGATTAAACATTTAGCGCTTTCAATTGATTAAATAAAAGGCATTCAATGCGCTGCAAATACAAAATTGCCGAATCAACTCCGTGAAAGAAAGCCTAGCCGCTTTCTTCATAGTAGGTAGATATTGTCTCAAGACATAGTGGAATTACGTGGCTATGGTGTGTCAGGGAACTGTCGAAATAAGCTTTCTGTCCCTCTCATTTACCGAGGCCGATACAAGTCAGTCGCAGGATTGTCGCACTTTTTCCTGGTTTCTTAATAGGATTAGTTTGAGTCCATTTGCACTAGACGTCTATGAAGAATCTGACAAGCTTGACAGTATTAGCAGCTCGCTGCCATTGAGTTTTTATCAGCTTTGATCGGCAGGGGATCAGTGTCTATGTATGAGAGAGTACTCCGTATCTAGGTGCTGAATTGAGGAGAAAGTTCCCGTTTCGGAAATTATGAAGCGAAACTTGAACTGTCTCAGATACGGTCGGCAGGGGGTCGCCCAGCCCGGCATTGCTTCTCGCTTGAGGAACGCAGAATGTTCTAGGTCGGTTAGGTAGTTCAAGTAGCGTCAAGTTTGACATGATTTTGTCTCGATCACTTCAGACCCTTCCAAGGTTGGTGAAAACATGTGTCCCTGAGTAGTTCGTCTCGTTTAGACGTATAGACAGAGGTCTCTATATGTAGTTAGCCGGGGTGCAGATGGCTTGAGGGCAGTCTTTACCTCAATATGACTCAATATTCAAACAGATATATTGCAATTAATAAATTATCAATCCAAACTATCAGATTATACAATAAATTAGCTCTAGAAGAAGTTCAATTGGTAACTGGAAAGTTGTACATTTTGTCAACTCTGATTATTTCTCTTTTTGGTATGCAGCTTATCCTCCCCGATAGCGCTATCGATAAGATAAGCGCACGGTATCGGCGCCAAGAAAAGAACCCCAAATATTTTTTTCTTTCGCAGCCGACCAAGACAAGTTTAAATTCAGTCAGTCTCGATCTCGCGACTCACCAAATATCCATCGAGGAGATAGAAGAAGCCAATTGAAGATGCTTCGAGAAGTGTAAGTTTGTTTTCTTTCTGATTATGTTGTACCATTCTTTTCCGAGTTGGCGAAGACGTCTACCAAAAACAAAAAAAAAAAAAGACCTGACAATATACAGAAAACCCAAAAATCCGCGCACTGCGCGATTACTGAAGAAAAAAGAACCTCAACTCATCGAACCTCCCAAACGGACTCTACTACTCCACGGCACAAAATGTCCGCTACCGCTAAACACCGTCCTCAAGACAATCCACGGCCTTACGAATCCCAACTCGGTCCTCTTGCACAAGAAAAACGACAACGTGCACCCGTTCGAAAGCACAGAAAGTATCGAGTTTCTTGCCGACAAGAACGAGTGCGGTATCGTGGTCTACGGGAGCAGCAATAAAAAACGACCAAATTGTTTAACGCTGGCGCGCATCTACAATAAACGAGTCTTGGAAATGTTTGAGTTACTCCTCCTTCCAGCCGTAGACGGCGACGCGATCCCGCCTCCCAGTGCGTTACGGTTGGAGATTGGGATCGGGATGAAGCCCATGATGTTATTCGCAGGCAGTGTCTGGGAAGACGCCACCTCGAGAACATACGCTATGGTGAAGAGCGTGCTTCTGGACATGTTCAAGGGCGAAGAAACCGACAAAATCGACGTTGAGGGCCTACAGTATCTCATGATGGTTGGAGCCGAAGAACCCGCCGAAGCAGGACTCTTACCCATCGTTCATCTGCGTTGGTACAAGATTCGCACGCGACGAAGCGGACATAAACTTCCGCGCGTCGAATTGGATGAAGTTGGGCCCAAATTTGATTTCCGAATTGGGCGAGTCCGAGAGGCTGATCCGGACGTTATGAAGGAGGCTATGAAGCAAGGGAAAAGACCCAATGAAGAAGGTCGGACTAAAAAGAATATTACTATGGATTCCATGGGTGATAAGGTTGGTCGCGTGCATCTTGGCAAGCAGGATCTGTCGAATTTGCAGACGCGAAAGATGAAGGGTCTCAAGCGGAGGGCTGGAGTAGATACGGATTCTGAAGAGGGAGACGAAGTAGATGAGGATGATGAGGATGGATTATCGCGCGATGGATCGGATGTGAGCGATGAGATTACTTTTGTGGATGAGGATGCGCCGTCTGATGTGGATATGATGGATGTGGATCAGGAAGACGCTGCTGGTCGGTCGAAAAAGCCAAGATTAGCATGATTGTCGGTATACATAGTAGTTAGTTACATATACGGCGTTGGTCTGGTCGATATGAAATTGAATGTTTTTTCTGTCGCTTCATTTAATTTTGTATGCAGAGTCACGTGATGTGACGTCGGCTGGATCTTCACATGCCGAGGCAACCCCGGCTTCATATCCGAACGTTCTATCCGGACCGCAATTGCAACAAGTAACGACTACCAACGTATCGACTCATTCTCTACATACTTGTTCATTAGGACTACTCTTCAGGAGGTTCGATCCATTGTGCTATACGGTATATCGTCTTGAGCTCTTTGTACAGCTCAGACTTCAACACATCCGGACACTGCGTCATGGATTCCATCATGGTGAGTTTCCGCACCATCAAAAACCAAAACCTCAAGCAAAAATCGCAAGAAAAGACATGTTTTATTAATAAATCGTCTACAGGACACACTCGACGCTATTGCGCTGAACCCCAATCTCAAACCGCTCTTGACGCTGCTCAAAGCTGCCCGCAATGGTGCCGTGTACGGAGCCAAAGTTCGCTTTCCTCATGCTTTAGTGTAAGCCGCAAAATGAAGTCCCATGCAGTAGACGGTGATCTAATTTTTCTCTGCTCGTATAGGATGGTGTTTCTTTTCCGATCCGGAACGTAAGTCGTCACTTGGACTATCGCGTTCGTTTCATTCCCGTCACGCTGACTCCGTATATCTCCAGAATCCGCGAAAAAGTCAAACTAGTCCTCAAGGCTACGCGACAACATGCCCGTAACCTGGCTACGTTTGCCGTGATTTACAAAAGCGCTATGTTTGCGATGAAATATTTGAATCCCACGGGACCCAAAGAGGGACCCTACGATACTTTTTTCGCGGGTTTGCTCGGTGGTTATGTCGTGTTTGGCAGAAATCCCGGCAGCGTCAGCCAGCAGGTACACACAGTCACTTCTTTTTTTTTTTTTTTGTCTTTTTCCTTTATTTTTCCTTTTTGCATCAGATTTGGATCAGCGAAGTGCTCATTTGGTCTCTTATAATAGATCGTGATATACGTCTTTGCGCGAGTGGTGCTTGCTCTCGCCAGTCTTTCGGTTCAGCCAAATATGCACCCGCTTTCGTCGCTCATCACGCCCGAAGCACGGAGCCGGATACAAGAACATGCTTGGCCGGCATTTGCCTCTCTCAGCTGGGCGGCCGTCATGTATGTGTTCCGATGGCATCCCGAGTCGATTGTGAATAGTTTACGGAGCAGTATGACATATATGTAAGTTCGGTCTCACGGACGTTCCGTTCGCTCGAGTCAAATTGAGAACATCGTGTTGACGAATATATAGCTACGTCGATTCGGATCACTGGACCTCATTCCACAATCTTTTGATACACAACAAATGAGTGGGAAACTTGAAGAGAGGACGCGTGTGTACATGTTTTATACTCTATACACTTTATACCTAGGTACGCCGAGGGCTTGCGTAGAGCCGTGCGTAAAGGTTGGCATTATTGGCGTTTTTTGTTTGGAACTTCTGTGGGGTGGTTTTTGGGTTGTGCTTCACACGTGTATCAGGCTTCGTTTGAACTATATACCTCCTTATTTGCATTGATAGAGTATTCTCCATTTCCTCTAGGATCATTCTACATATTATCGAGGTAAATTAGGCGATTGCAAACTACGAATTGTGCACATCCTGCAGCTTCGGTTCATGTTAATTATTACTTAGGTAGGCTTAATGAAAGTAGGTACTCTTGATTTGACCTCGGGATGCTTTCCCGACCTCGGGAGGTTAAGTTATCGCGGGGTGGCTTGAAGGAGATTTTTGCCCTTCAAGATTTCACTAAAATTATTCGACCAAGCTCTGTACTATAAGAACGATACCAAAAATAACCGGCCTTGCTCAAAAGTTTGATTTCTTTGCCTCTGATCCGTTGTATGCGTGTACTAGTATCCAGGTGCCGGAAATGCGGAACAATCTCAAACAAAAATCAGACACAACACGTCTCAGCATGACTGACCACTTTACTTACTTAGCTGGATATTCGCGCTGGGAGAGAACTCGCCCCTGAGTCATATCTACGTTCTTTTATTAGGTGCAATGTACTCCAAATAAAATATAATCAGACCGTCTGTGTTCGATTCTCTAAAGTCTTGGTGTTCTGCCAAGTCCCGTCTTCAACAATTTACATCACATACCTGCTGGACAGGATCAACCTTCGATACACACCTGTGGACATATACACAAGGACAAATATACATACCTATATTTATATATAAACATATATATCGTCAAAATGCGTTTATTTCAAATATCATATTTATTCATCGCTGCCACGAGCCTGGTCGCTGCCCGGCCGCATTTACACAATCACATCGAGGTAAGCAATCCCTTACAATCCATGAATACTCCAAGGTTGCACCAATAGACCTTGGAAGTGAGGACGACATACAGACCAGTTCTAATATATCGGAACAGAGATCCGATTCAACAATTGCATCGACTTTAGCAACAGCATACCTGAATAATATTAGCGTGGACGAAATCATCACAAAGCGTTCTATCGCCGAGTCCAGTACGGAAGAAGAAGACGTTGTCAGTTCTGGAATTGACATCACCGGCGACGCAAACGAGGCAAACGAGGCAAACGAGGCGAGCACGACAAGAACTCGACAGAAACGAGGGACAAGTCATTTTAAAACGAGACCGGAAGATATATCCCTAGACGAGGGGACGGCGAATAATAAACGACAGGTGGAAGAAAGGAGTGAGAATGATGTATTATGGCCTACGAGCGCGTTGCCAATATGATAGATATAGTTACATATCCTGAGGCTGCATTTCTGGATCCGGAGGAGCGGAGCGGGCTGGCTGACCACTCCCCTTCAGAGCGGAAATGGCGTGTATTTGTATTGTAATTTGCATGTACGAAGTAAAAAAAACAGGGCGATCAAAAAACTTTATTTGACGTCGGCGATTAAAAGTCGTCTAGACCTAAAGCGGGTTAGCGTTGAAGCACATCAGAATGAACGACGTGGGGCTGGAGGACTTGTTTTTTTCCAAGGGTCGTCGTAGGACGGGGAAATTGGCGGAACGGGGTTAGGGCTATATCTCTGTTGAGAATCCACGGCATAAAGTTGATCTGTAACTCCAAAAATGCAATTTACATTTGTAGTTAAAATATCCTAAGGCTTGCGCCTTGAAGTTTCCATCTTCCCACATTGCGCCAAAAATCCGCCTTGGAACAGGAATAGCAAAACTCCGGAATCCATTCTGGACGTTCGCCCGCCGCCCGAAAAAGCACCCTGGAAAGGAAAGCATAAATGAAACAAAATACCGCCTTAGAAAAGAGAGGGGGGAAATACAACAAGAACAGGGAACCTATTATCTCGCCCTTCAATCAATATACCTCCTTATAGAAGAGAAATGAAAAAGAATAAACTCCGGGATAGCGTTCCCCTAGCCTCTTGCCAGAATACCGCCTGCCCAGCTGGCTGAACAGAAATGATGAGGAATAGGTAAACCCCGAAAATCGATACCCTCAGTAGCTCGCCAAAACACAGTACTCGAAAGGAGAAAAGAAGACGAGAAGTCGCAGCATAACGTTCGTTTCTTTTTTTTCGATTTCGATTTTCCTGTTTTTTTTTTAGCTTTTCGGTTTCTCTCGCAATTGGAATTTCAAAGTCAATAAAGAAAACAACGCGTAGACGGCGATCAAAATAACTCCACTCAACATGTTTCCCTCATTGTCGGTGGAGACATGCTCTTAGCGTTTAGGTCCTAAGTACGGGTCGCTGTCAACGGATGGAATGTCTCCGCTCGCTGGGGCAGAGCCCCACGAATCGGCGTGCATAATATCTTGTTGAGCAAACTTGAATTGACTGGACGGAATCAAGAGATGATCAGTTTCCAAGGCTCATGCAATGAAACAAAATCGATCTCAGAAATCGATACAAACTTACTGCTCATTAGGGGTATGGCCACGATCAACATGCTTGGCGTCTTTGACGAGCGGAGTGGTAGTACTTTGAGAGCCCTCGACCTTCAACGAACCTGGAGACTTTGGCCGGGTGTGTACGTGGACAGCTGAGCTTTGCATTGTCGCTTGACGAGTCTGGCCGGAGCTGGACGGCTTGCGATGTGATTGTTGCGTTGGGAGAACAGACATACTGAATAGGTACGAAGGAAGAAATCTGGGTTGAATATTTTCTAGAGCGCCGTGCCGGAACACTGTTTTTTCTCTTTTCTCTCTTACTCTTCCCGGAAGATAATGTTATGATAAAGTATCGAGAAGCTATGTAGGTAGGTAGGTCGGTACTGTAGCTGCAAGTAACGAGGTGCTTCCTTGGATGAAGATGATATGACCCCTGAGAAACTTCGGCAGGGAAAGGGTAGGCTTTTATAGCAGTTACAGTATACCTACCTACCCATATCCATACCTAGGTAACTCCCTCCAGTGCTCCTTTTCCTCTCTTTTGAAACGAAAATTACATTCAACACTGCGTACGATGCGGTAATGCTACTGCCTGATACCTGATATTTAGCCTAGATTCTCCTTTCTCAGTTTACGCAAGTTACATGCTACGTATGTTCTGGAGACTAGAGTTTAAGAATGATAAAAGTAAAGCTGTGAGGCGATGCGCGGTGGTCACATGATTACTCAGGGTCGGAGACTGGAAATATTACAAGCAAATACAGAACTTTTCGCACCGACGCGAGACAAAATACATTTTTCACCAAGGAAACAATTTTCCCAGCATGATGGTAATGCATAACCGTACCTAGGTAGGGGATAGAGTGGATCTCAGGAATATAAGCTGGCTCCCGAGGTCCGCTTTACCCTTAGCCGGGTTCTGGTTTACTAATCACTTCTAGTTGGGAACTTCTCGTATCTAGGAGGGTTTGATTCCTTGAGTGGCCCGGGCCAATTATCTCTTGTGAATAAAGAATTCAGCAGTAAACTAGAAAACAAATACGTACCCCACTCCCACAAAAGTGGATTCCAAAGAACGCCGCCTGGGCGTTTCGCTAACTTATATAGCACGACTTTGCGGTAGAGTCGAGCCGCCCCGTAGACTATTACTGTGGCTACTACCGACGTAACCTTGGAAATCTCGATGCCCAATTGCTCCTCTATTGGTCCGCCGTGTCGCACAGCTACTTCAGTTAGTACTGATTGCGGAATACAGAGTGGTTTGTAATCACTTGGAGGCTCTACGGTCTCCACTTTGCAGCATGATGCTGACAATATTGGGCTTGCCAAGTCGTGCTTAGCATAGAACCCTCTCCTGCTCTTAAAACCGTAGAATATTACGAACTGCTGTCGACGTGACGAAGGAGGGTTGGTTCGGACCTGGTGCTAAGGTAGTAAACAGGGCACTAATAGACTCTACCGCAGCCACATTCCCGGGCCACGAGTTTTACACTGAAACAGCCAATCAAATATAGACCGACCTAATTGAACAGTCCGTATAATATTCAGGTGACTTCCATAATTGGGGCTAGAAGACTACCGGAGGTCAATAAGTGGAGCAATTAGGGCGTAACGATAGACTCGAAATAAGACAGATGCCGAGAATGATTCCCATGATCAAGTTGGGAACCGGCTTTGAAAGTACGTTGGGCTGTCGGACTCAATTACTGAGTTAATAAAGTGAGTTTGGTTACGGGCAAACTAAAGATAGAGCCACAGTGGGACCAGCTGATGTACGGAGATTTAAGTTGAGCGGATAAGATAGCCGTGACAGCTGAGACGAGGACCTAATGCATCTGTAAAGTATACACCTTTTAGTTATTTTCTCGCAGCCACAACTTTGAATTATGGGCCTGTTGCTAATGTTTCTTCTTCTTTTATTTTCTACGTTAGTTAACTTAGTTATTGGTTACTTCTAATCAACTACTGGCACATCCGCCCCACAATTCCCTCTAGAATTGTACTATGTAGTACTATGTAGCTCACTATCACATGTCGAACTCCCTAACCAACAACATTCTTGTAATACGTATGCTAATTTAGGGCCCGTTGTGATTGGCATGACACGGATCATTATGCGCCCAGGGCCGGCTTTTGTTGGCTAGTGGATTGGTAATACTGACCATTGCATCTACGGAGTAGAGAAGTCGATTTTCTTTTCCGAGGCTCAACGGGCTCTCGGGCAGATATCATCCGACACCATTCCTCCGAAAAACGCAAGAAAAAGACAATGTACTGGAAGAAATGGGTTATCCATCACTCGGACTGGCTAACTTAATGGACCACCTCGTCAACTAGGTAGCCGATTTTCGGAGACTCGGACACCCGTCGCTATAAAGGCACAAGTCCGTAGTAGTAGATGAGTAGTTCAGTAGGAAACTATTCGTTGTTGAGTATTTCTTTTCTGTTGCATTACGACACCTCTCGTATTACCGCGTAATCTCTAAGCTGCGTATGGGAACTTGGAAACCCTCTCTTACCCAACCTGGGTACACGCCAGAATTGTCGCCGACAAAAGATTGTTCTCGTTTTTTCCTCGTTTCTTTTTTCTGTTTTCTATCCATACATACAAATGGTTCTCCCAGTTTATTCGAGCTTTTTTTTTCTTCGATGGACCTTCGCGAGTCATGCTATGTAATTCCAAAAGACAATTGGTTGTCTCGCTACTACGGGTTCTTGGTCGCCGTTCACAACTCTTTGCATGCCGCCGACCTCCATGCTGAGTGTTCACTGTAGGTGGTACCCATCAACAGTTGTTGACCGCTTGACCAGCATTGCGAAAAACCCGAGAGTGAAGCGGACAAAATCTGCCAATTTTCTTTAGAACTTGACGCTTGCATCATCCAATAAATTACAAGAGTTACCATACATTGCGATTATTATAGCTTATGTTTAGCATAAGTAAAGCATATTTAGGGCTTAGAACTGGTTAGTTTTAGGGGCCTCCCGAATATTTTCAGGGAGGGGCTTAGGAGGTGGTATATGTTTATGTAAGGCCGGATTCCTAGGCCTTACGCCGAACCTGTATTGGCTTACTCGCTACACTCGCCGCACCGGGTTATTGGTTGTTCCCGAGCGTACCAGTGGCACCACATGTATATAGGAAATCTCTGCAACCCCTAGGATTCCTAATCCCTAGGCGTTTTCATACATACGAATGACACCCTCATTTGCTTCTACTAGCCCTTTCGCACCTATCCTAGCAATCCCCCTCACAGTTTAGTATGTGAAGTAGTTGTATTGGCATTGCAGCAAAAAGTTCCGCACTGCATACTGAAATATTACGGTAAGAATACTATAACATTACCCATCCTTTGTGGAAGATATCTTCGCAAGCTATCTATATGCCCAACCTCCGCTTTCCCTAGCAAATTTATACAATTTCTTTCTTTCTTTTTCTTTCATGAAAGAACAACCCATTATTTCCTAAGAACAGCCCACAACCATTCAATTTGCCAGCGCACCAAGCTTGTTTTCGAAAATTTACGAGGATTCGCCTAAAGAAGAATACGCAGAAAGCCGATATGGTTATTGCTGTTTGGACTCGACTGAGGGGGGCAATGTACCGCATTTCCTTTATTCGGCAGCGAGGCAGTCTTCTTCTATCCCATCCCGGCGATCTCACAAGCCAACCATAGCTTCTTCTATTCCGCGGCATCGCATCAGCCTTCCTTCTTGACATGGATCTATCTTAGACTTTCCTCTTCTTCTCCGCGGCTTACAAGAAAAAAGGCGAAGGCGAGGGAAAAAAGAAAATTCGACAAAAATAACACGACCGAATTGCGAAGAATCAGACTCTGGAATCTTGGAACACCGGTGCTTAACACTGACAGCGAAGATTTAGGCCACTGCGCCTCGGGCACGGGGTGTGAGTATGCCCCGAGGCAAGCGTGCTGCGCTTAATACCAATTCCTGATGGCAGCCACGACAACTACCCGACATAACATGCTCATGAATGGTGCGCCAGCCCGGCAACCACACTTGGGAGTCGACGTGTCAATAATACAAGGGAAAACATCTCCAAAAAAGGGTCATATTTTCATGATCGGCGTGTGTACTCCAGTCGTCGACCAAGCTTAGCGAAGGGGGGACAGATGGGCTTGGGACAGCGGGTAGAAAAGACGGACTCGGGGCGAAAAGGGGCTTTTAGGCCTGCTCACCTGCTCGCCTGGGTAGGTCGACCCCGAAGTTCATTTTGATACGTTCTAATGACAACTAATCCATTCCTACAGCCAGTTGGTAAACTTTCGGAGAGAGATACTTGTTTATCATACAGCCCCGTCAAACAACTTATCGACTGTGGAGACTATCCGCCGGACTACTTCCGACGCAAACCGAAGTCCGCTTCGAAGCGACACGACACGGGATGATAAAGCTCAACTGGCCGTCCAATGGTAGATGAATAACTCATCAGCTTGTCGAAGCTGCTCGTGGGGTGTCGGATTGGGTCTCAAGAGACTAAGCATGAATAATGCCAGATAGAAATTGGGGGCACACTTGACAGCTCATTGCACCCCATGACCAGCATTGCACTAACGAGAGCGATTGGAAGGGGCCCCGTGGGGAAGCGTAAACAATTGATGATTTCTAAGAAGCTCTAAGGCTGGCAGCTGCGACCCGCCATTTTTAGACTTGCCGCACGGTCCACCTCCCATGCGCCACGCTCTCGGCCCGCCCCGACCCCCACAGTTCGAGGGTTAGGGCTGGGGGTGGTAGGATCTAGGCCCACGACAGCGCACGCATCATTGGTATCTGGGGTTAATTTCCTATGTTCATGCCATTTGTTGTCGAAATGTCTAGTCGATTAATTCAATGGGGCACCTCTACTTCTTGCAGAGAAAGCAGACAGTTGGTTCTTGTTTTCTTGACTTTTCAATCTGTTTGATTGCTCTTTTAGATTACAACTCACTATCGAGGTAGCTGCCTGGACTCATCCCGACTCTTCGTCTCATCTTTTTTTACCCACCATGAAGCAAGGTATATGTATTACTGCTCTCACTGGCTCAAGTCTAATCAGAGTACCGAGTGATTTATGCAAAGAGTCAATACAAAATAATAACTCCGTACGACAGCCGGCTAAAGAGAAATTTTTGCAAACCATTCTCGTCCCTTGATAATAACACTATCCGCGTCTTACGGAGTTTCATGAACATCTACAACATAATACTTGTAGAATTCTTTTTCCCCAATTTCCAATAAGAATGATAAATTTGATCTTCAAGCCTTATGCTAGCAATTAACAACCGCATTCATTTGGAAAGATATTTCAATTTTGAATAATAAATAGTCAGATATGCTAATGTTCAATAGAGAGCGACCAGTATACTACTGCTTGCTGTCTAGGCCTGAAGGGCCTGTTTAGTCCAATAAATTATACTAGCCAATCTACCTACCTAGGTATTTCTCAAACCAAATAACTAACACCCAACGAAGACCTGTTATCACAGGGATAGATATCATTCTATACTAGCTGGAATATGGAGAAAGCTTGTTCTCGTTTGATTAGTGATATCTTGTAATACTCCCATTGGCACATAAACGCAAGAGGCTGAGCGGACTGGGCTGCATCTTCATTGTTGCCCAATTCCGGCCCAAGTCTTGCCTTATGTAACATGTCCTCCACACAACGTGGTAGCTAGCAATAATCAAGTTGACTCGTATTGTCAAACTTCCTGGATGGTCAAAGCCGGAAAATGGATGAAATTTCAGAATACGATCAGATTTCAAACATAACTCTTCTAATCTCTTTAATATTCAAGAGGCTTCCAGACTTTGAAGAGTACGAAAGCCCATTGAATCCTTCTAAAAATGATCTCACCCTTGATCGAACTAATGAATACCATGAATGTGGGGATAAAGAGCTTGATGGAGAAGAAGATGCGAGAATAGAGACAATAGACGAAGCTGAACTAGAGGATGAAATATTTGCCAGTGACTCAGACGAAGCTCTGTCTGGTCTGAAAAGAAGGTCGTTGGATCGCTTGGCGGAGATTCTAGCGAGATATAAAACTGCCAAAAGTTGGGGACGTCGAGGAAATTTCAAAATTCTTGATGCCAAACATGTTGCGACCGTGGCGATGGTAGAGGATCAATGTCATGAAAGGGTGACGATATTTTGTTCCAAGAATGAAGGCATCGATGCTGCTGATGAGGAATTCTTGGAGAAACTGAGAGGAATACTGCAAAAGATCTCAGAAAATGGTATACATCTCTTAATTGAAATCGGTACTGATTCAATTGATTTGACATCTAGTAGGGAACATAGATGACGAGAATCTTGACTTCGTATTTGATATCATGTTCGATCATCAAATACCTCGCGTAGAATTTTACTCCTCGATACTTCGAGATGCATTTAATCATGCTGGTAAAATTGTCTCGCAAAATACACTCACACACGAGATTGTTGAGAACCACCTCCAGCATCAACTCCAGTCAAGGAGTTGGAAAGATAACAATGATTTCCATTTTACTTTTAGTCCAAATGGGGTTGACAAGGCAAGTTCTGACAACGTTGTTGACTGCCTATCGATCCAGGAAGATGAAAATTCCGTGTCAAAGGCCGTGCAGGAAATTCGAAGCCTGTACGAGTGCACAACAGATTCAGTGGATTATATTCGCACGAAAACCCTTCTGAAGAATCTACATACAATCGTACGGCGCGAGAGACAGCGATTTTCCCTGAAAAATCTCCTTCGGAATGCCTTTCAGAGCAACGAAAAGATTTTCAGGAAAGTTTGGGACGCTCTCCTATTCCTCGTCCGTATTTTCAATGCCGCAGTTACGATTACAGAGCTTGTATCGAAACTGAAAACTTTTGCTTCTATCAGATTCCTTTCGGTACCATCCACTATGTTTAAGGCGAAATCTGGGTCTGGACTAATCAGAACACCCGTCGAAGTGCTAACTGCCCTTGGGTGCTATCCCGAGAGTAGAACATGGATTGATTTCTTCGAAGATAAAAAGACTATCGAGAATTATGCGAAGCTGCTTCGAGTCAAGAGAGCGGCTCATGCGGAGGTTCAAATGATATGCTATTTGGAGGCCCACGTCCGTTTCGATCCAGATTTGTCTGGCAAAATATTTCCCTACATTGGTTGCAGCAGAAAGAGCTGTTTCTTCTGTGAAGCATTTCGAGTTGCACATGGCAAATTCTCCATGCGTGGAAGTCATGAGACAGTGTTTCACAGGTGGATTTTGCCACAAGAACTAGCAGGAACAAGCAGTCTAGGGGCAGCCTTCATATCTCGATTCTTGAAGTTTCTCAAAGACATTTTGTGCAAGGCACTCTCTATACCATTCCCTCCACCGCATGGAGACCTTCTGCAGCAATCATCGGCAGCTCTGTCAACAGCCCAGGCATTACAACGAGAGGATTTAGTTTTCTCCGAGAGACCTTCAAGCATGATGTGAGTTACTCCCATTCCCGGCTCTACCAAGTCATTAAGAACTATTTAGGAAACTCCTTTTCCCCGGAGGTATGTCTGCGACAGAAAAGCAGGTGCATTTTACACCTATATATCAAGAACCTGGTTATGCCCACGTCCTTGCTCCAAGTATGCCCCATATAAAAAATATCTTGCCTATTGAACAGGCTGAAGCTTGCAAGATAAACCACGACAGGGAGAAAAGCTCATTAGAGCGGATGGACACAATGTCACCAGTAAGCAACATGGATTGTAAACTATGTCGACTTTGCCGTAAGCCGTCAAAATATAGGTGCTCGGCGTGTTGGACGTGGTATTGCACCAGAGTATGTCAAAAGCGTGACTGGACGACTCATGTTTTCACCTGCAGAGTTTCGAGACGGCCAAATGCGGTTGACTTTTTGAGATTGCTTGTAAAAAGAGTGAAAAGGGCTATGATAACTGAGAATATTGAAGTGATGCAAAATTCTCTGCTCGAATTATTTGCCGACGACGAGACTTGTTGCACGTTTGGATTCAACAATTGCTGTGACTGGGTCGAGGCAACGAATCTCGTCTGCCTCTACGACACTATTATATCAAAATGTTCTTCTCCTGTCACAGTGCTGTACAAAGCCCTGGAGGCCGGCCAACTCAGCAACCTTTTGCAGTTGTTCTGTCGAGCATGCATCGAGCAAACAGATGGACTCAGTGAATGCGAGTGTATCTCATGGTTTCTGGACCGCCGAGAAAACGGACCATTCCCTATTCCAAATCTGGATGAGAAGCCTTACGAGATCTGGATAAGAGCGACTTCCGATGCGATTGAATCCCTTGGTCTATCCGAGAGATTGCAGAACGGCTGCAGCTTTACGAGCCAAGAAAGTGCGGTCTTCAAGTTGTTCGTACTTATTCAGCCTTCTCTCTGGCGGCTTCCAGACATCTATTCCTCGACGTGGATCAACTTCGGATTCTGCTACTGCAAATCCTTTCCGCAACGCCGAGGACTTGCCGGCAGGTACTTAGCCTTGGCCAATTCAAGCGCTACTTTCGACGATATAGTTTCCGCGTACGAGGCTTCGACGATGGAAGAATTGATGATATCAAAGGGAATCAACCTCTCGAGCTTGCAAAGCATGGGAATCAGACTGCATAAGCCTTCAGAGTGCGAGTATTCCGTCCTCCGACTGATTATTGGTGTAAAACATGCTCTCTCGGGTCGATATTGCAACTGCTTCCGAATGCGCGAGGGTCGATCATGTCACCAATATTTCGAGACACACCTTGACATCGAGTCTGACTGCAACTATGGCTTCCATTTAACTAACAGCTGGGAGAGATGGCAATTACTCAATTTTTATCAATACCTCTTCACGTTGCCGGGCTTCGACGTGCGGGACATGGCGGAGGCAAAGGAGCGGCGAGAAAAGGGTAGTCTGGAGAACTATCTCAACGGTATAATACCTGACATGAGACGGAAAATATTTGATATGAATCGAGTAGATTCAATTTTCTTCCCATCCCTAGATGGTAGTTTAGGTGGACGGACGAAGGAAGGTGAAACAATTCCACATTACCATATACCCTGTGAGTGCAAAGTGCACGATGTTGTTGGCCCTCCAGGCCTTTGTTACTGGAAGGTTGGATCGTCGATTCTGTTGCCTGAGGTTGATTGAAGGGCTACAAATTAATATTGAAACCAGTGAACATGCAAATCACACTCTTCGGGCTTGGAACTCTATGAACCCTGGAAATAGCCCAATATGTACGTATAAAATTTATCGGTAATGTTTTACATCCAACTAACTCTGGGAGATATTCAAGTATTACAAGGAAAGGTAGATTCAGAAACGTATTAAATGTATTGCTTTGCCTCACTAATTTACGCCATCAAAACGGGCTACTCGAAACATGCAAAGCGTTGAAACTAGAAATTTTTGCACATGCAACATTGAAAAAAAATTTGCATGCGATGAGAGATTTGGGCCATTACCAAACGTAGGCACCGGAACCAACGAATTGCCGACCCATCACGCTGGTCTTTAGTAGACGTAACGGAAAGTACGATTCTCCTTGTCCGTCAATCCTGACCAAGACACCACTTTTTCATCTTCACTCGAGGTATCAACCACAGCAGGCTCTGCAGCATCACGAGCATCTCGGCGCTTGTTCTCCCAAACATAGTATCCGAAAAGAACAACTGCAAGTAGTCCTGCTGCGGCCTGAGTAGCAAGAACCGCAATCTTGGCAGGATGGTATTGTGGAGCGTCTCGAGCCTGGAACGTTTGAGGTCCGATAATGTTACCAATGGAAAACGAACCGGCAACAAGGGCACTGCAGAAGGCACGCTTGGTGTATCCGGCGCAGTTTGCAGCAGTCCAGTGATAAATGACGGGCAGGGGTGCGACAATTGCGTTGACAAGGTATATGCCGATCAAACAACCTGCTTTGTTGCTGTTTGGTAGAAACGACATCAAAGCACCGCCGACAATACCTGGAATACTGCAGGCGGCAACCCAAGCCCAACGATGATCTGCTCTGCGGATACCGATTCCGACGGCCAAGGTCGAAATGATACTGACAACTCCACTGGGCATGTTTAGAAGGGCAGAGTGTTGCGGCGAAAACCCCATGTTGCGAATGAGGGTTGAGGAGTACGAGGTGACGACGCCAGAGGAAACAGATTGCTTTGAAGATGAGTTAGTTGAGTTCGAAATTCGTGTTATGACCACAAAATGAAAATGCAAGATGGATAAAAAGGAGGAAATACGTACCAGAATCACCATCAACGTTAGCAGCCACACCTGAACATCAAAGACAGCCTCCAGGATTTGTTTGAAGTTGTACTTGTTATTCCAGACACCTGTCTTGTTCTGGCTGATATGCTTCAGAAGTGCCACCTTCTCAACCTCAGTCAGAAACTTGGCCTTCATTGGCGTGTCTGGGATGAAAACGAAGACAGCTGCGCCAACAACTGACGTGACGATTCCAAGCACAAGGAACATGATACGCCAGCCACTAAGTGAAGTGCCGTGGACATGTTGAAATCCAAATGAAATCAGACCACCGATGATTTGTGCAACACCTAGTCCGAGATACCAGAAGCTGAAACGAGGAGCCTGTTCTTTCTTGGTATAGTACTGACTGCTGATGATCATCAGGGAGGGACCGATAGTCGCTTCAAACAAGCCCAGGAAGACACGCGCTACGACGAGAGTTGTATAGCCCTTGACTCCAGCCGTTGCAGCAACAGCGACACCCCAGATGATGACATTGAATCCTAACCATTTTCCAGCGGGGACTTTTTGCAAAAGGAAGGCTATTCTTGAGTCAGCAAACTGCAATATCCGCATAAATCACAGCAATGGCATGCTCTAGACATACTATTTGGGACCTCTGCGATCAAATAGGCGATGAAGAACGAGGTGCTGGCATTTGAAAAATCGTTACCGCGAAGTTTCAGCTCGGCTGTCAGTCCCATCACAGCAGCATACTTTTGATATCAAAGTCAGCTTATTTGTCTGTCTGGTTATTCGATTTCGATTTGCCTGGGGACACTCACGTTGATGATGACTTTATCGATGAACTGCAAGAAGTAGCACAGAAACATCAATGGCACAATATGCCAGTCGACTTTGGTACGCAGTGCCTTGAGATCGACAGCCTCGACTTCTGCAGCGCTGATACCCTGGTGGTTTTCGAGATACTGCAAGGCCTCGTCTTGTTTCTCAGTTGGAAGCTGCTGAGAAGCCACTTCAGGCTGTTTCGATGCTGTGTCTGACATGGCAGGGGTTTGTGAATTTGTACAACAGCATTCACAAGAGCTACCTAGGTAGGCACAAAACAGAAAGAAAAATTTTCTCCAAGTCTCGTTACCTAGGTAGATGTCAATGGCAGGTGCACGTGCCTGGCCGCGTTTGACTGGGAAGTGAGAAGGCTATAGAAAAAGAAAAAAAAGTAAGTTCAAAAAAACGTGGCAGAAACGAAGATACAAATATGAAATGTAAACAAAGAGAGCTATAGCTCTAATTCACCAGATGCAAATAAGTAACAGACCTATTATTGTCCTCATGCAAGTATGAGGTGACAAAAATTCACCGCCACAAAATCTGCATATGGCCAGCTAGATTTGGATGGAGTTTAACAAAAAGGGGATGTATGGTAGGTAGAAGACTGACTCAAATTTACACTGACAGTGCAGCTGGACATAAAAGTAATGAATAGCCTACTTTTCTTCTCATGAGTAGATGCCATCATCCTTCATGGCAAAGATCAACGAATTATATGCAAGTACTTCTCTGTGCTTCAATGATAATACACCGCTAGTATCGATTAAGTAGTCGATCCTAGTCTGAATGCAAGTTTGTGGAGCCTCTTCCATCCCATGGATAGAAAGAAACTAGTCAGTCCCAAGTTAGGGTTGTGTCCATTCTCATGGCTAGGAGCAGTACTCGATCTGGTTGAGACGCGCATACTACCTCGTCCATGCTCCATTCTATTTACTAATCCTTTCTAAACCGTGTAATGTTTTGGAACAGTGAGCCGTCCATGTGTACGATACGAGGTGGCTTGTTAAGGGTTTGCGCTAGTTTAGTAGTAGTGGGCATAAGGAGTGAAAGGGATGAGAGCTGGCCGATAGGTAGGATAATCCTATAGGAGATAGCCACCAGTATGGAGAATACAGAGACTGGATGAAGATGTAGACTCGTAAATTAAACTACTACGCCGTACTCTTGATGCTTAACTCAATTTGTCCCAAGGTCTCGATCTAGTTAAAATTCTAAGTCCCACTCTAAGCTAGTGCTAATGAATCCCTCGACCCAGATAACACTGTAGCATCGGTGGGTCGATGAGTGGGTTCTGGAAATCGAAGGACTATCTTTTTCAGAGGGCTTTTCTACTACGTACTAGCTGAGATTCCGTATTTCCGGATTTTAATATACTGAACTAATTAAAGTATTTTCTAAATGATACTACGGAGGAGACCACTACTCTGAACGTACGTCGGAGCTAATAAAATCATTTCCGGGATCGTTTACGCCGAGAGTTCAGTAGACTTTGCAACTTGTGTCGTTCGGAGGGGGCCGTTCTCCACTGGGACAATTTAAAATCTTGCCTGTAACTCTGACCAGTTAAGGTACGGAGGACATATCAATAACCTTCTCGGCCCGTAGATGGAGCCGGAACAAACAGCTGTCCGGAGTACAGTTTACTTAAACCGAGGCTCGATTCAGTTGCAAGTTCAAATGCGGAACGTTACTATCTAGTAAGCGGTCTTGATTTGTACATCCTGCAGCTACAATTTGACCAATATGTAGTGCAAAGGGGAAGAGTCCAGCTCACAAAATCATAAGCAAGTAAGAGTGGAGCTGATATGAAGCAGCTGTTCGACATCTTGCTCACGGTTGGCTCATAAGGTGCACACTCCTCAAGCAGTTTAGCGGTCCTCATACTAGGTATTCCGTCGGTATCCGTATGCATTTTTATGGAGTACGTGTGCTGCATATGTACTGGTCTACGCTGCTAGCTCGGTGGGGGCCAGGGCAGAAGCGAGACCTGGTCGTTTAGCTTGTTCAGGGTTCGGTTTTGGAGGGGGCCATAGCACCACTCATATCCCTAGTGTGCCGTATTCCGGGAAACCCCATTTCTACGTAGGTGGATGGACCCTGTTAAGATCGGCGTAACTAATGCTGTTGTTGGCTTATACTTGTTTAGGAGGGTCAGGGCACGAATTTGAGAAACACTACCACTTGTCGAGAGCTGGAAATTCCACAAAAATTCTCGTTCGGAAAATGAATAGAAATCGTATCATGGTTTTATTGCAACTTGGGGCCGAATGTGTGTTCTGAAAACGAAGAAGACCGTATTGAGTAGAGGGTGTGAAAAAGAAAAGAAATGTACGAGATAAATCAAAGTTCCCTAGTGCGCCCTCCAGCATCCTTCCATCATCCTTCGAAGTTCCAAGTTCCGATTGCAGTTTAGCCACTTGATCTTAAAAATAAGGCTTTTTACAAGGTTCGTAAAATATTGAAATTGACTGTTAGGTCTATTTCGTAGCGACCTTAGGGCTCGTTTTACTACCTAGGTAGTGGTCCGGATTTTGTTATTATCATGGAGCTCGGTGTCCACGGGTTCTTCGAAGATGACTTGGAATGTTGAATCAGAAGAAAATAATCGTAGTAGCGGATCGTACGAGCTGTTTAACCAGTTGATTTTACTACAGAACTAAGTAGACTATTAAATTGAGATGTCAGGGCACTGCGTTTAACATGTACAAGGTCAAATTGGCACTGCATGGCAATCTGTACGGCTAGAAAAAATTATTACAAAATTACAAAATACAGGCTTATTTTGTTTGGGCTGTCTAGATGCCGATGCCGAGCGACGCTCGTCATCTGTAGCCATCGTAAGATGACTGTCTTGCAGGTTCGTGAGACCACATCGATTGGTTGCGTGGCACGCCAATCTCTAAATGCCCTAACATTCCTGCGCGCCAATCACTTATGTTACAAATACGGTACGACAAGTTACAAGGGTGTCCGACTATCTAAGCATGCAGATTGGGTGCTCGTACCTTGGGGAATCACAGAGCCAGATAGCTCCAAAATTAGGAAAAGATGTGCAGGGAGTATAATACCATGCCTTGCATCTCTTCCATCTCATCTTCTAGAAAAAACGATCAAACTTCGTTCCCGTGGCTCATCAGAGTTTGACTCAATATCAAGATGGGCTGGGTATACAATGCCTCTCCGGAGGTTGAGTCCATGTCGGACTACCCAGCAATCATCACTGTCTGTATCGTATTGACGTTTTTGATGACATTGACTGTTTCAACTCGTATTGCTGTACGTTGGAAACAACATCGGACAGGTCCGGATGATTATATCATGGCTCTTGCGATGGTGAGGATACATACTCTGTCGGTGTAAAGAATGTGACCGTGTAGGCTGACTTCATATAGATATTCAGCATAGTATACAACACACTATGTATTGTCCGTATGTCATATACCTTTGCTCACAACGGATCTCAAACCTTCAGTGTCCTAACCTGCCCACAAAGAAACGAGATACGGTCTAGGATTGCCTTTAAAGAGTCGACCCACGCAAAATTTGAGTACATACCTCAAGGTGAGAATCCGTGGTAAAGGGAAACGTGACATGGCCGAGAATTGACCCTTGATGTAGGTGAACTTTGCCGGCCGGCCCTTTTATCAATTCGGAATCGGGCTCTTCAAGCTGGCATTGTGTGTCAGCTATCTACGTTTGTTGTCCGGCACATCAAAGAAGACGTACAAAATCATCATTATTGCCGTTGCTACTATTTCAACAATCGGCCACTTTGCTTGGACATTAGTCTTGATCCTGAATTGCAATCCGGTACGTCTAGCCACTATTTCTACTAATCCTCGCCTCTAGAAAACGCGGTACTAAGAAAGGAATATGTTCAGGTCAGCAAATCCTGGACCGTCAATGAAGCCGGAACATGTCTACCATTCGCACCAGCCAACTACGGAATGGCTGGGTTTTCAATTGGATGCGACATTACAACGATTATTCTGCCGATTCCGCTACTTATGGACTTGAAAGTTCGTCCAGCACAGAGAGCGGGTATTATTGGACTTTTCTCACTCGGTCTCTTCACTACAATCTGTTCGATTCTGCGAATGACTCAAATTCGAGTTATTGCGTACGGAGATGGGAATTCTACGTTACTTGTGCTTTGGGGAACGATTGAATTCAACGTTGGCGTAAGATATCCTCTCTCTCTCTCTCCCTCTCTCTCAATACCCCCAAAAAGCTCGAGCTAATCAGGCCTTTGGAATGAAACAGAATATAATTACTTCCATACCATACCTCGCCCCCCTCTTCCGACGCTGGGTTTCCGACTTTGGATATCGCATCGGATACGGCAGTTGCTCAAACACAGCGCGTACCGCCGACAACTACATACTCAAAAGCTACGGAAAGAATAGTCTCAAGGCCAGCGTGAACTACGAGCAAGCCTCTTCCTCTTCTATATCCAAGCGACCTATCAAACGTACTCCGAGCGAAGAACTGATTTTGGGGATTGGCGACGAACCGGGTCCTAGGGATATCATGCGGACAACGGAATATAAAGTTGTGGTAGATGAAAGTAAGAATGTGAAAGATTTTTGATATAGACTGTTTGATCGATCAATGCGGAATCGTACTTAGTCATGGGTTACTTGGTTACGTGGTGATTTTGATGAGACTTGGGTTTGTTTCTGGCAAGGTGTTTAAAAATAGGATTATTTGAATTATAGATTGCGATATCATAACTTGGTCTCGAATGATATTTCATTACCAAAAATACGAAATCCATACAGATCAACTTTAAAGGCTAGTTCCGAATCCTACTACATCCACCCTTCGATACCAGTCCAGGATCGAGAACTAGTCAGTGGGGAGAAACAAGGGTAAAACTAGCAATTAATCTGTGACCTTGCGTCTTAGGCTGGACACCTTTGGAGAGATCAATTGATGTACGACCGCTAGCCAATGTGCTTTTCTAATCGATCACAGCCTGCAATGATCACCTGCATTCGATAGCTTTTACTGTACCGTCATACGCTTCCAAGATTCGTCACACATGAATGTGCTCGTCCAAAGTGATACACCAATAATCTTGATTCTAGGAATCATTCAACTAGAAAGTCACAAGATATGGATTTCGGATTCGGATTTGTGTAACGAGCCTTTACAGATCGGGCAAAGAGTTGCAATGAGTTGCAATGAGTCGCAAAATTCGCTCATCCAGTTTAACCTGTAATTATTCGCCGAAGTTCTATTAGTGAAGCGTGTCAGGGAGTAAAGTCGTGCTAAGTGGAAAAAATAAAAGACCGATGGATCCTGCGGGTATGGAGTACGCTAAATGGATAGTTAGGGACGGACTACTAGAAAAAGCAACAAGCCACTTGCATAGGTGCACTTCATGCAGTAGCAGTATTTCCGCTCAATTTATTACTTTCCTGTTGAGATGTTGCTGATTGCAACTTTGACAATGACAATGTCACATAAGTTAACGTTATTCTAGCGTTAGTGAGTTAATTTTGATCCCAAGATTCTTTGCAGAAATCTGATTTATCAAACGGTTTCTTCGTACATGTTAAAGTTGTATTTCAAGATCTAATAATTCATCGGAAAGAAATAATTTAAACTCCGGATCAAACCCTGTCAAGTCTATAGCTTATCGGTAGCTGTCAACCTGGCCAACAAGACTATTGATTCCGGCATCTATTTACCCCGACGCGAGACGAGTGGACTGTCCTCTGTCACCAATGAGAAGTCATGAGCATCAAGGCATGCTCTTCGAGCGTTCGTCACACATGATTTGCCTCGCGTCAGTACCTCCTGATCATATTCGCGTAATGCTTGGTTGAAATCTTCCCATGTGACTTGCTCTTTCTCGTCCCTTGCTTTAATCAAGGGACCAATTCTCTTCGCCAAGTCGTAGGCATCAGTAACTGCATTATTGCCACCTTCGCCGCGAACTATGGCATGGTTATTGTAATTAGTCTCGGCAAATCAAACCCAAAAGGTAGTTCATCAACTTACACATGGTCATAGTATGGGCTGCATCACCCATGAGAACCACGCGTTCATGCTCGCGCTGCGTAGTCGGGAACCAATCAGCAAGGTAAATTGCCGTTGCATCAGCGTCATTCGGAATGTGTTCAATGAGCTGTCGTAGATGTGCCGCCCAGTCGGACGTGATCTTTTTGACTATAGCAATTCGCTCCACGTTGCTGTCAGGGATATTGATATTTCTGCTCTCGGCCCACGAGATAATGACTTGGCAAATGTAATTGCCAGAGTCATTACCTGTATTGTACGGAGAGTTCAAGACTATACGATTATACAACTTAGTTCAAAAGATTTTCGTCGTATTCGGTGGGATTGGTTGAACTTACAGCTGAAAAAAAGATAGATATTTGAATCCGAATGAGTGCCTTGAAAAAAGTACGGGTCGATAGCCAACGCCGAGGCCACTTGCTCCGGCGTGTAAGATACCGTTATGCCCAATAGACGTACTGGTACAGGGATGTTCTCGAAGGCTGTTGGATGGAGGTCTTTGCGGATACGAGAATTGGACCCATCGCATGCGACTAATAGCCAACCCTTTGCGCTTGTGCCGTCCTCAAATGACACAGTGACGCTATCTGAGCTAGTGGTAATATTCGCACATCGTTTGGACCACTGGGTAATACGATAGTCAGTTCGTGTATGTCTTGCATTTTTTTTGATTATACCAGAAAGAAAAAAGAAAAAAGGAAGGGAAGGAAAAGACACGAAGCCATTTCTTTGGCAGGTCGAAAAGCTAGCTTACCTCGACATCAATACCAGTAGCCAAAAGCGTTCGAAGCTTAGATCGAATAACGCGTAAACGACCAGTTTTCGGAAACGTAGCAGCATGCAGTGACTCGCCAGTCTTGAGATCTAGGAACCGGTACTTGCCCTCATCCTGGGCGTTGGGATTCACGTTACACTCCCCGAGACGGTCGTAGAGCTCCTTCGGTAACAGTTCCTTGAGCGCGGGCAAACCCCAATGGAAAGTAAGACCCCAACCTCCAGTGCGAGACTGAATAGAAGCATCTCGATCGAATATTCGGAAGGGTATATGGGACTTCTTGAGGTACTGGGCCAGCGACAATCCGCTGATGCCAGCGCCGACAATCAGAATCGGAAGGGCAGTTTCAGACTCCATGTGGTTCGATTTGACACCTAGGTATGCAGGAACCTATGTAGGCGCGTGAATTTTGTACTTATTCAACAAGAACAAGACAAGATCTGTCGTGGTCGAAGATTTTGAGGGTGTTTAATTTACGGCTAATTAGGAAAGTGACATTTAAAATAGCTCAACATTAAAAGGGACGAACAGGTGGGTACAGCCAACAAATACAACTTCAATACGTACTTGATAAATTGCTCACTTACTACCTAGGAAGGTATTTTGCACTGGGTCGCACAGTGGTCATTCGTTCGTAGGTCTCAAGGTGTTCTTGTATCTTCGCACCTCCTTTTGCTCCGGTTGATACCTACCTAGGTACTACATACGCCGAATATTGTACAATATATTCCGTGTCCTTTTCAGTGTATCGCGATATATCCATGGATCCCAAAGGAGCATTCCTCCTGTACTAAGAACGACAAGTTTCACTGACTTTTCATTAAACGCCATAACTAGCTGAGACCGAGACTGTCGTTCGTTCCAGGCTTCAGATACAAGTCCAGACTCCACAATGTACGACATTAACTTGTAACTCGCTATCTCCACCAGTCTACTGGGTTGTATCGTCTTCCAACAGCCTATTGTACAGCCAGCTACCTAGGTAGGTAGCATCCATCGTTCAGGAAATCCCACGCCGAAAGTCGCTGGCCGGTTAGACACGGATTATCGGGCATCCTTGGAATGCCCAGCTATTGAATCAATAAATATCTGCGGCCTTCCGCACCAGAATCAAACGGTGAATACCTAGGTATGGATGTATTGTCCATTTTCCAACCTTGGAAGGTTGCTCGGGGTCTGTAGCACGTAGGCACCTATTATCCTTGGATGGTACCTGCGTAGATACATTCTTCTGGATGAATTTGAGGCAAACAGATTATGCATATGAAGATGACAGAATTCCTAGGTACATTACAGTGGTATGTCCGTTCAGTTCCTTCGACAGAATTTCTTTCTCGGTATGCATTTCAAATCTCTGGATTATGTCGGAGCGCTTTCTGTATTTATTTACCTAGGCACATAATACATTGATTCTACCGAGTTAGTACTTTGGAAACCTTGAACAATGTATGCCCTACTAGCCCTAGATGTATGGACATAGCCTATGGACACAGTTTTATTCCGCAGGGTGACGAATCCTTCCATGAACTGCTCAATTACCGCAAATGCACCGGCATAGTAACAACAAAAATTCATGAAAACCCGTCTATGAATTGTTCAACAACAAAAAATGAATCATTGAATCCCAAGGACATCGCGTATGGAAGAATAGATTCTAGTCGCCTTCGTCAGCCCGCGGCCCAATTAACAAGCCCTGATCAATAACTCTATGCGCTACAACGCTCAACGCAGAATTTTACATTCGATCAAATTACAATCCTGCAAAATTTACACATGAACACAATACCTAGGTAATTTCATACGATGAAATATAACAAAAGCATCTACCAGAAGACATGGACAGGTTGGTGGTGTCCCTACTTGGCGGTGTAGAATGGTACCGGCACACTTAAAAAGAAACGACGGCATCGAGACTTCGTGAACCTTTTCAACTAACTTGCAGCTACTCCCTCATGCGCTTTATACATAGCTACTCTCGGTTCACTTTATTGCTGTTCACCTGACTGAATAGAATCAAATATGGCACCGACTCTCGTTTCCTCACCACCGACTCTGCGTATTACTCCCGAACCTCTCACGCCACAAGCATTCGCTCCCTTCGGCACCGTGATTGCCTCCCCTTTCCCGCGGAATCTGATTGAAGCTCCTCACAACCTATCGACCATCAAACTCCCGCATCGACTGCCTACAACTCCTGTCCACGCAAATCAAGGGTCGGCCGTTAAGATCAGCCCCGTCGCTCCGCTGATCAATGGCTACGAGAACGCGTGTCCGAGCGGTAAAGCCGCTCAAGCTCGACTGAGCATGTTTACCTGCTTTCCGCGAAAGCTGCGGCGAGAGAAACGCAGCGTGCCAGAGTCTACGGGTTTCGACCGTCGTCAACAACAATTAGCAGTCGATGAGGATGTTTCCGAAAGCCCCGTATTCGATGTACGGATCCTCGAACGACATCCGTTTACGACGCAGACGTTTGTGCCTCTGGATTTATCGAGTCAGAAACGGGTGATTCGGGATCGGAAATCGGGTGATTCTCAATCTCAAAACTGGTCAGGGTCGGAGCCAGGGTCAGCGCCGGGAGAAGGAAAAGAGAATGAGGACGTAGACGAAGACGATGAAGAGCAGGAAGAGCCTATTTATCTGGTCATTGTTGCTCCGACGTTGAAAGGTCAATCTGCTGCTGCTACGAATGCGTCTACACCATCGTCTACATCATCGGAAACATCCTCGTCATCGTCGTCGTCGGAAGAGAAGCTCGACACGAAACGAGTCCTGATTCGTGATCCGCCTGATCTCGAGAATCTGAGAGCATTTATTGCTCGTGGCGGCCAGGCTGTGACCTACGGCGCTGGCACGTGGCATGCTCCGATGGTTGTTTTGGGTGCTCGGCGAGTCGACTTTGTTGTCGTGCAGTATGTGAATGGTGTTGATGACGAGGATTGTCAAGAGGCTGCATTCAAGGAAGGGATTATGGTCGATCTAACTTCCTTAGGTGAAGAGGAAGATGATATCTGGAGTGATTTGAAGAAATTGTCAAAGTTGTGATTGGAGGGATTTGGTTGAAATGCTGTAGCAATTAAGCGAGAACATTGAACATTATAAGAGTATATAGAATTAACTAATTTACATATTTTTTACCATAATACGGGACGATGTTCGAAAGCAGTGCAGTCAGCCACTGCTAGATTCCTTTCCTCCAGACCAGTCCTGGCGACCGGCATCGTGAGGCGCGCTCATTTGATGGAGTACATTCGCAGCGACCGCGATTGCCGACTCGGGAATCCCAGCCAAACGAGCCACTTTCAATGCATGCGACCGCCGATTGACGCCTTTGCGTAGCTTATGCACAAACGAAAACGAGCCAGACGGATCCTCCTTGATATCTGTGCAGTAAGTTCCGATTTTCTCAAACCCAGCGGCCATCTCGGCTAAAGCGTGGAAATGCGTAGCAAAGAGTGTTCGACATTGATTCACACGATACAAATGCTCCAAACAGGCATAACTCACAGCCGTGCCATCCTCAGGGGTAGTTCCTCGGCCGACTTCGTCCATAATGACAAACGATCGAGGTGTGGCTTGCTTTAATATCGCGGCCGTCTCGAGCATTTCCACCATGAAAGTTGACTGGTCTCTGAAGAGATCGTCTGCGGCACCGATGCGGCTGAAAACTTGGTCGACGATTCCGATTTCTGCATATTCTGCAGGCACAAACGATCCGACCTGGGCGAGAATCGTGATCAACGCGTTCTGACGGAGAAACGTGCTTTTACCGCCCATATTCGGTCCCGTGATGAGCCAAATCCGCTCTGCGTCACCAATGAAACAATCGTTGCTGACGAAGCGACGCCCTTGCTCTTCCAGTCCCTGTTTCACAGTGGGATGTCTGCCGCCAATAACTCGATGTGAAGTGGTGGTGTTGAGGATCGGTCGTACCATGTTCTGCTCTTTAGCAAGATTGGCAAAAGAACACGCGACATCCAACTCGTCCATGACAGCAGCATTGCGACGAATCTTGACAAGATTGAGTATGACTTCACGACGGAGATCCTCGAAGATACGCTGTTCCTCGGCTCGAATGTGTACCTTTGATTGATCCAAACGGGCACCCAGCTGTGACCACGCAGGCAAATAAAATGATCGCGTGGATTTGGTAGATGAAACATTTCGTGTCACGCCGAGTTCTTCCAGTGCCTCCTGAGAAATCTTGGCCCCTTTGACATGGCAGATATACCCAAGACCAGGGGTCCATTTTAACGTTAGCATGGAAGACCCGACTTGCTGTTGTAGTCGACTCGTCAGAGTCATTTTCTCTTCTTGGAGTTCATCCAAGTGTTCGTGTAGACGTCGTAAAGCCTCACTGGCATCTCGTCGCATGACCCAAGTATCTACATCTCCACGATCCGACTCTACCGAAATACCAGGTCGACCTGTCGTCTTGAAACGGACTTTACGAGGCATGGCATCGGCGTCCTCGGGTAGACCTTCACTTAAGACGACGTCCTGTGCTAGCCCGACTGCTTCAGCAGCCTGACTATCTTCGATGCGGTGTTTCTGCAAAAGTCCCTCTTCGTCAATTGCCGCAATGATTTTTTCGGCCAGCTGCACAGGACCATCCATGTGTAATCTGCCTGTGAGAGTCGCGAGGCTTTGGCGGGTCGCGTCGGATACATTTTGAGATATTTTTCGGGTATCATTGAGAACCGTGAGAATTTCTCGCGACGCTTCGATTGCTCTGGACAAAGATATCAAATCGTCAGGGTCGCCTCTACCTAAAGAAAATTTCTGCACCAGGCGCTGAGAATCGTAGCTTCTTTTCAGCAGAGAAACAATGATATCTTTGGTTTCTTCGTCCGCCAAAAAATACGAAACAAGATCGAGACGCTCCTGAATCACAGGCATAGATGTGGAGGGCGACGCTAATTTCTTCGTAGTTAGCAACAAATCAGGTACAGAAGCTTGTGACGTTCATACTGAGTCGATCGCGGAGGAGGCGAGCTCCACTTTTGGTCACAGTCCTTCGAACTGCATGGAGTAGACTCCCTTTCCCTAATCCATCCCGCGCAGTCTCCAAGATCTCTAACCCGCGGAGGCTGTTTCGGTCAATGCCCATAGATTCATCCAAATGCCGGCGGCGCGGTGGTTGCAGTCTCATGCCGATTCCTTGTAGTTGAACACGAACATATTCCAGAAGATTGAAACCAGCTGCTACCTCTTCGGCTGTGAAGTTTATCGAGCTCTCGGTCGACATAGGGGCTTCCAAAACGTCTGCCCATTCAGACATGGGCTTTATAGTAGTGGGTGCGTCGAAAAAAGTAAGAGGCTGACGATCTGCGCCGGACAAAACCTGAAGCTCCGAGCCCATCAAGGTTTGCAATCGCTGGTCGGCGATGATCTCTCGAGGTCCAATCCTTGCAATTGCTGACGGAAGCATTTGAGCAGTAGTGATTTGTGTAAAGAAATCACCCGTGGACAAGTCCATCCATGCCAGGCCGACACGAGTCGAAGAGGAGGATAGGTGGGTCAATTCAGACCGTCCGGTATTTGAAGAGTTTGCGTCAAGATACAATGACAGAAGAAAATTGTTGCGTGAAGCATCGATGAATTTCTCGTCAATAAGAGTACCGGGCGTGATGACCCTGGCCACTTTCCGGTCGAACAATAGGCCCCCTGACTTCGATTTCTCTTCCACTGGGTTCATGAACTCTTCGCTTATGGCAACGTATTTGTTCAAGTCTTGGACGAGAATCTTTAGAAAACGATCGAGCTGGAAGAAAGGAAATCCAGCCATTGGAACAGCGCCCGCGTTCGTCTTCTTCGC
Organism: Talaromyces borbonicus; assembly: GCA_002916415.1. Classification (NCBI taxonomy): domain Eukaryota; kingdom Fungi; phylum Ascomycota; class Eurotiomycetes; order Eurotiales; family Trichocomaceae; genus Talaromyces; species Talaromyces borbonicus. Next base: position 1,623,621 of record NBSA01000017.1, on the reverse strand, counting down.
AGCCAGCTTAATGTTGAGTAGTGGAGCTAGTTCTTCGGCTTGTTCGAAATACAGCTTTTTTCTTAATCAGACGCGTCTTCGAATAATTTCAATCACACAACGAGAATGACTACTGGCGCGACTTACCTCGTAGAAACCCCCTACCCTGGTCAAAACAACGCAGTTCTTGAACTTTTCCATATTGTTCCGGTGTCCTTGCAGAACCGTCGGGTATCGAGGAGCTTCGTCCACGCCATCGGAATAAGTTTCGAGCTTCAAAGATCCCTGTGGAAGATCTTTCAATTTCGAAGTAGTCTTAGTCTTTGCACCTCGAGTGAAGATAGAGCAATTGGAGGCTCGCAAGGTGGGCTGGAAGCCGTTGCGACTGAGCAGGCTGTGAGCAACGACATTGCGACTGGGAAGATGAGAGCATGTAGAAATCACTATCCTTCCACGAAATAAACAAGTGTGCATCGTAAAGCAGCCGAGAAAGCCATGCAGAGCTAGCTGAATCTCTCAACTGCGATCTAGTAAAAGAGTGTCGAGAATGGAATTGTGAAGTTATTTCGTTTTGTCTGCCTCGACGCGAGCTGCTTTTGATGCGGCGAAACTGCAGGAGCAGCTCTTACTCAGCACCTGCCAATCAGGGGACGGTAAACCCACTAAAAAGGTCTCCACCCAAAGTTCATCATTTCAGATTCTTAAATAATAATTATTCTGTCTTTAATCAATCGCTTTCGCTTCTTCTTCACATTACGACCTCGTGCGGTGGTTTGTCATTTGTTACTATCCGGGTGAATCTGCCAGGAAAATGACACAATTCTGAACGACACGAGAACTCCTTTTTCTACTGCGTTGACTCTCATCACTTGTCGACGCGCCATCGGTGCGAAGCTCAACAACGAGCAAACCACCCTGCCACAGTAAACAGCGAAGATTGTCTGCTTACAGGGCGAGTGTCGAAACTTGTCGGAACGGCTTCATAAAAAAGAATTCGCTACTCCAGGCTCATATCTGAGCAACGCAGACCATCAAGATGGCGGACCCTAATAATGTGGCGCAATACAAATACTCGTAGGCTGATCTCATCGCAATTGTCATTGAGTACTTACTGACAAAACTAGGGCGATGAGTAACCTGGTGCTCCAGGCCGATCGTCGATTTATTACGCGCCCCGGAGACGATGCAACTGGCGATCCGGAGTCCCTCGCAGGTCGGATAAATATTCGGGACATGGGCTCAAGAGTCGCCCACGATGCCGCACCAAAATCTAAGAAAGCTACTGCTGCGCCTGTCGATATCGAGCGTGGCAATATACGTGAAGGCGCTGACGTGCTAGAACGTGAACAGCGTAAACGTAAGCGCGGTGAACAGGAACAACTACGTGGAGCCGGTATTCTGTCTGCTGCGGATATGCTGATAGAAGGGTTAAAATACCGTCCGAGAACACCTGCTACGCGAGCGACCTACGATCTGATTCTCACCACGACTGCAAATCAACTTGGGGATGTTCCTCACGAAGTTGTCCGCAGTGCCGCGGATGCCATACTCGAGACCCTCAAAGACGAAAATATGAAGGACTTTGATAAGAAAAAAGAGATTGATGATCTTCTTGGATCTACCATGAGTCCAAAGGAATTTAATGAATTGGTCAACCTTGGGAAAAAGATCACCGATTATGATGCGCAAGATGAGGACGAAAACATGGAAGACGGATTAGACGGCACCAACGAAGCCGAGCTTGACGAAAGGCAAGGTGTCGCTGTCGTTTTCGACGAGTCCGACGAGGACGAAGAGGGCTTACGAGGGCTGGATGAAGTTCGAGACGAAGGCGAATCTGATGAGGAGGGTTCCGATGTCGAAGACCAACCAGCCGCTGACGAGTCTGCCGCGGCTGATCTAAACGAAGACGAGGAGATGATTTTAAACGACGGTGTAGCCACGGATGCAAAAGTTTCCGAAGCTCAAAAGTATATCGTACCAGTCCGTGAAATTGATGCCTATTGGTTACAACGCCAAATCAGCACTGTCTTCCCCGACGAACATGAAGCCACGGCATCTGCCCGTGCTGCGCTAGATCTTCTGAACGGCAAGGATGCCGATGGAAATGACCGTCCTCTTCGTGACATCGAAAATGACCTTATGGAACTCTTTGACTACGAACACCCCGAAATGGTGGCAAAATTCGTCAAGAATAAGGACAGAATTGTCTGGGTAACCAAGTGGAGAAGACTGGCAGAGAATGATGATGCACGCCTTCTCGTAGAGAACGAAATGATCGAAGCTGGTCATCGTGATATTCTTGAGGAGATCCACGGACGAACGACCTCGGGCGAGGACGGCCAGCGACCGGGCAAGAAGATCAAGATGGATTTAATGGACGTGGATGTCCCTGCTGATAGTAGCAATGTTAAGCCTGAGGAAGGAAAACCTGCTTTGAGCAGTCTCCTGCCCACACGCCTAGTGAATCTTGAATCTTTGAAATTCGATCAAGGCAATCATCTGATGACCAATCCTAACGTCAAGTTGCCGCAAGGCTCCACGAAACGAACATTCAAAGGATACGAAGAGATTCATGTGCCTCCACCAAAACCTAGACGTGACCCAGGCGAAAAGAACATCCCTACGTCCGATCTTCCAGAGTGGGCTCGCGTTGGCTTTGGCTCGTCCAAGGAACTCAACCGCATCCAGACCAGGTGTTATCCCACTGCTTTTAATGACGACGGAAACATGCTAGTCTGTGCTCCAACAGGTTCTGGAAAGACCAACGTCGCCATGCTTACCATGCTCCGGGAGATCGGTAAGAACCGGAATCCTGAAACCGGAGAAATTATGCTTGACGACTTCAAGATTGTCTACATTGCTCCCCTCAAGGCTCTTGTTCAAGAGCAAGTCGGAAATTTCGGAAAACGGCTGGAGCCTTACGGTATTCGTGTGAGCGAACTGACTGGTGATCGCCAACTCACCAAGCAGCAAATTGCGGACACACAAATTATCGTCACTACCCCTGAGAAATGGGACGTCATTACCCGCAAGGCGACTGACTCGAGCTACACAAAACTCGTGCGTCTTCTCATCATTGACGAGATTCACTTGCTGCATGATGATAGAGGTCCGGTCCTGGAAGCCATTGTCAGTCGTACACTCCGGCAAAACGAGACCTCCGACGAGCCTACAAGGATTGTTGGTCTGTCGGCGACGCTTCCCAACTATCGGGATGTTGCTAGCTTTCTTCGTGTCGATGCAACTAAGGGGCTTTTCCATTTCGACGGTTCATATCGTCCTTGTCCACTACGACAAGAATTCATTGGCGTCACTGACAAGAAGGCCATCAAGCAGTTGAAGACTATGAATGATGTCTGTTACAATAAAGTTCTGGAGAATACTGCCAAGGGCCATCAGATGCTTATATTTGTGCACTCAAGAAAGGAAACGGCCAAAACTGCTCGATATATCCGAGACAAGGCCGTTGAGATGGAGACCATTGGTCAGATTTTGCGAAGTGATGCTGCTAGCCGCGCAATTCTGGCAGAGGAAGCGGAGAATGTTGACGATGCCTCCCTCAAGGACATTCTACCCTATGGCTTTGGTATTCACCACGCTGGTCTCTCACTGGCAGACAGAGACTCCGTCGCCAGTTTGTTTGCAGATGGAAGTATCCAGGTGCTCGTCTGTACTGCAACTCTTGCCTGGGGTGTCAACCTTCCCGCACATACCGTCTTGATTAAAGGAACACAGGTGTATTCCCCAGAACACGGCTCTTTTGTACAGTTAAGCCCCCAGGACACTCTACAAATGCTAGGAAGAGCAGGCCGACCCCAGTACGATACCGAAGGTCTTGGAACAATCATCACAACACAAAACGAACTCCAATTTTATCTCTCGCTACTGAATCAACAGCTACCAATCGAGAGTCAGCTCATCAGCAAGCTGGCTGACAATATGAACGCTGAGGTTGTTCTTGGAAATATCCGCGACCGCACTGAAGGTGTTCAATGGCTTGGCTACACCTATCTCTACGTGCGAATGCTTCGATCTCCTGGCTTGTACAGTGTTGGCGCAGAGTATGCAAACGACGAGGCCCTCGAACAGAAACGAGTGGATCTTATACATTCGGCCGCTGTCGTGCTCGAGAAAGCAGGTCTAGTACGCTACGATAAAAAAACTGGCAAGCTTCAGTCAACGGAGCTCGGTCGGATCGCTTCCCACTACTATATCAGCCATAACTCCATGCACACTTACAATCACCATCTCCAGCCAGGCATCAGCACTGTGGAGCTTTTCCGTGTCTTTTCTCTTAGTGAGGAATTCAAATACATACCTGTCCGACAAGATGAGAAGCTAGAATTGGCAAAACTTCTCGGTCGGGTTCCTGTACCAGTGAAAGAAGGAATCGAGGAGCCTCATGCCAAGATTAACGTCCTCCTCCAGGCTTATATTTCTCGCCTTAAACTCGAAGGCCTTGCTTTGATGGCAGATATGGTCTACGTAACCCAGTCTGCAGGTCGAATTCTTCGGGCCATTTTCGAGATTTGTCTCAAGAAGGGTTGGTCGTCTGTTGCCAAGGTTGCGCTCAATCTCTGTAAAATGGCAGAGAAGCGCATGTGGCCAACAATGACCCCCCTGCGACAATTCCCAATGTGTCCAAGAGACATCATGCAGAAAGCCGAAAGAATCGATGCTCCCTGGCCAAGCTACTTCGATCTGGATCCTCCGCGAATGGGCGAGCTTCTTGGCATGCCCAAAGCTGGCCGCATCGTTTGTGATTTAGTCTCGAAGTTCCCAAGACTAGAGGTTCAAGCTCAAGTCCAGCCCATGACTCGTTCTTTACTTCGCGTGGAGTTGACCATCACGCCGAACTTTGTTTGGGACGACGCTTTGCATGGTGTCGCGGAAAGTTTCTGGGTCATTGTGGAGGATTGCGACGGAGAAGAAATACTCTTCCACGATCAATTTATCCTACGTAAAGAGTACGCCACAGGGGAGGTTACTGATCATATCATGGAGTTTACCGTTCCCATCTCTGACCCAATACCTCCCCACTACTTCCTGCAAATAGTATCCGACCGTTGGATGCACGCTGAAACCAAGGTTGCTGTCTCATTCCAGAAACTCATTCTTCCCGAGCGGTTTCCACCTCACACTCCTCTACTTGACATACAACGAGTTCCTGTCCAGGCATTGAAACGTGATGATTTCAAAGCTCTTTATCCCAATTGGCAGACGTTTAATCGTATCCAAAGTCAAGCATTCAAGAGTTTATTCGAATCAGACGAAGCAATTTTCCTCGCCGCGCCTGCTGGCAGTGGTAAAACTGTTTGCGCCGAACTTGCACTTCTCCGTCACTGGTCTAAGGGAAACAAGGGACGAGCAGTGTATATAGCACCTTTCCAGGAGCTCGTTGATCTACGATACAATGACTGGCTGAAGCGTCTTAGTTCTGTCGCAGGCGGGAAGACCATTGTGAAACTAACTGGCGAAACTAGCGCTGATTTGAAGTTACTCGATTCAGCCGATCTGGTGCTCGCAACCCCTGTTCAGTGGGATGTACTTTCACGACTATGGAAAAAGCGCGTCAACGTTCAGACTGTAGCCTTGTTCATTGCAGACGAGCTGCACATGATTGGAGGCTACCTCGGATACACCTATGAGATTGTGGTGAGCCGGATGCAGTTCATCAAATTACAGCTTGAGAGTGATTTGCGAATCATCGGATTGAGCGTGCCACTTTCAAATGCGCGAGATATTGGCGAGTGGATCGGCGCCAGTCGCCATTCTATCTTGAATTTCAGTCCAAGCGCTCGGCCGACTCCGTTAGATTTGCACATTCAATCTTTCAATATCCCGCATTTCCCTTCGTTAATGATGGCAATGGCAAAGCCTGTTTACCACGCAATCGCAAACCAGTTATCACCCGACAAACCGGCTATAGTCTTTGTTCCGAATCGGAAGCAAGTCCGGTCTACTGCCATTGATATATTAGCAGCATGCGTTGCTGATGATAACGAGGATCGTTTCTTGCATGCTGATCCTGAGCAGATTGCACCACTTTTGGAGCGACTACACGAAAGGACGCTAGCCGAGTCCGTATCTCACGGTGTTGGATATTATCACGAGGCGCTGAGCTCGAACGACAAGAGAATAGTTTCGCACCTGTTCACCATTGGTGCCATCCAGGTCATGTTGGCATCGCGCGACGTATGCTGGGAAATAGACTTTACAGCTCATCTGGTCATTGTGATGGGCACGCAGTTTTTCGAAGGAAGAGAGCACCGTTACATTGACTACCCTATCAGTGAGATTCTTCAGATGTTCGGCAAAGCTTCCCGACCTGGTCAAGATAAGATGGGTCGCGGTCTTTTGATGGTCGCCGAAACTAAGCGACCCTATTACCGAAGATTCTTGGCTGAGGCGCTCCCGCTCGAGTCTGGTCTCTCGTTGACGCTGCACGATGCTTTTGTTACGGAAATCAGTACTGGCACAATCACCTCCACCCAGGATGCCGTGGACTGGATGACATACACCTATTTCTACCGCCGTCTACTCGCCAATCCTAGTTTCTATGGCCTTACAGACGTTAGCCACGAAGGTTTAAGCACGTTCCTGTCCGAGCTTGTGGAAAACACACTTCGAGAGCTATCGGAAGCCAAGATCGTGGAACTCGATGAGGAGGATGATAGTATTTCTCCTCTCAACGCCGCCATGATTGCTGCATACTACAATGTCTCCTTCATCACCATGCAGACATTCCTCCTGTCGTTGTCGGCTCGCACAAAGCTGAAGGGTATTTTAGAGATAGTCACTTCAGCCACTGAGTTTGAATCTATCCAAATGCGGCGTCATGAAGACCATATTTTGCGACGCATCTACGACCGTGTTCCCGTCAAGATGGCTGAACCCGCCTACGATTCGCCCCATTTCAAAGCATTCGTTCTTCTTCAGGCGCATTTCTCTCGGATGCAGTTGCCAATTGATCTCGCCAAGGATCAAGAGGTGATTGTTGGTAAAGTACTCCATCTACTCAGTGCCTGTGTCGATGTCTTGTCCTCTGAGGGTCATTTGAACGCGATGAACGCCATGGAGATGTCGCAGATGACTGTTCAAGCGATGTGGGATCGCGATAGTCCCTTGAAACAGATTCCTCATTTCACTCCGGAAGTTATCCAAGTTGCCAATGAGTTCGAGTACGTGCAGATTCTTTCTCCCCACTTTCTGTCTAGGCGCAGTGCTAACTACGTGAACTATAGAATTAATGATATTTTCGAATTCATGGAAGCCATGGATCCGTCCGAAAACAAGAATTACGCCACGCTCGTCAAGCGGCTCGGTTTGGATAACAAGCAACTAGCACAGGCTGCCAACTTCACAAACAACAAATACCCGAATGTTGAGTTGGACTTTGAGGTTCTCGATCGAGACAACATTACCGCTGGCCAGCCAGCTTATCTCGACATCACCGTTGAAAGAGACATTGAGGAAGACCAGGAACCCGATACCACCGTCCACGCGCCTTTCTACCCAGGCAAAAAGATGGAAGGCTGGTGGCTTGTTGTTGGCGACGAAAAGACCAAAAGTCTACTCGCCATCAAGCGCGTTCCTATCGGTCGCAAGTTAAAACTGCGTCTCGAATATATTGTGCCCACTGCTGGGGATCACGAATTAACGCTCTATCTCATGAGTGACAGCTACGTTGGAGTCGATCAGGCCCCGACGTTTAGTATCAGTGCGGCCGAGGGCATGGACGAAGATGAAAGTGAAGAGGAGGAGGAGTAAGTAATCGAAAAAAGAATATACAGTATTTTCTGGGTGGAAAACCACAAGGATTCGGAGTTTAAGTATGGTGAAGTTGCATGTACTTGGATGTATTCGTATTGTGCTTGTAATTCTCAATTAAAGAATGATTTGATATCATTTCAGCTGTGTTATTGCTAAGCGCCCAATTTTTAGTTAAGTGTATCAGCGGGGATGCGATTTCCCCGCTTTTAGCTTGTTCTCCGCAGTCAACCTCCAAAAGACCCGATCGATCGGATCTACTACTACCTCCACTCAACCTCTGATTCACTGCTTCTGTACATAATTTAATTTTCTTCAAATTGATATCATTCAAGTGAAACCATCTCTTTCATTTCACTTTCTCCTTATTATCCAGAAACATGACTATCAGAGCAGCGAAATTCACGCCAGAGTACGTGCTAGAACTTACAACCAGGGCACTGGGCACCTTTCACATCTGCTGACGATAACTTTCAATAGAGTACTGCTGTCGGCTCCTCGACGATCCGCTGCTGTTCCAAATGCGTCGGGGAAGCTTGCCGTATATACTCAGACAACGTATTCGTTCGAGACTCATTCTAAAACCAACGAGATCCGCATTATTGATATCGAATCTGGCGACACCTCTCTGGTGACCAACGATGCTGGCGCCAGTAATCCTCAATGGCTGGACGAAGGCGACTTACTTGTGTGGCTGAAATCAAAGGATAATGGGAATACAAGCTTTGTAGTCGCCGACGCTCGTGACCCTGGACGTTTCTACACTGCTGGCACTGTTCCCGGACCAGTTTCAGACCTCAAAGTCACAAAGCTCGAAAATGGCAAGACAGGGTTTGTGGTTTCCGGGAAAGCGAATCCAGATGGAAGTTTGTTCAACCCCAAAGACGTCAAGAAGCCGCTCAGCAGTGGGAAATATTACACTTCAATCTGGGTGCGGCATTGGGACGAATACGTCGAGCCGCAAACGAGTTCGCTATGGTATGGAGTTTTGCAGAGTTCTCCATCCGCAGCGTCGGATAAGGAAAAGAGGTATTCGTCGTCTGGTCTGACGAATCTGCTTGCTGTTTCGGGATTGACGGGTGTTGAATCGCCCATACCGCCGTTCGGCGGAACGGATAACTTTGATATTAGTCCCGAAGCTGTCATCTTTATCGCCAAGGATCCAGCATTGAATAAGGCGACTCATACGGCTTGTATTTGTTACTATTGTCCCATGCCGTCGTGGACGGATATGAGTACGAGAGAGGCTAAGGTCTGCTCCGTCAAGGGCCTACAAGGCTCGATGGCCTCGCCTTCCCTATCGAAGGATGGAAGCGCTATCGTATTCTTGGCGCAGGAGAAGGACGGCCATGAAGCCGACAAGAATCGAATTATATTTGTGCCGAATCCATGGAGCGGACAATTGCTTGAGATCTTCAAGTCAAAGGACGGGAAAGGCGCGTGGCCCCTGAGTCCGGACTCTGTATCTTGGGCTAAAGACAATAAATCCCTGCTCATCACAGTAGAAGAAAAGGGGCGAGGTGTTCTATACCAGCTTCCTCTGGAAGGTATCCAAGATGCCACGCCTGATAAGTTGAAACGACTGACGAGCAGCGGTACTGTGACGGCAGCCGCCCCTCTATCATCGGACACAGATTTGCTTCTTGTTTCAAGTAGCAATTTAATCGAAAGCAGCGTATACACGATTGTTGATCCTAATGCGCTCGACAAAGCACGATTGTTGTCGTCGATTAGCCGTGGTGGCTCGTCAATTGGCCTTTCTCATTCCCAGGTAGACGAGATATGGTACAAAGGCGCAAACGATCACCCAATCCATGCTTTTGTCATCAAGCCGTCGAACTTTGATCCCAAAAAGAAATATCCTCTGGCATATCTGGTACACGGAGGACCCGAGAGTGCCTGGACCGAGTCGTGGAGCACTCGCTGGAATCCAGCAGTCTTTGCAGAGCAGGGCTATGTTGTGGTCACGCCAAACCCAACCGGTAGTACAGGATACGGCCAAGACTTTACCAACGCCATTATTGGGAATTGGGGTGGTCTTCCTTATTTGGATCTAGAAAGAGGGTTTGAGTATATTTCTAAGAATCTTGAGTACGTCGACATCGAGCGGGCAGTGGCCCTTGGAGCGTCTTACGGCGGATATATGATGAATTGGATTCAGGGACAGCCCCTTGGTCGCAAATTCAAGGCTTTAGTCACGCACGACGGGGTTTTTAGTATGGTCTCTCAATTAGCCAGCGAAGAACAATATTTCCCACTCGCAGATCTCAAGGGTCCTTTGTGGAAGGTACCAGAAGAGTGGCAGAAGTGGGATCCGTCTCGATTTACTGCAAATTGGGACACACCTCACCTGATTATTCACAACGAGCTCGACTACCGATTGACTGTTGCCGAAGGATTGGCAGCGTTCAATGTGTTGCAGATGAGAGGCGTTGAGAGCGCATTTTTGACCTTTCCAGATGAGAATCACTGGGTGTTGCAGCCCGAGAACTCTCTCGTGTGGCATTACGCCGTGATCAACTGGATCAATAAACACGTTGGGTTACCCGAGGTTTCAACTGATCGTCACGACAGCATTTTTGCTGGTAGTCCCACGGCTACGAAAGTCCAAAACGTCCCTTTGAGATGAATTATTTGTTCGACTGAAGCGGGAGGCATGGCAAGGTAAATGTAGTAAAGGGAGAGGACAAATCCCTCTTTTGTTTCGTCTCAAAACTGCGAAAATTGAATAGTAGCAGCTTTCAAAATGCGCTAAAAATTTTGTGTAATGGCTGCGACAGACAAGTTTTTCCTCTTTTTTTCTCCTTCATGGAAAAAGCACAAAACAGTTTCGCGTTGTACTTCTTGAGAAATTGAATGTACTTTGCATCGTCGAATACGAATTTCATACACACGTGCAGGGATCTCTTTGTCTCATTCCAACGTCCGGGCTTAACTTCTAGCAGATTTCAGATGACAATCAATACAAAACAGATCCCATCTTCAGTTGATGTTACCTACTTAGGTAGGTTAGTAGCTCGAAATGGAGCATCAATGAAGTTCGAACGAAGTGAGTCACTACGCACCTTCGACACATAAAACCTGTTGTCCGGCTTCCGGACTCGCATGCTATTAGCATCTCTTCAATCTCCAAGGTTTGATCCGCCTCTTTCCCCTACCGGAAATTATGCTACACCACTTACTCTAATCGTGCTAGAACGAAGGACATCAGTCGTTACTACCTATCAAGCTACAAGCAAAGACAAGACAGTCATGGATGATGACGCTTTTGCGCCGGATGAAGTCACTTCAAGTGAGGCAGAAAACCAAAACCAACATGGGCCAGACACCAATTCGGACCTCACGAACGTAGCAGACATGCGACTTTATACCTTGCCAAAAGAAGTGGAAGAGTTCATTCTCGTCCACTTACAGAAATACCAAATCGACCCTCACAAAAGATCACTCCGACCTTATCCAAAATTTGCAGCTACCATGAACGAAATGTCGAGGCCCTTATTCAAAACTGTGTCCCTGACCTTGGGTCGAGCGCATCACAGATTTCCCCAGTCGGTGTTTCAGTACCATCTTCTGACTTCCAATGATCTCGACAATCTGGCCCGCTACTACCATCAAATTTGGCCTCCGACGCCCGAAACCTATCGTTATCCCGAACCGATGGTGCCGTGGCTTGGAACGATTCAAGAGACTACACTCGACATTGAAGCCAAGCGTTACCGCTTTGGCCGGTTTATCGGGTTGAAACGAGACTCGGGGCGAGAAGGGCATAGGAATGGGGTAGCAACCTTTGTAATTAATAGGAGAGATGGAAATTCGACGACGACAACAACGCCATTTCTCACCTTGCATTCTGCGGAAGAGATCCGGAGTATGATGCAGCGGGAGTGGGAGGAAGCACTGCGCCGAGCGCAGCAGGAAGGGTCTTCTGGAGGGTTTATTGGGTATTCAAAAAGTGATTTTTGATGGTGGTCATGTCCATTACAAGGTTGCTCCGAGGTTACTCAGGCGCTCAGGGACTTCCATGGTGACGTGACGCCTTTACCTATCCTTATAATCAATTAGTTACAATAATACCTTAATTTCGACTTTGAACATGTGTACAATCTACCACTCGAAATTTTAGGGGGTAGATTCTTAAATATCCCAGATCTATGGAAACGCAGCGTCACAAACTCCCGAGATCTGCTTGCATTATAGAGTATTTCACAAGTTCCATGTGTTGGGGCTTGGACAGGAGCTCCAGGACAAATTTGTAAAAAAAATAAAAATAAGAATAGCACCAAGAATCGTTGGGGCAGACTGCCGAAAGCGGAGTTCAAATGAGTCGATCTCGGTAGTGCGGAATGACTCAACCGATGATCGAAATGGCTGTTTTCTCGTCTAGAAATCGCATTTCATCGCATAAAGTGATTGATAATTGAGGATGGAGATTTGAGTGGATAGGTATCAAAAAATGAAGATGATTTTTTTTTAAGAATTTGTAGCCGGAATCGGCCAGAGTCGGTTTACATCGGCATTGCATGAGCTTTAGATAAAGTAGCTGTGGTTTCTGGATGATTTCTATGATAATGGAAGAAAAGTACTTTTATTATAGACATCTATGCAACTACAGATCTGTCCATATGTATTTCTCTTCCATCTATAATTAATTTCTATCTATGACTGTTGTTCTGGTGATGAATTTCTGTAATCTTCAGGAAACAATGTTCCTCGGCAGTACCTGATAAATACCGCGCTATACCATAAACGTGCCAATTGACAATCAATTTCCCCGATTAGTCAGGTCTTATCATATTAAATTACGCGCAAATAATTAAGGTTGAATTGATAATTCACAGAATAAATTACTAAAATTCAATTTTTTTCCCTCTTCTCATAGTGATCGGTTCACTTTCCCCTCTCGCTGACCGTTAAGCAAGAAGCTCATGAAGCCATGCATATATAGCTGGACCCTTTCTCTCTTTTAGTTTTTTTTCTCTGCAAGTTTCGAGACTGCCTCTCACCATCTTTGCTGCATTCATGTTCGCATGAGATAAACAATTGCAGCCATGAGCGCCTATCTAAGCAGCGATTCTCCTCACGAACCCCGCGTGGGCTCAAGCCATACTCAACCTCAACCAACAACCTCAAATCGTAACAGTGTAACTTCGTCTGAAATGACACTGACACGATGGCAAAAGATCGAAAACATCATATGGGATGGCGGTCATCGTACGCCGCAGGAACGCGCGCTCGTGCGACGTTTAGATATATTTATCATGTACTTACCCCGTCGTATCTACCTAACTTGTACGACCAGTTTGGATCTTACTGACTCGAGGTGATTGTAGGACTTGGGCCACAATAGGATATTTTGTGCGACTGCTGGACTGGGCTAACGTCAGTACGTACATCCTCTCTGTGCAGGGTTTAATCTGAATCGTTGCGAGGCTGCAAGGATTTTAAAACTTCATGACTAATAAATTTGCAGCAAATGCATACGTCTCCGGCATGAAACAAGACTTGAATTTCCAGGGAGCAGATTATAATCTTCTATCGACATTCTTTATCATTGGATATGTCGTTGGGCAAGTGCCGTCACAAATGGTCCTCACAAGAGGTATTTCTCCCCCCCTCTGTTTGATCGTGATAACTCGTTTCGATGCTAAGGAGAATCAAGTACGTCCGTCCTATTGGCTGCCAACCTGTGAATTACTCTGGTCAATTGTCACTTTCTGTTTCGCGGCAGTGCAGAATGTGCGAGACGTATTTGCTCTGCGTATCGTAATGGGGTTCTTGGAGGCGCCGTTTGCAGTTGGCGTTCTCACCATCATGGGCAGCTGGTATACTCCGCGCGGTAAACCTCTCTCTCCCCGCCTCACTGAAAGGAAAAAATAAGAAAACGGAAAATATATTGTTCAAGACCAGCTAATCAAAAATCGCAGAACTATCCAAGCGAATCGCCATATTTTACTCCGCCTGCTACGCCGCCAGCATGTTTAGCGGCTATCTTCAAGCCGGCATCTACAAAGGCATGGACGGCCATCTCGGTCTCGCCGGTTGGCGATGGCTATTTATCTTCTGCGGCATAATCTCCCTCCCTTTTAGTCTATACGGCTACATCGCCATCCCGGATAATCCTTACAACAGCAAGGCCTTTTGGATGTCGCGATCTCAACTAGATTTTGCGCGCAAACGCATGGAAGCGTGCGATCGACGACCACCTGTGCTTCTTTCGTGGGCCAAAATGAGACGGATTTTCACTCATTGGCCGCTTTATGCGTTTACAGTAATTATGATTTGCCAGTGTCTCGTGACTCAGCCGCTCAACTATTTTGCTGTTTGGCTTCAGAATCTTCATCGCTTTTCGGTGTATCAGATAAACGTTATCCCAACGGCGGGACAGGCTGTTGGTCTCATTACGACGTTGGCTTATAGTTGGCTCGCCGATGCCTGGGGTGGTGAGAGAAGATGGCAGGCTCTATTGATTCCGGCCGTGGTGAATCTCGTCGGGTTAATTATTGTCTCTATTGGTCCTGGATTCGGCGCAACGCTTTTCGGATATCTTCTTAACGGCGCAAGTTGGGGTTTCTGGCCTATTTGTTTCGTATGTACACATATTCTTTCCCCTGAATCGAATCTTATTAATACTCTCATCCAGGCATGGACAAACGAAGTCTGCGCTTCCGATCCCGAAGAACGAGCTATTGTTATCGGAGTGGCCCAAACCATGGGCCAAGCATTTGTCGCATGGGTCCCAAGTCTGTTCCCTTTCCCCCTTTCTCTCCCATCATCGCGCCCAATTGCTCAAACTCATACTAATATTCACCTTCCAGTCATCATTCTCAATACGTCAAAATACGCACCCAAATTTACCATGGGCTGGAGTGTTCTCACTGGCATCAGTGCTTGTCAATTGGCCATGGTATTTGTCATTCAGTGGCTGGTAAAAAGAGAGAAAAGTAGAGCACCGGTGCCACATCTTCGAACCGAGTATGTCGACAATCATAGTCGTCGTGATGATGTGGAGAACCGAGCTGTTGTCAGCGAAGTGGGAGAAAATGATGCTTCTAAACCACAGGAAGATACGAAGCTGTAATGAATTTTAACTGGATGACGCATAGAGGTCTCTCCATAGAAAGCAGGTAATAGACGTTGTGGTTAATCAATTAATCAAAACAATAACCGGAAGACTGGAAATACGTTTGTGATTGTGGTACACTAAGAATAATCAATTGCGTTGTTCTGAGTAACGGTTAACAGGGCTAGCCCCTGTTAGTTACGATAATTCAGTTATCGACAATAACACTAATGATAGTAACACCGAGCACGATATGAATATGAAGTTCTGGAATAATGGATCGAGTCACGCGCTATCATCAATCAGCCTTCGAACCTGTCGCATATCGTAAGATCCACACTCACATAGTTGTGTTCCATGCCAGCCGATCGGCAATCAGTAAAGTTTCTTCTGTTTCGCTCAATTTTTCATCACGTCGAGCCATACGCAATATTGTGGCCTCTGCAAGCTCGGGCTTGCTGCCGTGCCCGAAAAGACGGTACGGCGCAGACGTGATCATACCGCGATAATAGTAGTTGACAATTGCTAGACCGTCCTTTGAATTGCCGTATTTACGAGTGAGCTTTCGGAAGCTGGGCTTGACGTCGAGATCGCTAGCCAATGTCTCTTGATATTTGAGAGCTGGGACGGCAATCGTATGCCGGCGAGAGTTGACGAACTGGCCATGTTAGTGGCTGGTTTTCTTGAAAAGTCTCAACAGACTTACCATCTTATCTTGCTGCTTCTGCGTTTCCTTGATCTCCTTCAGCATTTCCTCCCTCGAAGGCAGATTAATTCTCCCAGTCAGAGCAGCTACTGCCCACCGAGCTTGCAATTCGACAGTCGGATGGATCGGGCCCAGAAACTCGACCAAGCCTAGGAAGAAAAGATTGTCGTACGCAGGAGAGTTGATGAACCGGTAGAGTTCAACCGAGTTGTCTTTCTCACCACGATATGTATTTTCATCAATGATCGGCATGGTCACATTGTAACCGGTACAGAAAATGACTTCGTCCACTTGGAGTGATTCCCCATTGCTGAGAGCGATTCCTGTTTCGTGGAAACTTTCAACAGAGGCTCGGTGAGGTGTGATACGTTCCAAGCGAACATGGTCGAGAAATACACTCGAGACGACTGGATTAGCCTCAAAAATACGATGGCGTGGTTTGAGAGCCGCATCCGTTTTCCCCATGATTATCAGATGGATAATCTCGTATTTCAATTCCAGAAATGACTGAGGCAAGAGATATTCCGTCAAACGGCAATTAAGAGACTCTACAAGTCTCTCGTTCACATATCTGGGAAGAACCCAGCCACCTCGTTGAGTGATGAGATGGCATTCGGTAGCAGTTTCGCAGATCTCACTTGAGATATCGACAGCAGACGAGCCAAAACCAATAACAGCCACCTTCTTCCCTGCGTAATAATCGGGTTTTCTGTACACATGACTATGGATGGTTCTGCCGAAGAAGCGCTCGATTCCTGGGACGTCGGGAACGTGAGGCACACTTTCCTTGCCAGTACAGATGAATAATCCATCAAAGACGTGATGCGAAACTTTGGTTGTTACGCGCCACTGGTAGCTTCCATGCCTCTCACACGACATAACCTTAGTGTTCAATTGAATATACTTTTCAAGCCCAAAATGAGCCGCATATTCACGGATGTAGCGAAGATAGTCTTGGTGAGTCGGATAGTCTGGGTATTGGGAAGGGTCCATGGGGAAGTCACTGAACTGAGAGCGTAAAGCACTCGTGTTTGATACTACACCATTGTAGACTGAAGAAAATGCTTCTCCAGTAACTTCGTCAGGCTCCTCGTAGTGCCACTGACCACCAATGAATGGACGTGCTTCGAAAACAGTGGGAGTCAAGCCTCCTTCGAGACATTCCTTGGCAGCAACGAGCCCAGAGAGACCTAATATATTAGCAAAGAGCAAACATGAAGTCGAATAGGATGACTTACCAGCGCCGATGATGGCAACTCGCTCGGCTTTCTTGTTATTATTGTCGACAGCCATGGCAACTTGGAAGTTATACACGGTTGGGAATATGAAGATTCTGGCGGGTGGAATAACTACTGCTGTTTCGAATGAAGACCAAGCCAGTAGTTTTAGAACCGTAATGAATACAAGTTTTGAGAATGATCAGAGGATTTTAAAAGGAGTGAAGTGGGATGAAGAAGTGCGAAATGGGTGAGAAGAAGAGAAGATGAAAAGAAAAGAGAAAAGAGAAGAGGAGAAAGAGGGGAATTTTGGTGATTTTGGTCAAGGGAGGCACTTTCCACCTTTTTTGAGGCAGGAGGCAGCCCGGCATGGTCGTTCTTTCTATTTAGGGCAGCTTTTGTATAGAAAATATTCTGTTCGGGCTGGCTCTTTCCTGTTCGTGTAATTTTGGCAATTTAAGACGAGGCAGGCGCAGATCAGGCATCCAGGCACATACAATATCAACTCATTCTTTTCTTCGTTTTCTCTTTATTTCTCTCTATTTTTTTATTTCTCCCCCGAAATTAACTTCTTAAACAGGGATTTTTCGCGAAAGAAGTCTTAAGTATGTCTCAGAATAGGCTTCAAATTGTGTGATAAGGTAAACAATTACAGGAACACCTCCAGGGAGATTCCAGATCAATATATACAAGAAAAGAGAATAATCCGGGCGAGCTGCTTCTTACCTAGGTACCGGCTCAGATGAAAAAAAAAGCAACTATCTCACTTTTAACAAGGAGACCCGGTCGTTAGAATATGATGAACCTCCTGAGCATACGTGCATCCATTATTCACATTCGAGTCAGAATACCCAGCTGACCACATCATAACTCCTCCGAAAGTCGAATTTCCTTTAGTTTCGGAAACCAGAGTTGCCATTTGATCTGGCGTGATGTAATAGATTGCACCACCGCTATTTCCGTTCGAGGCCAAGGTAGAAGCAGGAGCTCCAATATAAAGCTTCGCGCCTTTGGACGGAGTGGTAGCGATGAAATTCGCCCACTCGTTATAGTTGAACGGAGCATTACCATTAAATCCAAGCGAGCAGGATTCATAAGGTATGTTATCGAGTCCATTGTTATTGTTATAGAACTGCACCCAGATCTTATCGAACACGGAATTGGAAATGATAGTGCCCATATTAGGTTCAGGCAAGGGACACTGTGGAGCACCTGTGATATAGTACGTGTGCGAAGGATCTGAGGCAAAGTTGGATCGCAGTGTGGATATCATATACTGATAGTACTGGCTCGATCCATCGTTGACTTCAATATCAAAATCCCATCCGTTCACGAAAACATCTCCAAAAGGACGGGGCACGGTTGTGTTGCCAGAGTTTCCGTACGAGTCCCAGAGATACTGACCAATTGACTCTGCTTCGGCTTGCGACTGCAATGAATAAGAGCTAGTTGCACCTCCGAGAGACAGTATGACAGTCACTCCTGCTGCCTGGCAAGTGGAAATAGCAGACGCGACAGAATCGCAAAGCTGCGGTTCGCCGGTAGTGGAGATATAGCATTCCTCTCCAATGACTCCGGAAGGAATATCGATGCCATTTCCAAATTCATACAAGAAGGCAAGAACAATAACGTCAATTCCTGCGGTTGAACTGCAGTAGGTGGAAAGGTCCGCATTCTCATTCGAATTCTGACCCCAGTAGACAACTGTTTCGGCTCCATTACCTCGACGATATGGAAGAACCGATGCCGTCGCAACAGCCAGCAGGCTACCGATGCCGAACGTGGTTAAATAACGCATGTTTGCCGCAGTTCAAGTGGTAAATGACTAAATGAGGCGTTCAAAATGTTTTGCTTCTGTCTTGTATCAAGTACAAATCACAAACTCGTCGCAGATGAATTGACATTAAAGAGGTGCGCAGGCCCGAGGCATCTATCTTATATCTACGCACTGATTCATACCACTTCAATGCTACCAGGAGAAAAGGCGCGTGATCCGTCTTGGAATATGCCCCAACTATGATTTCTGTTTCCTATCTCAAAATGGAAGGGTTGCATGGCCGCCGGGTAAGAGATGACATTTTGAGGGTTCAAATGTAACGATCCCGAACCACCACTACTGATACCGTACCTTAGCCGGCCGTTATCAGAACCAAGAAAAAAGGGGCATGACCACTCACGATGCTGCTGACACTGATGAACGTTAAAAAGGCTAGCACAGGGACGATCTATTTGAACTGGTCCGGATGCAACGTTCCAGAGGCACCACGGGTACCTTACCGCCCGCATACCACCTGGTGTACGCTTTCGGCGATTTGATCATCGGACCCTTGGATTTCTATGTACAATTCTCAGGAAAGTATTCTTTAGAAACTGGACGGTGAAAATTCACGGATAAAACGATGTTTTTGAAAAGAAGAATACGATGTCGCGAGGAACAAAATTATTCAATACCCTAACCCTGAACATGCACTCTAGATGTATAACTTGGTAGGGAAATTAGGAAGATATACAGTTGCTCATCAGTAACACAGTAGAAGACAACTCCGCAAATTCTTTCTTGGAGAAAATTGAGGCAAACTTCTTGATCAAATGCTCTTTACTCTTCTCCCTGTCAACGTCAGTGATCGCGTGATTGTGCTTGGAGTTGATGGGCCGACAATGTAACCACAAATGTCTGCTAATTAACAGCGCTTGAGCCTTTAACTACAATACGGCCTCTGGCATTTTGTAATTTATCAGCTATTTAGATATCGTATCCAGATTTGAAATAGCAGACCATCACTACCACTGTAAATATCACTTTCTCTTTATGAACACAATATCTTGCTTAGGTGCACCAGCAACAAAATGATCCTTGACCCGATCAAAGTAGTCGACGGCATCAAAATTAAACCCCTCGGGAAACGATACATCATATTCATGCACTACTCGCGCAACGACTGAACGGAGTTCCATCATCGCCAATTTACGGCCCGCGCAGTTGAACGGTCCTATCAAGAATGGCATATGTGCGGTTTTGTTGATGATCAACTCCGGTTTTGAGTAGCATCTTTCGGGGAGGAAATCTTTTGCCTGAATGAAGTTGCGTTCATCTGAATATTTTATTAGAATAAACTCAAGATCAAGGAGATCGTAGATCTGGAGCAAACCTCTAGCAATGTGGTACCCCGGGAGGGAAATAATTATATTCCCAGGAATATACGTCTCTCCAATTTGCATTCCTTGTGGAGGAGTTTCTCTCTGCGAACCAAAGAATACCGAAGGATGAAGACGCATACTCTCGTTGATAATTGCATCGAGTACTGTGTAGGTTCGGGTACAATCGTATTTCGACGCAGCAAACACCGGATCCATTTCATCTCGCAGACGCTGTATCCATTCGGGATATAATGCTAGTTGCACAAACAAGAATGTCAAGGCAGTAGCAGTGGTGTCACTATAATACAGGAACTGGATCAGTGGGTTGAATAAATCGTCAGTCTGAGATACTATATGATTCACCTTCCTGCACCAACGATTAATCGACACTCTGAATTGAGAAGCGCCCTACCAGCAGCCGTATTTTCCGTGTTATCTAGCAGGTGGCCGAACAGATCCGGCTTGGGATTTCTCATCTATTATATTGTGAGTTCGCCTGCAATTGAGAAGTCTCGAATCTTACTACCAACCGCTTTACGGATCGTAACTAGTTCTTCAGAATATTTGTTCCACTGTCGCATTGGCCCGATAGCCCAGGAGAATGTCGTAAGTGTACCCATCAACCAGGGCACATGGAGAAGAAGGCCAATAGCATCGACTCCCTTTTGGATGTTATCTAGCACAGAATTGGCAACTTCATGGGACTCGCTCTTGATGAAACCCATGGCATCGCCGAATGCCAAAGCACTCATAACATCATAGCTATAATGGATGCAAATCTCATTTAATGAAATCGGCTTCCCATCATTCTTGCCAATACGTTCCAGAAGTTGGCTCGTGAACTCCTCAATGCGCGGGCCATAGTCCGAAAGTGCTTTAGAAAAAAAGATTAGCTTCGACTACAACTTCTGGCGTTAATTGCTTACATTTCTTAAAAGCATTGTCCCAGATCTTACGCCTCTTGCGGTGAAAATCGTTGTCTCGTGTCGTACTTACTGACGTTTCCATAGAGTCATAGAACGGTCCTTTGCCCGTAATAGAGGCAAAGCCAAGGACTGGAGTCAGAGCTGCCGCATCAAAAATGACCAATTCGCGAGGCCCTAGTGCGGAAAGATTTTATAAGCTCTACTTTTTCATACAAGACGTCAATATGGGCGTGTAGTTATCTCACCTGTGCGTACATAATCACCATATTGCTTGTGAAGCTGATCAAGAACTTTCCACCATCGGAGTCTGCTTTGCACCACTTTCTTCAAAGTCCAAAATTTGCTCAATCTCGCGTTGAAGGGGCCTGGGAACCGCTTCAGGGGATGAAAGAAAGCACGGTAGATGAGTATGCTGGAACAAAGTGAGATGACTAGCGATAGCCATGTAAAGGAGGAGACCAAAAATCTCCCAAATAAATCCTCGTATTCATCGCCTAGTTTCGGAAGTATAGTAAAAATGAGAGGATACGCTGCAATAAACGCAGCCGCTGTAGATACTGGCCGCTTATCGACTTCAAAGTTTTTGAAAAATAACAGATGAAGCGAAACACCAGTTATACCGGCCGTCGCAAGTATTGTTGCAGTGGTCAATGTCCGAATTCCTTCCATTGTTTTATAAAAAATTTCATCTTAGAATAATCAGTCCAGCCCACGGTATTAAGAAAAAAAGAGAAAAAAAAAGGAAGGTCGGAAAAAAGGACAACAAACTGCGAACGTTGCTTATTTAGCGACTTTAATTAATCTGCATAATAGTTACTCTGTAAGTTATATACCGGGTTCATCCATTACAAAATCTACCTAGGATTCGTGGACTAACTAAAGCACTTTTCAGGACACTCGCTCTAGACTTAATATCTTCTCCGATTTCAGAACCGTTATCAATTGGTGCGATTGACACCATCTCAAAATAAAACAAGTTACATACTGCACAGAGTAGAGAAAATCTGGCCTGGGAGGTTCGCTCTAAACCCACACGGAAATAGCCTGTTTTTGACGATGCTGTTGAACCGTGTCAAGGGCGGGTTACCACCTCAGTAGACTCTAACAGACCCCTGTATCCCAAGCTGCGTTAGCCACTTTGAGCGATGGTTGATTTCTAGCGACACGCCATGATAGTGCATCAGGGTTCTCAGCTAATCAGAGGAAGCGACCTGATGTGACTATGTGTACGGAGTACTGTGAAAACCTCGAACTTTGTAGCCATGCCCAAAATAGATGCCCAAGACAAGGGCCCCTGCAGGTCCACGGGTGCATTTAATTAATACCTAGGAATAAACCCTCCAGCAATAGGAGCAAATGGAGTTTATTTCAACAAGCCCATTGCATTTTTACTGCAATTGACTGTTGCTACTGAAGTATAAGGCAGCTATTTTAATTCCAGGAATGGATCCATGAGAAATTGGAAACTGGAAGGGGGGCGCATGGCACGCTCAAGGCAAAAATGAAAAGTTCTATCTGGAGACTCATTTTGCAAGTAAACCCGAGTCTTCTAAGCAGCATCCAAATATGAGAGCTAGGCCCGGATGCTCGCTATATACTGGAGCAGGCAGATTTCTGTAGCGACTCAGAAAATAGGTAATTTTCTTTTTTAGTAATGATTTATTGATTCATTTAAATTGAGCATTTTACGTCTGCTGACTTCCAATTTGCCCGGATCACTTGGTCGCGATGCCGAGGCCCCATATTCTCTCGTCCCTTTCTTTGTTCTATTCAGTGACCCTGAGAAACAATGCTCCGTGCGTCAGCCCACTAAGATTACACAATTGCAGGGTAGCAAGGAGGTATCTTTAGTAGTCGGGATTATCTAGAAATTTGCTTACAGGCTGGATAGATCTGGCGAAATTTCTTGTGCCCAAGATGAATATCAAGGATAGCTTTTCTTCTCGAGGATTCTGCAAAGCTCAATAGTCAGCGGCTATATTTGCACAGAATGACTTCGACAGCCATCGTCGGCGCGATGCCAGCACCGGAGGGAGTCACGCCGGACTTTTCGTTGACCATGACGTCTGTTCAACACAAGTTTATACTGGTTTATTCCATCACCTTTGGAATAGCAGCGGTTCTTCTTGGCTTGCGAATATATACACGGGTATTCATTGGCCGCTCGTTCGGCTCGGATGATTGTACACACCGCCGATCTCTGTGTCAAATTGAAGATTACTGACGGAATTTTTACAGATGCTGCCATTGGCTCCGCGGTATGATATTTAGTTGTCGAGAACGTGTTCGATTTCGAGATGCTAAAGGAAGAAACAGATTTTCTCCGCGGCTTTCTTTGGATTATGCGTCGAGTGTGAGACGATTAATTCAATTTGTAGTAGACAGAACTGACAGCTGAACAGCCATGAAATACGGATTTGGACGGCACCTGTGGAATGTTCCTGCTGCCGCCATGGCGACGTATCTGAAGGTCAGAGTCTGTGTCCATTCTTTCCTGTTTCCAATGACTAATTTTAAAAATTGACAGTTATTGATGCCGATTGTTGTCGCATATTGCTGGGCACCTTTCATGACAAAGTTCTCTCTTCTTTTAATGTGCGTCTTCACGAAAAGTTGCGACTCGAAAACTTGGCGGACTTATAATAAATGACCTAGGTACCACCGACTCAATCCCTCTAAATACTTCAGATGGGCTATTTATACTCTTATGTTCATTATCACCGGTTATACACTGGCAACTACATTAGCAACAGCCGGTGGATGCAACCCCACAAACAAGGACAAGACACCCTGCATCAACAACCTAGCCATGTGGCAAGCAATCTTGAACATTGCCACGGACTTCCTCATGCTGATCCTTCCCATGCCAATGTTGTATAGACTTCAAGCACCTTTAACGCAAAAACTTGGTTTAGCTCTCATTTTCGCCATTGGCTCTGCGTGGGTTTCTCATCATGTTACTGTTACCGCGATCAAAGATCGCACTAACCAAATGACTATAGTGTGGTTATCACAAGTATCATCCGGATCACATATATCATGGGAATCCTCCACAAAGCTGACTTTACCTGGTCCGAAGCCACAGTCTGTGTGTGGTCGTGAGTAACCCAACGCCGATATAACAAATCTCTCCGTATTAACTTATGAGCAAACTTCAGAGCAATCGAACTCAACTTCGGAGTGATTTGCAATTGCCTCGTCGTCCTTAGGCCCTTCGTTCGCACAGTTTTGCCTTTCCTTCTTCCCTCATCCAGGGGTTACGTTGATGCGCAGTCTGACGGTACAGACCTCAAATATGGACCTCGTCGAAAGCAGCTCAATGGCTCTCATCCATTGACGTCTCTGGATCACATCCACGACCCAATTCAAGGGCGTATACAGAAATATCCTGATGATGGTGAAATTGTTGTTACGAATACTTACCAGGTAGATACAAGGATCGTGGATGCGAGTGATTCGGAAAGTACCAAACAAATTATTGTCACAGATGGATTTTTGAGGGAGTATCACAGGAGCTGATGGTACCACGAAGACCTGAATACATTGCTAGAAGGTAGTACGGAAAAGGTTTTTGCCGAAAAAAGGTGCATTATTTTACGATGAAAATCAGAATATCAAGAATGATACCGTACTGCTTTGTATGCTTTGCGGAGCTTTACGCTACCTAGGTAGTCATCAAAAGGACAGACGCGAATACGACCCTATCAGGAACCCTCTCTACTCTGTCAACTCATCACCTCCATTAAAAGCCCTTTTCATGTGACATTATATACCAAGAAAAGGTAAAACTTCATACCGTTTCTCTTGTGCTGTGGAGCATTTCAAATGAAGCATGGCTAGCTGGGCGGTGACATCTGCCGAAGCCCTAATTAAATAAGAACGGAAAATAGCCGGATTTATTCAAGTAAATTCGCTCATATAGCCAACTCTCTTTACTCTCGGCAATTGATTTGGTGTAATCTTCATGTACTATGGGTACAGCATTTTTTTATTAATGAAAAATGCTTACGAAAAGCCCCGCAAGGATTTTCCAAGTCCCGAGGTCCAAAACTGGGGTCTGCATGGTATTTTCCGTGGAGAAAGTGACGTTTTAGCGTGGTTGAGCAGGGTTCTCCGCAAAATAAATCTCACCATCGGAATGTTCCCGAGCCTATGTCGATCAATCCGGCACATAAGTATAGAAAATTGAAAACCGCTGATACTTTGGCCATGAGCATAGGAAAGCGACCCCTGCATTTTTTTTTAAGTTCTCAATTGCTGCAGTAAAACTGCAATTCCTCGATTTCTCAGCATATTTTATATGATATTTCCCATCTCGTGGGGCGCTCTGACCTATTCATGTAATTCCCCGAACAGGAAAATTCCACGGTCTTCAAATAAAGTCCCGACAACCTCCCCCACCTCCGGGACCTATGGATTTATCAGTAAGCATCCACGGCATAGCTCCCCATTTTATACAAGAAAGCACTCCAACTAATAATGGGGTAAGACACGTCATCGAATGAACGCTTTGCTCAATAGTTCAAGAAGACGCATCTTGATCGCAGTCAATCTCGTGGCATCTCGGTGGAATTCATACCGAATGAATGTTACCGTATAAATGCAGCTGCCGTCACCTCTTAGGGCTAAGCCTTAATTCGAGAGATTTTGACGGCAATTCCGGCAACGACTGCCGATCATATCCTTATTCTACTTTGTTTTCAGGATTTTTGTTTATTTGGGAAAGAGGGGAAATGCGGAGGTAGATAGTGCGTGATCGAATTGAATGAGATGTGAGCAAAATATGAACTAGGTCAAAGATGAGTAACTTTGTATAAAATAGGCGGCTCCTCATGCCAACTGTAGACAGGGGAGAAACATCAAAATCAAAACACAATGGTTCGGTCAACGGTTCTCACGACTGTTGCCCTCGGGGCACAGTTGATTCAGGGTGAATATATCGGAGAGAAGGTCTACCCGTCTCGTGAGTAACTCCATCTACAGACACAATATTCATTGACTCATCAATGTAGCCAATACAACTGGCGCCGGAGATTGGCAGGCAGCTTTTGCTCGCGCCAACAGCGCTGTTGCAGAACTAAACATCACCGAGAAAGCCTTCATAGTCACAGGTGTCACTGGTCCCTGCGTCGGCAACATCGCTGCCATTCCCCGTATAGGTTTTAATGGTCTGTGCCTCCAGGATGGGCCGTTGGCTATCCGCCAAGTGAGCTATGCGAGTGTGTTCCCGGCAGGTGTCTCTGTGGCGGCTACTTGGGATAGAGATTTACTTTATCGCCGTGGAGTCCAGATGGGTGCCGAGTTTAAGGGGAAGGGTGCGAATGTCGCGCTAGGGTATGTTACTGGACTATTCTTTAAGCGGGAATATACTTAATTTTGTAATGGAAAGTCCTGTTGCGGGTCCTCTAGGTCGATCTGTCCGCGGTGGCAGGAATTGGGAAGGCTTCTCCCCTGATCCATACCTGACGGGTGTCTCCTTCGCTGAGACAATCAAGGGAATGCAGTCTCAGAAAGTGCAAGGTAAGATCCCATATTTTTCATCCAATCAGGATACTAATGTGAGTAATAGCCTGTGGCAAGCACTACATTGGCTACGAACAAGAGACCCAGCGCAACCCCACGACATACCCCAATGGCACAACCGAACAAGAATCTGTCTCGTCCAACATTGATGATCGCACGATTCATGAATTGTATCTATGGCCCTTTTACGAAGCCGTGAAAGTCGGCTTGGCGTCAATAATGTGCAGCTACAATCGTATAAACGATACATATGCCTGTGAAAACAGCAAGACCCTCAACGGGCTGCTCAAAGAGGAGCTCGGCTTTCAAGGCTACGTCGTATCAGACTGGCTGGGTACTCACTCTGGTCTTGACTCGGCACTGTCCGGGTTAGATATGGATATGCCTGGCCCAATAGTCTGGGGCTCGGATAGCGCCACGAATTCATATTTCGGGAACAATCTGACAACTTTGATCAACAACGGAAGTCTTTCGGAATCGAGGCTTGATGATATGGTGAAACGAATTCTGACTCCTTACTATTACCTCAATCAGGACTCGGAAGATTATCCAAGTATTGACCTTGATACAGCCCAACTGGCGGACGGACTTTTTGGAAATGACCTGCCAACTTTCTCGCAATCTTTCAAATTGGGAAATTTGTCTGACATCAATCGTGATGTGAGAGATAATCATCGCGATTTGATTCGAGAAATTGGAGGTGCAAGTGCGGTTCTTTTGAAAAATACAAATAACACACTGCCATTATCCAAGAACATCAAACGCATTTCCGTCTTCGGTAATGACGCTGTTGATATATCAGGAGGACCGTACGATCCATCAAACACAAACGGCGTGCTGGCTGTCGGTGGTGGTTCTGGAACTGGTCGCTTCACAAACCTCGTTTCGCCGTTGGAGGCAATCAAATCTCGCAATCCACAGGCCTTAGTGCAATATGTGACAGATAATTCTCTCCTCACTCAAGACCCCGCAGATACTCTGAATACAGTCTACCCAGCTGGAGATGTCTGCCTAGTATTCCTCAAATCATATGCAACTGAGGGCTATGACCGCACAACCTTGATTGCAGATGACAATTCAACCGCTCTGGTTGAAGCAGTGACCGGCTACGGAGGATGTCCCAACACTGTCGTCGTCCTCCATTCGGTCGGTGCAAATGTCTTACCCTGGGCAGATAACGTCAACATCACGGGCATAGTTGCCGCTCATCTTCCTGGAGAGCAAGCTGGCAACGCCATAGTGGATGTTTTGTTTGGTGATGTCAATCCATCTGGCAAACTCCCCTATACAATTGCCTTCAATGAGAGTGACTATAATGCGCCAATTGTAAATTTCACCGACGTTGACAACAGTAATGCGAATTTGTGGCAATCTAATTTTACCGAGGGCTTGCTGATTGATTACCGTCATTTCGATTACAACAATATCACACCTCAATATGAATTTGGGTATGGATTATCGTATACCAATTTCTCGATATCCAACCTGCAGGTTTCCACAACCTCGAATAATGTCTCGGCAACCCCACAAGCTCTGAATGGAACTGTTGCACCACCAGGTGGTAATTCGGATCTATATGATGTCCTCGCGACTGTGGAAGTGACTGTCCAAAATACTGGAAACGTTGCAGGTCGTGCAGTGCCACAGATTTATCTGTCATTTCCTTCCTCTCAGACAAACCTTTCTGATAATGGGTTACCGACTCCTGTTAAAGTACTGCGAGGATTTGATCGGACGAAACAACTAGAGACAAATGAGTTGGTTACTACGACATTTCAACTCAAACGTATGGATGTGTCATCCTGGGATGTGGTTAGTCAAACTTGGGTAATTCCCTCAGGGACATTTGGTGTGTTAGCTGGATGGAGTAGTCGTGATTTGCCTTTGAGTGGAAATTTCACGTTACTGTAACTGTGAAGACATAGCATTTTTGGCGGGATCTGGAAGATATGGAGTTTTTTTCTTCCCATGGACCTGTTGCGACAGTCAGGAGGCACTACGGTTGTCCGGAATGTGACCTTATTGTGGCGTGTCTGTTGATCTCAAGGAGCAAATCGACGTCACCGATATAAACCTGCGATACTTAGCCAGGAATTGGGGCTAAGCATAACTTATCGAATGTCTAATTATTGAATGAAACGTTCACGACTATCCCGTTTATTGGTTTCTTCGCGGTGTTTCAACCTTGGTACTAAGCTCTGTGAAAATTTACCTCCTCAACATGTAGAGAATTAGTTTGAATCAAGGACACTAGAGGGTAGTCCATCCCAGGAGCAGGAAAAGTCTCACGACATAAGACCCTATACCGATGCCCAATACGGCTGTCAACTGATTGCCGGTGAACACCCATGCCAGATATTTAGGACTTCCAGAGAGAATCTCGCAACCTCTCGGTAAAATCTTTCGTTCGCTACAAGGCAGTACATAGGTAGAAAATAAGCACGTTTTTGCTGGCAAGTACTTCGAAGATGTGCTCATCAGCACTTCCACATCTGCGCAGATAAGCCCCCTTGGTTGACACTAACTGCTCCGCAAAATATTAGTACAGTATGCAACAGGAAAGAAAACGCAATCTGCAAAGAAGTAAGAAGACTACTTCATTGCAGCTCACTTCCCTCTTCTCCAGGAAGCATGTCCATTATGCATACAAAGTGAAGCCCTGACTTTAGATGAGCCCGGGTAAATAAAGCTTTGCTCACAATTGACGCAACCGCCGGAAAAACGAAAGCCAATACAGATATTTTTCAAAAATAGGCAATGGTCATGATTCAATTGACAATCTGTGGCCATCCCTAGAAGCATTCCACCAGCTATTTCGTGTCTCCTCATAAGCGGAAATGTACTCCATACCACGGAAATTGTGATTCAAGTACATATCCACGAAACACTGGCCTTGACGGTGGATGTCACCAAGCACAGGCCTACTGGCTGAGACTATCTTCCACATACCCAAGCAAGAAGAGAAATTCCAAGCTCGTCCACAACCTAGTGGGCAACAACAATAGGTCCAATCAGCAAAGCGTTGAAGGCGCTCACGTCGCGGGCTGCTTAGTTCTAAAGGAGCCTCTTTGCGCAGAACGTAATACATATGAAGCATGTACAGGACTGCCAATGTCAAGCTTTGAGACAATGGGAACATAGTACTCTCTCGGCGATATTTCGGTGGCATGACTTTAAGCCAATAATTGTAAATCACTGTATACGGAGGACCCAATGTGAGATCAAATTGCCTAACGAATTGCGAAACTGCAGCAAAAAGATTTCCTGTTAGCTCCACAATCGCCAAGATTCAAAACGCTTCGAAACAAGACTAACAGAAGACTTTCTCGGTTCCCTTGTCGCAACATGCCCGGTATATTGAACGATATAATTTCCATCCTTCAGTCGTAAGATAATCCCAGTAATGTTTTCCATCTAGCTTGAGATGCCCTCGCGATAAGGTATAAAAGGTGCGCTTGCTGACATTCCGGATATTACTTTCGCGGACCCTCAACCTACTATCCAGGTCTCAGAGTCAAGTCAGCTCTATCACAGCTAGCCGGACATATATTGTTCGCAGTCCATTACCGAAACTTACCATAATGGCCTCTGGTGCTATGGGAAGAATGCAGCAGCGGTTCAGGATCCGATGGGATCCATTCCTGCAGAAATGCCTTCGCACACGCAGCTGCAGTAGCAGCCGCATAAGGATGCCAAATATCATTCTTGTGAGAGTCGGCATAGTCTGCCACTCCTTTGATAATCACACAAGGTAGGTTGTCCCACATACCAGCTCCTTCCATCTCGAATGCGACGATATTCTCCCCCCTCTCTCGCTCATTCTCGACTATGTGATCGCGGTGTACCGCCGATTTCATCACGGTGTTTGCAGAAGCGATAGTTCCAAAATGAATCATCGGTGCTGGATTCTGGCCACTCTCCTCCGCAGCGAGTAGACGTTGTCTTGGTATTTCAGAGTCGGCATTTTCCAAGCATCTGGTGACGATACAAGAGTCTCGTAGTGCAGCATCGCAGGCGTTATCGTCTTTGGTGTTGCAATGCTTACACTCGCACGTAATGGATGGGCCGTAGTGTCGATGTCGAAAGGATGTTGCAAACAATATATCCTTTGAAATGCTATTGTAATGCCATTTACCTGGGGACTTTCTTTGGATTTCGTCTAAGATTTCAATCATTCTGTCCTGCAACCGTGGCTCGGTTTTCAAGTGACTGATAATACCCCGAATCTCAAGAGGAGAATTTCCCAAGGTTTCATGTCTGTTAGTCTGTCGTGAGAACCGATTTTCGTACTGTTTGCCCGAATCCGTGCGGATAATACTATCACTTATGACAACATCGCCCAGTATTGTCTCTGTTTCCTTTCCCGATTCTACTCGAAACGGCACGCCCCCGCATATTCCTACTAAGATGTAGACTTTAATCCGCGTAAACGAGCGTTGAAGATGCGTCACCGAAGAACTGGAGGAGTCTGAGCCTTTAGTGGATAATTTCACAAGCACAACGTTATTTTCCCCGATTCGGCCGAGTTTGTAGTGATTTGGGTCACCGAGCCCTTTTCCATAGTCCGTTGCATCGTATATATCGTCGAACAGGACATCGATGGCTTGTTTCTCAATATCAAGTGTACAGACGATGGCCATCTGGAAATCCGCACGATTTTGCCGCCGGGAAGACATCCTAGGCATAATCTAATCCGGGTAGTCACTGATTCGGGTCTTTTCCTGTGATATACGGGAAGGCCCATTCACTAGCGGCGAGATACTCGTAAGTTATAGCTTGTTTACAGGTAATGCCGACACGGATATTTGCGAATAATTGGAAGTAGAGCCTGCCGTGATCGGTCAGCCCCGGACGAGTAGACACTTCGAGTAGAACCAGCAGATTAGAATAGTACGTCACTAGATATGGCCGCGCGAACGACTGTCGCTTTTTGTTTCAAGTTCTTGTTATTTCCCGCCTCTGGTCACTCAAACTAAAACTCAGACGAGATCCGAGTCCAGTCTTGAAGACTGAGGTCGACTCTGTCAATTGCTAATGCTTGTGAATCTCGACAGCAAATCAAATACATGGACTGGTCGCATATTTTATGCCTTTGCGGCAAATTTCGCCACTATCACCTCCCAGCTTTCGCACCTGTCCTATCAGCCCAAGCGGGAATTCAGCCTCCTGAGTGAAGAACACCCCATGCTTCTGAAATTTCAGGACATCATTGGTCATGGATGTATTACCCAGCTGCATTATTTGGAAATTGTATCTAATCAGCCTCGTCCCGCATTACTTCCACGTTGTTAGGCGTGGCAAAGAAAAGCATGGAGAAGCAACCTTGCAAATGACTTTTTGACTCGGATCCGCGAGAGGTACCATAACATATTTCCCTTTCAGATGATCAATAAATACGGTAGATTGTCGCAAAATACATCCTTAAAATTTTAGCATCGTGAAACAATTTTTCCTATTTTTATTGAATACCCCAGACGATATTTGCGCAGGCATGACACGGTACTCATCCTGCTCGATAGCCAGATTGGCCTTTATTGCTCTGCTTGTTGTTGTATCCATTTCCGCGCTGTCGGAACCACTTATAGCGCCCCCTTTAATTACCCCAGCGCCAAGTATAGATGAGCTTTCCTTTGCAAAAAGAGCGGGAGATCAGACTTGCGGGTACATCAGCGGAGATCCTAGTAAGTAAAATTGATCTATTTGTATTGAGGCTAGGCTTAGTATACAGTATCCGGGTTACGAATCAAGGCTGATGAGGTACGAAGACTCTCCCGTGACATGTCCTGGAACTTCATCGTGTTCATTCATCAATTATTATTGGGGTTGTTGCGATAGTCTCACCTGTAACGCTCCTGCGACATGTGAGTTAGACTCCAAGCCGTATTGCGGGGGGGTAGGCTCGGTGAATTGCGTTTATTCCCAGATTCAGAGGTGGTAAGGCTCGAGCTCGGATGACGATAATGAATTCCATCCAAAAAAGGGTATTTAGAAATCTAAGTTGACTGACATCTTGCTAGTTCTGATGCTTGTGTGACCTACATTCGCAGCACTGCTATCAGAGGCGCGGACCCCGTCACTTCATGGACCTGTGGACCTACGGCCGAAAACATCTATGTTCTGGCGACGACAACGGGAAGCGCGGCTGGAGAAACAGCGAGTTCCTCATGTAAGACTGAACCTATATCTTCCAAATACACTATCGGTGCTAATAAGTTGTACTTGGTGAGCGAAGCGAGCAGCAGTTCCACTGAGACGTCGAGTACTTTAGCATCCGCTGCCACACAGACAAGTCCACAAGCAACAGGCGGCTCTTCGACGTCTTCCTCAGCAACAGAGAGCTCATCTCTGGTGACGAGTAATCCGACCACCGAGTCAACCACGTCCGTCGACAGTTCGGCCACGTCTTCCGCCACGTCGAGTAAGTCTTCTTGATAGATGCAAGACACATAAAACCATACCAAAGAGAAAATCATGTGCTAATTTCGCTTTTAATGATAGCATTGAGTACCGCACCCACGTCACCATCCAACACAACAAGCAATTCTAGCGCAACGGTAACTAAGCACGGCCTGACACCGGGAGATATAGCAGGGATTTCAGTTGGATCAGTGGTTGCATTTGCGCTCATATGCGTTGTTGGCTACTGGAAAATCATCCGAAACAAGGCAGACCCACCAGCCAAAAGTGACACTGGTGATGACATTTCATTAAATAAACTGTCACAGTCTCCTCCAGGTCAACTTCAAAATAGACGGAACGATCCTACCGGAACCGAAACTCTCGACGATCAAGACTGGAATCGTCCTGCGGCTGAAATCAGAACCTGGAATCCATCCGAATCGAATAGCGCGCAAAGTACGTCCGAATGGATCAGAAAGCAGCAGGACTCAGCTGGCTTTACCGAAATCCAAAGACAAGAAATGGGTTCATAGTACTATTACCACGAATTCCCCTACATTTTTTCCCGACGTCTCATGTTCAAGAAATGTTTATGTAACCACAAAATGCTGAGGGGAGAATTCGCGCTATCCTTTTTTGAGAACATAAGACCCACCACAATATCCACAGCCAATCAAGAGTAATCTTCCCATCAAGCTTCATTTTTTTCCTTTCCTCGAGCTGTCTTGGATCGCATTCAGTGTTGCTGGTAAATAACGACTGCTTTTAGGAGGGAATCCTTACCTATGCCACGCAATTCAGCCCCTGACTACGATGATTCAGCTTACTGGAATGAAAAGTTTCTGAATGGTCGGGACGTGGGCGAATGGCTCAATGAGGGCGATTTACTAATCGAGCAAGCCGTTGCTATGCTCGAGAAGCAATGCTCGTTCAATATTGCTGATGGTGAAACTTGGCATGGAAAGCCTCGAGCATTACATCTGGGACCCGGTATCTCATCCCTGGGCGAGAGACTATGTCTGACGTTTGAGAAACGTGGGTGGACAGGGTATAATATTGTCGTGAGTCTACCGTGTCGTTCAAGTGGTCAATCAATCAAGACCTCCCATGAGTGGTAGCCATGGAGAATCTTTGAATCGAAACGAAAAGGTACTAACATATTGCTCGCCCAGAATGTGGACTTCTCTTCGGAGGCAGTGCGCCTTGGTCGTAAACGGGAGGATAAAAAGTCCAGATCGGAAGACCGGATGAACTGGATTCAAGCTGATCTATGTTCATGGGAGGAAGTTGCCAAAGATTTACTTCCACTTGCACCTTTCAACGTATTTCTAGACAAAAGTACCAGTGATGCGATTGCTACTTCTGAGTCGAGGATTTTCCCTTGCTCATTAAGCGCGACGTCTAATGCAGATCGAGAGCACAGTGATATCGATAGTAGCGTCTGTCCTCCGGTACGTGAGATATTACGGGGAGTGGCTCTGAACACTGGAAACGCAGAGAAGAATTCAAAGGAACTTGTCATTGCACCGGTTGAGCTCCTGGCACTTCATCTGGCTGTCTTGGCCGAGAAACACGCCATATGGCTGGTCCTTTCGTATTCTAGCACGAGATTTGACGGGATGTCATACTTGCATGATTTTTGGACTGTGATATCACGCACCCCAATGAAAGCACCGTCTGGACGGGCGTCGTCAACTGCTGCAATGGTACCAGATGTTTTTCACTGGCTCTATGTTCTTCAGCGGAAGTGAAAGTACTGATAGGGATTAATGATACGACTTTCTATCGATCGCTTTTTCCAAATTGATAAAATGGAATGAAACTTGAATTTTTCGCGTTGAAAAGAAAAGTACAAACTTTTCGCGACTCATAAGCTCTGTTGCGCGTGGATGACGCGAACAAAGTATTCCTAGTAAAAGTTGAAATTACATTTCTCCAATTTTCATAATCCCCGCAGCACCAGAAACCAGATTCAAGTATCAACAGCGTCGTTTCAACAACAGGTTAAACCTAGAGGAAAATCCACCAGAATTGTATTCATTCTTCTGCAGAGTCGTCCTTTTCACGGACCTCGAGCCACATCTCGCAATTTTCTCCCATCCAAGCCATAGCCTCATTGCTGTCTCCACCTACTGCACCATGCAAAATGTACAGAGCCATCCAGATCGCAATATCAGTCATCAGCTTAGGGTATTTGACGAGTGGCTTCAAGGACTGGACATCCAGCTCCTTTCCCACGGCACGCGCAGCAAATCGGGCACTGATAGTAGCGCGATCGGGCGAGTTCACGTCGAGAGCAGCGTACGACTCGATCATCGAAGTAATCTTGTCAGGATCATCGTAAGAATCGCGAACTATCTTGTTGACAGTGGGAGCTAGACCGTCGATTTCGTATCGATTAGCGAATTTGGCGAGCTCCATATAAGGAGTGATCGGATCGTTGGCGACAGGTTCTTTGAGCTGTCCACGAGGGTTGTAGAGCCAGGCTGCGAAGAGACGGAAAGCTTCTTGCGAGAAATCATGAATATCCCAGCGAAGAGTAGCAGAGTTGACTGTGTCGTTTTGTTCTCCCTCGGAGGTGGCTTGAACAGTCTTGGGCGCACGAAGAGAGAGCAGCTTCTTGGGCAGCTGCCATGCAAATTTTCCGTCAATATAGACAGATACCATGCCTCCTGACTCGAGTCTAAGTAATTGTCAATTTTCTGAAAAAGTCTTTGGAGAGTGGAGAGGAGTTGCTCACTCGAGGAGATTGAAAGGACGCACACTGGCCGCTGGCGATTCTGTAAATTCAGACATCTTTGCCTGATAGGCTGGTTCAAAATTGATATGATTTAGAGTGGCACCAAAATGATGACTTTTAGAAAAGTGAGGGGAGGTAAGAAGAGCTGCTGTGATGGTGAAGAAGGAAAGCTAATGAGAAGGAAGAAAATTGATTGTGAAGGATTTAATACTTACCAAGCAGTTGGGCCATCCCGAGACACAAAGAAGCAGAAACACTGGGGCATCTATGGAAACAAACAACAGGAATTTAATCTGTACTTTCTAAGGTTGTTTACATTCATTATTAATTATACAAGACTTCATATATATTTTCTGTATTCTAGACATACTATAATAAAACATAGACATGGCTAATAACCATTTTGCAATGTGACGCGAGAGAGAGTTGTCTAAACGAAATATTCAATTTTCATTGCAGAGATTTAGATACTGTGCTTCCATTCAAAATCTTAAAGATTATTAATCATCCTCAATTAGGAGACTGTTAAATTATGAAATAAATGTTATACAAGACATTTGGGAACGGTTATATAAACATCTTCTCAGAAGTATAACTATCGACATCCATGGATTAAATTTCAAAATTTCAGAATCAATATAATGTTCAGGTCGGAGATGCTGCAAAGCTGTTCTGTGGAAATGAAGACTTGACGGAAGTTCCGAGTATTCAAGAAGCATGTTTGACTCTTTGTTTGTCGTTTTGTACTTCAGAAGCCAGAGTAGAGACAGAGGATGTTGAATTTGAAGCCATTTTCCACCCAAAATTGTAGCGCTATTCCAAAAATGGAAATATTCATCAAAGGCAACGCCTGTGACAAACGGAGGCAAGAATGACCAGACAGGTCCTTCAATCCTATCTCTTTTCTTCTGCTCTCCATCTTTTCCCATCATCTTTCCTTTTTCTTCTTCTTCTTCTTCTTCGTTTCTCATCATACTACGTTGATCTTGCTTCACTCTTCACTTGAAATCACCCTCAACACCGGAATCAGGCCCGATATACCAAACTCAGACCTCTCCCCTAACGGGCATCCATTTTGGTAGAGTTGGTTCTTTTTTTCGGCTCACAAAATCGCACCCAACACCTCAGTTTCCCCCTTCTACAACTCAAAATGAACAAACCACCAGGAAGCTTGGAGAACTTGCGGCAGCTGCTCTATTGTCTCCCGCCAGAGATATTCATCATGGTATTGGACGACGTGAACTTCGAGGGGATTCTGTGGCTGTGTCAAGACCCTGACTTTCCAACTTCTATCTTGACCAAGCGGCATCTCACCAATGACTTCGGGGACACAATCCTATACACTATCATTGAGTATGACTGGTCATTCGATGCCGTGACGAAAGAATTCATCAAAATCCTGGATTTGTGGGATTTCCCTGGATCAAAGGTCAAAGTAAGACCCTTAATTTGGGCAATCAAGAAAAAGGTCCGTTACGAGCTTATCGAAACCATTGTCGGAGCGGGCGCCGACGTCAAATTTGATAGCGAGAAAGATTGTCATGGACTGCCAATAGGCTATGATCCTTACGGCCTTCATGAGTTTTACGAGGTGCCACAAAATGACAGTCGCCCGCCTAGATTTGACCGGGTGGCGTTATTGGCTCCTCTCCATGTTGCTGTACTCCAAAACCAGATGAAAGTTGCAAACTTACTTCTGCTTGGAGCCGCAAGTCCCAATAAAAATTATTTTGTCAAAGATATGGAGCTGGTGGGACCAGAACGAACTGGTGGTACAGCTTTACACTTGGCACAAAGTTATGACATGGCTCTATTACTGTTAGATCACGGAGCAGACATTACCGCCCTGAACGAGTCAATGATTACTCCTTTCGATAAAGCAGTGATGAAAAACACTGTAGACGTCGTTTTGTTATTGCTAGAGAAAGGTGCAGGTCCGTATTTGGATTGCAAAGATTGGAACTACTTGAGCAGTCGCCCTTGTTGGTACTTCGATGACCAGGAAAAAATTTCAGCAATTAATTACGCTACGCACCACCAACAAATAGATATGATAAAAGGTCTCGTCAATGCTGGCATTGACGTTAACGGCCCAGGACACGAATATCCTCCCATATTCATTGCCGCTATGAATGCGGACGTAGAAATCATTCAAATGCTTGTTGATCTGGGCGCGGATTTATTGAAGATTTATCGTGGTGATTCAATATTACACAAAACAAAGGACACCAACACTGCCCGAAAGCTACTTTTGCTGGGAGCTGATCTCCATGCAAAGGACAAGTGTTTCAGAACCCCGCTCACGAAAGCATTTGACCAGTTGGATGGAAAGAATGCCCCCGAATACCTTTCACTGATTGAGGTATATATCCAAGCTGGGGCCGACGCATCTGTGTCTTATCGTCGGCTAGAAAATGTTTTGTATTGGACAATGAAACGAAGTCAAGTTTCACTCCTCAGGTTGCTGATAACTCGTTGCAAAAATCTGGAGGAGGCTGTACCTCGATTTTATACACTTGAAAGTTTCGCTTACCACTCTTGTGATACAGAACTGGTTATTCTGGCTTTGGAGACCTGGCCGAGCAAGTTCACTCACCAGACTGACGCGCTGTTACGCGCGATGAAGTTTCCAGCAGCGCAAATAATTGAAAAAGTTATTGCTAGACTGAGAAAAGTGGAATATTCCGAAACGTTTTTTACTGCATGTCTGGTGAATGTGGTAGATTTTGGCGAACCTGCGATTCTTTCAGCTTTTTTGAAGCTGATCTTCCATCCCAGCCGACTTGGTCAAAATGCCAATGAAGCAATTTCCACTTTGGTTGCTGGAAACCATAGCGATTTAATCGACATGAAGCCCTTTTTCCAGGGGCGTGACCCCCGTTGGATAGAAGATGTTTCCTGTCGCAAACTACCACGTCAATGTGATACTAAAAAAGATCTCAAGATGCTCAGCATACTACGATACCACGGAGCAGACATTTCCCGCGCTAAATGGGAGGGAGTAGGGATCTTACACTGCGCAGTTTGGCGTAATTGTGTGCCGCTTATGGGAGCATTATTGGATGCAGGAGCAAATCCATTCGCGAAAGATCGTTTTGGATACACTGCCGTGAAGTGGGCTGCTAAGATGTCATATTGGCATATGGAAAACTTGTTGCTGGGAGGAGAGGTAGAAGGCTATTTGAAGAACCTATCATGAAACTCATGGCGGGTTAAAAAGAAATCGAAACCCGTCCGATGGCTGATAGGCGGCCTGGGTGTGACAACGATCTGGATTTATTCCATACATCTGGCTTGACTATCTGGTTAAATAATTGTTGAATGTGATATTTCATCATGAGTCTAGAAGCAGAGGGTTTAAATAATCAATTATTGACCATTTCACCATTTC
The DNA here is from genome assembly GCA_002916415.1 of Talaromyces borbonicus. Lineage (NCBI taxonomy): Eukaryota > Fungi > Ascomycota > Eurotiomycetes > Eurotiales > Trichocomaceae > Talaromyces > Talaromyces borbonicus. Next base: position 1,584,769 of record NBSA01000017.1, on the reverse strand, counting down.
TTGTTTTATACACGAAGTAAAAAGTACAAGCCAAGAGTAATACTAGAAAATCATAACAGCATATCTAAAACAAAGAAAATGAGTATGAAATTTGGAAGTCCTGCATAATGCAAAAAAGTAAACATAAAATTTTTCTTGGATAAAGCTTCGAGCTGCCTACCTACCCTCAGGAACCTTTCTGTCAGCTGTGAATCAGTCCTTAGATACCGAACCAAGGACTCCTCCCCTAATGGGGCTCCGTTTTGGTGCAGTTGGTTCTTTTTCTGGTTTACATAGTAGCATGTTCTATAGGCGTTATATCAAACAGTAACAGTCAACAAGGCTGATTATTATGTTTTCTTCTTGGCAGTAGAAATAGTTAATTAGCTATTAATCTTACTGATCTATAGACTGTAGAAAAAAAACATGATCTACTCCTCTTGTTTGAATCTAGTGTCATTGCCAGAAAATCCATAGTCATCCTGATCAACACCACTTCGGATGGCCCATTTGGTCGAGTCCGGAGCGAAATAAAATAGTATAACATAATAAGAAATAAGTAATCGAGGGAGAAAAAGAACAGTGATAAACTTATACACTCACGAACGCAGTGCTAGGTAGGCAACCAAATGCAGGGAGAATCCCGAGTTCAGTCAGGGAATGTTGAGACGCGAATGGTGGTACCTATGCCGTCATGGCCAACCTAGATAAGAAAGATGGTACCAAGGAAAACGACCAAAGTGCTGTAAATGGGGCAGTCAAGAAAGTGTGAGATCTTACACCGGTATACTTGCATACCTGGGCCAGAAGTCGGAACAGTTTTTCAAGATTACTTTACAGCAAATAAATTTTACTCGACATCATTTGAGTACTTGGGAGAAAAGTATTACCCTTCGCCTCTGACCAGTCTCAGCGACCACATTTTAATAAGCCTCGTCCCCAACGTCCAAACTGGCCTCGAAAGCGGAATACAGGCCGCACTCATGATCAAATCCGCCTCAACTGTCGTCCATATCGTCAGAATGTGCGTCGATGCAAGAGCGGTATTACTGTCTTGGTCTTGCCAAGAAAGCAAGTGCGTCAGAGTCGTCTTGTATATCCCGACACCTCCCGAAATCAGACCTAAACCCATGAGGACGGAAATGGCGAGTTTGCGAGATACAGATAGTTGGTGTAGTTGAAAGAAAATAGTTGCTGGGTAGATGGCGTAGATTATATCAAAGGTTGCTGATAATGCTATCGCCACATACACACATGTTCAGGTTAGCAGTGGGTTTAGTGTTAGGTTAGGACTTGAGAAACGTACCAGCCCACGGAATGAAATAGTTAACCATAATACTCCGATCCCAGCAGGAAGGTTTATACCGCTCGGGGTTCCATTGCCCAGCTATAGGACTACACTGTATAAATGTGACTACAGCACTACCTATACCCCCAGCAGCAAACCCAATGACCGATGGGACTATGAGCATGAGCTTCATCCATGGTCTAGGCTGTAAAAGTCGATTGAAAAGAAGAGCAACGGAGATTTTGGGGAGCCATATTGCGTTGAGGGCAATTGCTGATGCGATTATGGAGAGTTTGAGGGCATTTATTATTGTTGTGATTTTCTGATTTTCTGGGGTGGTGTCTGTGGTTTCGAATTTGGTGTTGATGGACACGGTTACTACTAATGTGCCAGCGAGATTGACTGCCTTTTGGACATGATATCAGTAAATACTTGTATGTGAACAGAGAGCGGGAAGGACTAACCCAACCAAAGGCCATTATAATGTCCTCCCATCCTATATCGCGGGTGAGGAATGACCTCGAAATGAGTCGTAGAATCAATGTTGTTGTTGCTAGAACTTGGAAGACCCATAATGTTGCATACGCTGGGCCTGGGCCTTTGTCCATAGTACTGTGAACGTTCTTCGTCTTCTCGATCACGATTCTAAAAGACTCAAAAATCCCTGGTGCTTTGAACAACTTTAGCGAGGCAGGGGAGGTATAAGATCAACTCTTAGTGGTCAATTACGGGGCTTCTGGCTGCCTTTGTGATAGCGGAAAGATGTACCGCTGGCTGGTGGTAGTTGATAAAAGACATGTGTCATTTCTTCAGCTAGTCTCGCTGTCTGCAAGGATAAACGTGACCGGAAAGATGCATGGGATGCAGGAAGGGGGGAGACCTTGCGAGAATGTGGACACTTTGACCCCCAGCCCAGTCATTTAGTAACCAGCGCTATACAAGGTCGAATTATAATAAGCACGCCATTTTCAGTTTGTATACAATTTGCGTCAGTAAGAATTTGCGCAACATCAGCGTAGACAAAAAGGAGCGTTGTGGCACAAACACCCAACTGCCAGCGCAGGCTGCTGAGCGGAATAGCATGAGCCCTAGGGCTTTGTTGCAGACCCGGTAGAATATCAGTACGCCATTAGGCAGGCGGTCAGCCGGTCTCTAGCATTTTAGCTGAAAGTGTAGTATCCGATCCTCTGCAATGAAAATCAAACATTCTATTCGGGAAATTCCCTCTCGCCTCGAATAACAAAATCATTATCAGCCATGGCCATGTTGTTATTGATAAAATGATCGGTCATTTTCCTGTCAAGTAAGCTTCAAAAGTTTTGCCCTAGCCCTAAGCCCTTTATATCGTGGCTACATACCCTAACCCTATATCTGAAAATTCTTCCGAGGCTGCCATCAGTCAATTACTCTGCAGCTAAATTTGATGCCATTGCATAATCGCATTGTATAATTAAACGGATGAGAAAGAGATAAATCGGACGCTGTCGATGACGATGCGCTGTACGGAGTACGGAAATAATATTGCAGATATGATCTCCGGAAAAGAACTTGGCATCTCCAGCTACTGAGCACTGCCAAGAGCCAACTAAGCTCAGGGGCAAGCCACCATGCAACGCACAGCATAAACACGGCTATTGAAGGACCACTCGCAAAGACTAAACCTTTCCTTGATCAATGCCGGATTAGACAATGCTCGAGATAAGATTCTCCTCAAGACTCAAAATTAAAACAGAAAAAAAATTGTGATCGGACTGATTACATCGGGAAGGTCGATATCTTCAATCTGGGGCAGCTTTATAGGCGCACACTTGAAACAGTTAGCCGGTGGCTGCCGTTGAGTTTCTCGTCAAAACTCCCACAACAGCATGATGACCGAGCCTAAGCCCAAGGCTGCTTTACAATTGGCTCTTCAAAGCGAGATCGATATGATCCTGGATTCTCAAATATTCGTCTTCGCCTAAAACAGTCCAACCGAGGATCGCGGTGGGGCGTGCCTTTCGCGCGATCATACCTAACGAGCGGGCTAGCGCCAACAGCTGATCTTTCGCCTGGTTTTTAGCCGTAGATCTTTCCGGTGCTTTAAGACTCTTGCTATCGTTCTTTACCTCCGTGATTGGCTTCTCGCAATATTGACAGCGGATGGCGACGGAAATCAGGATTCATATGGCAGGCCATATGCACGTCGGTATCCGCGCTTGAAAGGAATAATTGTTGACGGCAGCAGGATTGATGACATTTACTTGTTCAAGATGACAAGTTTTTGAGCATTTCGCGAACTCTACCTGGCCAAGAACCCGACGCTGTTACATCCCGCAATTGCAGTGATGCAGCCGTGCCGCTGCCGGGATATACTCACCTCCCGTTATTTTCGGATCACATGTGAAAAATATCGTAATTTGTGAGGCATGAAACAATTTCCGGATAACTTTCTAAAATATGGGAGGGGAAAAGTTACAGGGCTACGTTAGGAAAGCCTCGTTGATACCGCTCTTTTCCCGTTTATTGTCTTTACGCACGTAATTCTTGGCGATTGAGTGAAGGTCAGCCATGCAAACCTCAATTCCGTGCTAGGGGCTCGTACTAGCGGTTGGTCCTCGCCGCGCTTGTGTAGATGGTGACCAGAAGAGCGTCAACAGGACAAGTTAACCACATCGATGCAACTGAATGTAAAATCTCCGGAACTATTTCTGTCATCATGTCGGATCCTCTGTTATGAAGAGTAAACAAATTCGAGTCATTCTCCCCCTTTTCTTGATCATAAGGATTCACTGCGTTTCCACTTCCTTCAATCATAAGGATTCACTGCGTTTCCACTTCCTTCAATCCCAGACCCGTCCGGAGTACCGAATTAGAGGGCATTAACAGATAGCATTAAGACTGGCAGGATTAAAAATGGATCCTGAGCCTCAACGCCGATCGCCAATCAGAGCCGCTAGCGTGCTCAGCTTTGGAAGTCCTTCACTACGACCTACCGGATACAGTTTAGACTGCGATTGGCATGGAATACGGGGTTGAGCTTCTGGATTATCAGCGGAGCAACTTCGAAATTAAGGATACCACCCAAATTCCCGAGCCTCAGCCAACCAGAAACCGTGCCTGCCGACGATCAAAAAGTCTTGGAATATCAACTACGGAACCGCCGTGCTGGCGGGCTGAGGCTTATGCATATTCAAGCATTGTTCAACTTAGATGGTAGCAATGGAGGCGGCGCCACAAGCTCTATTCCCGTGCACGCCAGGTCAACTAGGCAGGTTGCTTAAATTTTGTTTTTGCAAGACCGCCATACAATTAATTTGCATCTTGCAACCGGCCAAACAACTCAATGGGATGCTTTGAAACATGTCAATCCGACCAAGTGTGATTGGAGGGGCGTCAGATGGCAATGAGTAGCTACACTTTATCTTCTACCTGGAGGTCATAGACATACCGTAAAGGGACTCGCTACCGACATCTATGTATGCTACCCCTCTTCGCACTTCGGCGATGTTGCTCAACTGGGTCAACGCAGGATGATCGACAGGGAAAGTCGAGTTCTACTCTGAATTAATCAAAATCAATCAGGCATCAAGGTTAGAATTTTAGATACCGACCAATCTACGGCTGTTTAACAGCCGAGATGCGACATCGTTATCTCTGTCCTCGAATACGTGATTGATAGAGCACTCTGATATCTGGCTCGTCCTTTAATATCTAATGACCAGGAAAAAGGTATAAATAGGACGTCAATTTCACTTCTCAAATACCTTCTCCTCTTCTTCATCTCAACCCTCAACAACAGTCCACTCTTCAATCTTCTCTTCTTTAATCGAAAAGATTCATCCAGCCAAAATGGTTAGCTCTAAGACCGTTGTCTCTGCATTGGCCCTCTCGGCAATTGCTGCCGCGGCCCCAGCATCCGCTCAGAAAAAGTTCACCATCAACCAGGTTGCTGTTAAGAAGCCGGCTACGCCCCCTGCTGCCAAATACGCCAAGGCACTGGGCAAGTTCCACGCCAACATTCCTACCCATGTCGCAGCGGCTGCTGCCGGCAGCCAGTCTGGCTCCGCTACTAACCAGCCCACTGCCAATGACGAGGAATACGTGACCCCTGTCACTGCTGGAAACAGCCAATTGAATCTTGATTTCGATACTGGATCAGCTGATCTGTAAGTTCTCATAAATTTCGAATTCCTTCATCTTCAATTCTTGTTAGAGTATTTTTTCGCTAATTCCCTGGATAGCTGGACATACTCTTCCAGCACCTCTGGCGTGGGTTCCCACAACACCTACGACACCTCTACCGGCACCCTCTTGTCTGGTGCCTCCTGGGAAATCTCCTACGGGGATGGTAGCTCTGCCAGCGGCAATGTCTACACAGACACAGTCACTGTCGGCGGCGTCGTTGCCAATTCGCAAGCCGTCGAGGTTGCTACCCAGGTCAGCAGCCAATTCTCGCAGGACACCAGCAACGATGGTCTCCTTGGCTTGGCTTTCTCTTCTATCAATACAGTCACGCCTAATCAACAACAGACGTTCTACGACAACGTCAAGAGCAGCTTGGCTGACCCTGTCTTTGCCGTGACCCTGAAGCACCAGGCTCCTGGTTCCTACGACTTTGGATTCATTGACAGCTCCAAGTACACTGGATCCCTTACCTACACCTCAGTTGACAGCAGCCAGGGATTCTGGCAATTCACAGCCGATGGATACACCGTCGGCAACACCGGTACTTCAGGTGGCTCGTTCTCTGCCATTGCCGACACTGGCACCACTCTCGTCCTCCTCGACGATAGCGTTGTCTCTGCCTACTACGGCAACATCGGCAGTGCCCAGAACTCGCAGCAACAGGGTGGATATGTCTTTGACTGCAACGACACCGTTCCTGACTTCACCGTCCAGATCGCTGGCTACAACGCTGTCATTCCTGGATCGTACATCAACTTTGCCGCCAACGGTGACGGTACCTGCTTCGGTGGTATTCAGTCCAACTCTGGAATTGGCTTCAGCATTCTCGGCGATGTCTTCCTCAAGAGCCAGTATGTTGTCTTTGACGGTGACAACCTCCAGCTCGGCTTTGCGCCACAAGCTTAGATTGGTTTCACGGCGGACTTGGTCTCGTCGAAGCGTCCGATTATCAAAAATTGAACACGAGCACAGCCTCTTATTTCTATTTTGAAGTTTGCATATAATGATGTACATAGTCTGCACATATCAAATGACACATCAAGCTATTATTTATGTTTCTGCTTCACCTAGGTACACTCGAGATATTTGTATCAGTTCAAGGTATAATTCTATAGCAACCGTTGACTCGATTTAGCCCAGCAAGCCAGCTCTATCGTTTTCTTTTGTCCATAGAAACCACGCCGCTATCACCATGGCTTTCAGGATCACCGCCGTCCACAGCGCACCCATCAATCCAACCTCACTCTGCGCCCACAAACCACCAATCAAAGCTCCAAGCAATAAACTCACAACTGCAGCAAGCCTCCTCCTCTCTTCTATATCTGTCTGGAGGGCCGTCCCGTCCAGAACGCCTGGGTGGGAAAACAAATCGCAGTAGACACTAGTCAGAACGACACTCGACAAGCCACCCAATTTGACCACTCGACTAATTACCGCCTGACCACTGCTCTGAAACGCCACCATCGCCAAGGGCACAAGCACACGCCACGATAACGGTCCCGAAGATGGCACGGGCGACTTGTGTTCAAGAGTCACAATTGTCGCAGCGCATACAATACAAAGCATCTGAATAGCGAAACTGGCCATCAGAACCCATCTCTTCGTCGGAGTTAAGGTACGATGGAAAGCAGCAAAACATAGCGATCCGAGACAGAAGCTTGCAATAGAGATGCCGGACTTGATCCAGCGGTCTGGATCATTACCTCCACCACCTGAGTGAATTCCGATTTCAATATCGTTTGTATCACTGATGACTTTGCTGCTGCTGCTGTAGCCTGCTTGTGAAGCCAACCCGAGACCCAAGTATACGGTATTACCCGTTTGCATGCTCACAAATGCTCCCCAGATGAATACGGCGGAGCTGTCAAGTAAGCCGGTGATAATATAGCAGAATAGTAAGATCAGGTCCGTGTGGCGTGTGGAAACAGTCGTGTTGAGGTGGTTTTGTAGTCGTCTGACAGTAGTAAATTCAGATTTATTGCTGTTGCCAGGCAGAAGAGGATCGGTTTCTTGTGACTCCATCCCTGCAGCAATCCGTCCTGACTTCTTATACTTCAAAATCCTCTGCTATATATTTATTTCCGTGTGAAATATGTTGTTGGGAGATACTTAATTGAAGTATTAATGGATTTTATACAGGCAGCGATCGTGGCAGCCTCGGATATGCGGCATGTTGGGGTTCTTTGACGTCAGCGTGGTTACTCCGCACGTCGATAGCGTCGTCACCGCCGATTCACCTGTGTAACTTCATTGTTTCTTTGTTTCACTCCTTGCTTCTCCAATTTTCCCCCTCACGCTGCCCTGCTATATTAATTGTTCAGGTACTCTATTCTTGGCTTCCAAAGGCCTCAAAATAACGCCTTGGATTAATTCCTGGTAATCAATTAATATACCAATTTGCACTTCCTATTGAGTCGGGTCATACTATAGAGTAAGCCTCTTTCCATAGTCATGCATTCTTCAAAGCCATCGATTTCAAAGGCGCTTTTGCTCGCCGTTGGACTGTCTGCGGTTATTGCCAATGCCTTTCCTGCACCCAGCGAACCTTATCAACGTCTACTCCGACTCCCGCCATCTACATCGCAGCAATACTTCTTCGGTGGAAGTGACGGGACTTCGGACGAGCAAACGAGCAAGCGACCTTTTACTCCAGGACATCGCGATCCCTACGATCGCAAGGTTGATCCGATTGGCGACGAGAATCTCGAGCCGCTGCCTTTCCGCAACGGGGACGGGGCAACAGTTATGGGTCCGCGCAATAGAGATCGCGAACGACAAAATCCGGATCTGGTCCGACCTCCAAGTACAGATCACGGCACGCTAAGTAATATGCGATGGAGCTTTGCGGACTCGCATACAAGAATCGAGGTGAGTATTCCTATCGAAACGGCAACCCCCAGTATAGTCATGCTTACTGTATTGACTTTCCAGGAAGGGGGATGGACACGTCAAACGACCATCCGTGAATTACCCACTAGTAAAGAATTGGCTGGTGTTAATATGCGCCTTGAAGCGGGTGTTATTCGCGAACTGCATTGGCACACTGAAGCAGAATGGGCGTTTATGCTCTCCGGTAAGGCGCGCGTGACAGGTCTCGATACCGAGGGCGGCAGTTTCATAGGTGATGTCGAGGCTGGAGATCTTTGGTATTGGCCCGCAGGTCATCCGCATTCTATCCAGGGCTTGGAACCTAACGGCACGGAGTTTCTGCTGATTTTCGATGATGGAAATTTTTCCGAGGAGTCGACCTTCTTAGTCTCGGACTGGATGTGTGAGTTCTTCTATTTTATGCTCGACCGAGCAACGATACCGAATGTTATGGACGTAGCTGACGTTGAATAGCGCACACGCCCAAATCTGTCTTGAGTGAGAACTTTCGCCTTCCTCCCAAGACACTTGACACTATTCCTACGTCAGAAAAGTATATATTCCAAGGTAGCAAGCCCGGATCAATTGCGTCCGAAAAGCCGCGCGGATTCAAGCCATCTAAGAAGAAGTTCACACACAAGATGCTCGCCCAAAAACCAACCATACAATCGTCAGGCGGCGAAGTGCGCATCACTGACTCGAAGAAGGAATTCCCTATCTCTGATAGAGTCGCTGCGGCGCATGTGAAGATCCAACCCGGGGCCTTGCGTGAGATGCATTGGCATCCCAACGCAGATGAATGGTCTTATTTCATCCGTGGACGCGCCCGTGTTACCGTCTTTGCGGCGGAGGGTAATGCACGAACATTTGACTATATGGCCGGCGACGTCGGGATTGTGCCCAAGAACATGGGTCATTTCGTTGAGAATTTGAGTGACGACGAGCCACTTGAGATGCTAGAGATCTTCAGGGCGGATGAATTTCAGGATTTCTCTCTGTTTCAGTGGCTGGGAGAAACACCGCAACGCATGGTTGCCGAGACTTTGTTTCAGGACGATAAGGATGGCGCTGAAAAGTTCTTGGATCAGATTAAGGGCGCAGAGAAAGACGTTGTCAAGAAGCAGATCTTTGAAATGTAAATCATTCTCACTTTCATATCGATTTATAGGTCGAGTCGTGTGGTGCAACCTCTGTTGTACGGTAATGCGTGGTTATATAGACTAGTACGAGAAGTTGTACGTGTGTTTGTATCTTTTTTCTCTGGGCTATGTGTTTCAGATCAAACTTTACTCTGTTCTAGGCGCCTTTTTCAATCTTGACCTCACCTAGGTATAATTTGTTGCTTAATAGCACAAGATGTTCTAATTAATGAAACTTATACCTAGGTTATGTGAGCAATCAAAACACATACTATAGTTAATTCACTACTATAATTGACTAATCATATTACTAAAGTGCCTAAGTAGATCTTCTCTTTGTTTGGGAAAGGAAATCCTGCAGGCGGGCTTTCGGCAAGTTTCTATCCCGAATCTTGTGCTGTATATCCCGCATGGCCGGATATAAAAAGCTTCCGGACAGGCAGCTGGAAACATCCATGTATTTGTTAAACAAAATTAACCAATCAAGCTAGAACGGAGCATTAAGGGAGCAGATATTCACTCAGTGTTTACGGGACCATTTCCAACTGAGAGTATCATAATGCAAGGCAACCAGTTTCTATAGGGTTTTATCCGGGTAGGTATCTGAGGTTTGGGAATAGCTTCATATAACAGACAATGATCATTGTTTTAACTTCGTGCCCGGCGCTGTTGCTGGAATCCATGAGAGGTTTGCCTGAACATGCCGTATCAGGTCACCTCGTAACATACATCCTTCGCAAGCCAATAAAACATTCTCTTCTTGCCAAGTGTTATACAAAGGTCATATTATCATGCCAAATATGCTTAACCTAAAGTTTGTGGCGTGTGTAACGGAAGCAGCGGAAGAGTTAATCATTATTAATAGGCGTGGAGAATGCACGGCTGGTCGGAATCTGATAGCATCCTACCTAGGTAGTATCCGGCACGCTGAGCTCTGGGACCTGGCATGGCAATGTAGTTTGCCATGATTATGACTAATTGCAAGATGACGATCTCTCCATTCATACTATGATATCATGTGTAATATACACAATGGCACCACGGCAATTTACAGTGGTGCCTAGGGGAAAAGCAACGACTGTATTGACGGGGTAGGAATCTATTTAAAGACGGTCAGATCTAGGTAGTTCATTACTGTTCTTCACTTTTAATTGACGAAACATATGTATCTCAATCGGCTATAACATCGTTGACATGGCTGGAATCAATACATTTTTGCGGCTGTTACTCCTTTTAGCGCTGCCTGTTCATCTTCATGCATTCCTTCCACTTTATGGGCGCTCTAGGGTAGTTCCCGAGCTGCTCGATCCTCCTCAGACACCTGAGGTGTACCTCATTCGCCGATACTCGCCTTCCAACACAGTCGTTGGAGGAAGTCTAACATTTCGACTACCGATAAATGGCAATTCTACTGGTGGCGAGTTCACGTTCTTCTTGTATAGTTCTGGAAGCGCTTCAACCATTGCTGTCAATCCCCATATGCACAAATATCATTACGAATGCTTTTACAATATCAAGGGCCGTGCGCAAGTTTGGTCGCAACATGAGAATGGAACGCAAGAAGCACGTGTGATCACTCAAGGGGACTTTGGATCGTGGGCAACCTACACGAACCACACGTTTCAATTCATTGACCCTGACTCCGAGCTGCTCGCTGTTGTTGCGCCGGGGGGATTTGAAAAGTTATTGACGGTTATTGCCCATCCGTGGAATACAACCACAAATACGCCATATTTAAATAACTATCCGGAAACAGGAAATGGATCTGGCGACGATATACCAGTCTCCGAACAAGAGGAACTCACGTACTTGGACGTTTGGGCTGAGCCTAACTTTGTACCACGGCGAGACATTTTGAACGGCACTGCACCGAGTAACGAAGCATGGCACGACGGGCCCAACTACCTTGGAAATAACACTAACACTGCCTACTGGATTGCAAATGGATACGGACCCAAGTACCTCAACAAAGATACAACCGGCTATTATCAGATTGTGCAGCCGCTAATTACTCCAGCATCCTCGGGGAACTATACTTTCACTGAATCGACCATAACCATCAACGGGCCACCATCTGATATATCGAAGTTACCCTATTTCACCTTTCCCCATGGAAGCGCCTTCATGATACTGGAGGGTACCCTTACCGTCCATGTCCAAGGATATCACCCTGTGACCCTTGTTTGGGGAGATGTGATGTATGTGCCGAAAGACACAAGCTTCACTTACTATACTTCGACACATTGGTGTAAATTCCTCTACGTTTCTGGCGGGAACAACTGCCTGGATACGATGTTGATTAATGGTGGCGCTGCTTATGATAGCGTTGTCTTCCCCGCTAATTAAATTGCCGTAATATGTGACGTCCCTTCTTTCCAAGGTTCATGATGAGGCCACTCGATATTGGAGAAAGGGTCGATAGCTGGTCGTAACGTCAGGTATATGTAAGCGGTGGGTGGGGGAATGATGGGTCCTGGGGAAAGATTGTACTACCTCCAAAAAATGAAGATTTCCAAATGTCTTCCAGGCCTTTTGGTTATTTACAGGTTCACTCAGCTAGTTGCCACAATTAGCAAGATCCCGAACCCTGTAATTATCTTGGACTACTTTATGCGTACTCTTATCTTAAGCATCAGATCAGAACAGAAACATCGGTTGGACATTGGTTAGCTCGTTTCTTCGTAAAAGGTACTTTAGAAAACATTATCATGGTTGTAAAGGGTCTGGCTTAACACCTGCCCTAGCGTGAATACGTGATTTACGTTAGTGGTTGTAATTAGATACTTCAATCTAGATGCTGCGTCCGCTTCATCAATATTTAGCACAGGATGTCTTCAGTTGTTGCTTATCGCCTCATTTGCATAGACAATCACTCTCTTGCTCTGCATACGCACGAGCCGGAGCCAGTGGGATTCGGTGGTATTGTATCTTTCTGGCGCAACAAACTGCAGTCTCAACCGAGAGGAGGTAGCGCGGCTTCTTTTTGGCTCGTTGGGAAGCTATACCTACAGTCAATCTGGGTATGGCAACTAGGAGTCGTCACCCACATGAGCATGCAACAGAGTACGTAGCCCTGGAAATATCTGACCTCCTCGAGAAAGCGCTGATTCGAAACCAATTGATTCTCGTAGGATATTCGTTGGCAGGTGTATTCATAAATGAGTTCATGGCTTTCCGAAACGAATCAAGAACCCCGACGGAAATCCTGGGCTTGATGCTCGTTCAGGCCAACAACGAAACTGCGCCGGAACAGTTGGAAGTTAGTTGGTGATGGCAGCCAGCCTTAATTTTTCCGGGCATTAGGTCTGAATTAGGGTCATAAGATGACCCAAAAAGAGCAGGACATCCCTTCAGAAAGACGAACAAGTGGAGAAACATAGGCTCACTGCGGCCAAAAAAAATGGCGAGGAGTATAGTCCAGGCTTTAAGACACTGCATGCGAAGAATCTAGCCACATGGTGGAAGCAGCCGGAACTAGCAGACATGTCGGTATAGATGATTGTGGCATGTGTAGCCACGACTAGAGTAGGCTGCATGAAGAGGAACTTATGAGACGAAACGGAACAGGAGAGGGAATGGCAGCTTGTTCGTGAATGGATCCGCACTGCGGATGAGAGGAATGAGAGTATAATCAAACGACCCCGGACACTTGGAGCTGTGTACGAGATCGTTTTTGCTTGCAAAAGTGGTCATTCTGTTCAGTTGACGTAAGCGGAATCGGTGATCGAGGAAATCAGTCCATTTCTGAATGACCCAAACCATCAACATAGAACTCGTTTCATTGAGAATACCTACATACAGCGAAAGCAATTGAACTTCATGTTCTACTTTCATGTCTCAAACTGGAACCCCTGTCTAGACGCACCCGTTGCTCGTTGACGTAGGTGGATATAATTTCTCTAAATCTAAAACTTCGTGCAAGCTGGAGTGATAGACTTGGAATTACTATTTTGGCCAATTGAAAAGGCAGCTACTTTGCGGAGACATTCATATCAATAATGTATCCCTTGATTGTTCTTGTAGAAACAGATGAACTCGTCGCCTCGTCGTCTCGAACAGAACAGCAATGTCGCTCTGGCCTACGTCGAAATGCACTTGCAATTGACACGCTCGGAGGCCCATTCTCTTTTTGGCAGATAGCTCTTGGCCCTGAGGACCTCCGAGATCGAAAGCGGGCGGTAATATTACTCGGAATGCGCGCAGTTGATGTGCATGCTGCACTATTGAAAGGCGCGGAGTATTTATTTGCACAGTCCCTTTCCGCATGTACCTACGATAGAGCTTACGATGTCCACCCGGTGGCGCGTACCAGGCTGGGCGCATGGAAATAGCTTTGTTTGCAACAATTAACTTAGACTCGTAGCCCCAATAAAGACTAAAGCGCCCCGTGTTTCGAAGCTTGTCAACTGGGGCTATCCTTTTTGATCCGCTTTTTTACATCGGGAAATCTACACAGGTCGCCTTTCATTGGAGTCACAACTTTCCGGATTCGCTCAACTTATGCCCTCAGTTTTCACAATAGCCCATCTCGGAAGAGATCGTCAGGGAGGTGGAGACCTGCTACGGTACTAGACTATGTTCTCGGACTCTTGACAATTGTCCGGGATTCCGTGATCGCCGCGACGCGTAAGTCCTAGCGCCCGTTCCCCATCTATACTAGCTAAACATGTGTATCTTGCATGGAACTCACCTAGGCGAAGTGCGACAATAAAATCTTCCAAGTAAATCAGTTCAGCGTGCATGCGTAGTTACACGGAAGAAAGCGTCAATGAAAAGCGAAATAAACAACGCTAACTCAATTTACAACTCGGTTCCCAAATATGCCCACGAGTCAGATCGATGGACCTCGCCCCTAGGACCGCTAATTGAAAGGCACGAAACTCGGCCTCTCTCGTAAGGCGTGGCCAGATGGATTACAGCCAATACGAGGCTCGTATACCATGCTACCATCTTGCCCTTCCATCCCAAGCCATATATGTGTATGATTTGGATTATCGTTCCCTTCCACAACGTTGACGTCGATCTTCTCGCGACATGAATGTAAACATAAATCGAGAATTGATACGAAATACCTAGATAGTTTTAGTGATATCAAAGAAGAAGGTCAATTCAAGGGACTCCCAAGCATTCAACGCGATCTATTTATCGTCTAAGTGTAGGCATCTAGGGTAAAACAAATGATTTCTAGTGCGATTGCGATTTTATATGAACAGCGGCTATAACTTTGGAAGAGATGACAGATCATCCTCCCATTTGAGACGATGTAGCATTGCTCTGTGTAGACAGGAAAAGAAGGCTGAAATATACCATTCGGCATGATAGCATTCATGAGGTGCGTCTGCATCTCGGAACAGTTTGTTGGATTACAGATTAGCGCTTTGGCCCAGCTTCTGTCGTTTTCGGCCCCCAAAGGAAAAAGGCTAATTTCAGTTAAAATACGAGAGAGCGGAACGAAGCGAAGCAAATCTATCAACTGATTTGATGATTAGCGTTAGCTCTTGGTGGTCTGCCAGAGTGAGCTTTTGTCGGTGCATGAATGGTCTGCGCAAGATCCAGTTATGACTGATTACTTTTAAGGCTGATTTTTGCCTAATTGATCTGGCGATTTCTTGTTCGGAAGTAATACGAGTCATCCAATGATCATCCTGCAGAACAACAGCAGTCAAGGGTAAATGTTATCATCTATCGATGAATGACTCGCAAAAACTTGGTTTGAAGATAGCGCAATGCTGATTTGATAATCATGGTCGCTGCAGAAGCTACAAGTTGCCTTAGCGACCTCGCTGAGATTGAGTATCTTGATAGATAGATGTAGGCTAGGTTTCGTCAGCTTTGACTCGAAATTAGGGACGACTAAATTCCTACAGTCGGCATGAAAATGATTGGTTACATAGTGAAGCCGGAAAAGAGACTACTGTAGGACCAGGGCTGCGTGGCTGAATGGTTGATTTCTCCACTATCGCTAGTCACGAAAATCATCCCGGACAGTAGCCACTCACCACTCTTAATTTATGTCGGACGCAGGCTACTTATCGTTTCTAGATCGTAAGCCTTTGGAAGGAAATAAAATACGGCATCGTACGTACCACCGTGTATACTTGCCTCCTGCTCAATTCTATTCACTTTTCGCCCTACGTTCAATGGACTGGCGTACTGCCCACTGAATAAGCAACATCCTTCGAAGCCTAGGCTAAATTCCAAGTCATCAGGTATTCGAATAGAAGGATATCTATTAAGAAAACGTGGAAATTATAGGGTGGATGGAACCATAGTATCTTGCGAAATTTCGGCCGATGTTACCTTCTAATTGCTGCTTCGTACTCATCTTTTGCGGGGGCAATGTTGGTGAAAGTCAAAGGTAAGGCACTCAGGGTGTATGAGGACGAATTTAACTTTAGTTACGTTAAATTCATGTATATAGCTCAGTAAATACGGCAAGTTTTAAGATGGGGGCCATTTGAGTGTCTCAGCTACAGTGGATCAGCACAGTTTGAAGGCCGTAGGTGAGTGATCTTGTTATGCTATGGTCTGGACATTTACTGTCTTTCGATATTAAACAACTAGGGCAACGTCAGCCGATAGGAGGGGTGCTCTTTCCATGATATGAAGAGCTTTACATGCATATGGATCATGGCTTTACCCTGCTCTTCTAGATCGTATTTCATTATCTCGATAGCCCAGATTGCTGCTATCTCGGGTGCATTGCATAAGCTCGCTAACCACCAACTATCAGGTTCGCCACAATTTGTCAGACACCTCGTGTTCCCCCCCCCCCAGCATCTATACTTAACTCTGTGGATACTAACCAGGTACAGTATTGGTTATCTTATCAAATCGTCTTTCCCGAATAATACTAGATCTTATCTAGTGTCATGCAAAATGGCTACATGTAACATAAGTTGGTAAAATATGGTCCGCAAACTAGTGCCGCTTTTGCTTTTTCTTTGCCGGTCGAGTCCAGCTGCTATGAAAATATCTATTGTCTCTTGTACATTAGTTTTAAATACATGGTCCGATTCATTGGCTGTCATCCCTTAAATATTCTGACTCCGTGCTTCGTTCCGTGGTCCACACTTGGATCATTGATACCAGACTCACCAATAATGATATTGGTAGCTGGAGCGGGGTGAGTCGTCTTAGAAAAGCTTGTCAGCAATTATATTTAACTACCAAGGTAACCTTGGAATCATTCCAAGGTTGCCCCGGAGTACGTCGACTGCTAACATTCTCCTATTACATACATCCATTTTTAGATTGCAATTACAATCAACTTGCGACCATAATGCAGTCTCCTCAAGAGTCAGTGTGCCCTCAGGAGAATCCACCCAGTGACCCAAAACTTCGTGTCAGTTGCAATAATTGTTCAGCATCGAAGGTCAAATGTGGCAAAGAAAAGCCAACATGCACTCGTTGTGCTAGACGAGGGGTGGTGTGCAAGTATTCTGAAATCAAGCGCTCCGGTCGAAAGCAGAGAGTTCGACTCCCTAGCAATGCAGGCTCCTCGGTGGATGTGCCACCCATGGTTTCTTTAGACCTGTCTATGGCCGACCGCTCGCTGGCAGACTTGAATACCCTGAACTACCGCTTCGACGACTTCTTGGATTTTCCATTTTCATTTTCGATGAACGAGATGCAGGACACAGACAGCCTTGATAATCCAAGCACGCTCGGAAGCTTGCTTGACCTAAGCGAGGATGCTGCTGTACCTACTATTGGTGGTTCTTCTTCTGCTGCCACGCCATCGATTCCAGAACTTGTACCACCATCATCTTCTTCCTCTTCGCAGGAGCCGATCTACAATTATGCAATGATGGGTAGCGAGATTTATTCCGAATCAATGTGCTGCTATCTTATCAAGGGTCTTGGGATCCTGAATCAATCTCACTCCCCACTGTCCGCGACCCATCATGCATGTCATGGACACGGTTGTGAAAACAATGTGCTAAGACGGCCTTCGCACATCCAACCTGTAACGTCATACGTCGATCAGAGCATCCAGGTTGTCAGTGACCTGCTACATTGTCAATGTTCACAAGACGGATATGTCTTAGCCATTCTTGCTATTGTCATCTTGAAAATCATGGACAGATACGCCACTATGGTACGGCAGACATTCCACGATCTCGAGAGTCATAGTCGGACTTGCAACAATGATGATGTACCCATGGACGAACCACTAGAGTACCAGCAGGAAGATATACAAAAGCCGTGTAGCCTACTGGCCGGCAACGATCGCACGGATGACGATGAAGACCAAGGACGTATGGCGGCGCAACTAATTCTGGGAAAATTACACCGCATTCAAAGGCTGGTAAATATGATATCGCAACGCCTGAAAGAACAAAAAGAAACGCCTAATTACTCGCCTACAACCTGTTCTGATGAGTCTTTATTATTATTTCCTCGGTCCTCGCTGGAGCGGATTGAAGTCGACTTGCGTAAAAGACTTCGGACTTTATCAGCCGAGCTTATAGATTTGCTTCGCTGAGGTTCATGAGAAATTTTTATTTTTACATATATATTTCATTACAATCACCCATGGAAATATTCAAAGGTTTTCTCTGTAGCTTGACTTCCATTATGTATATCAAAGAATGGAATACCTATGACGGAGTATCCGTGTCTATCTTGGAACCATTACACTTCCCAGGTGTGAAAAGAACCCCTATTAGCGCATTTTCTCTTGAAAAGTGCTTTCACGAATTGATTGCCAACGAATTTGACATCAGCCGTTATAGAAGACCTTGTCGAAGCAAAATTGTAGGCAAATGCTAAGGTCAACTGGTCCCCATATTCGTGTATCTGTCCTTGCTCAGCGATTGGTAAGCTAAGAAGTTGATCAGTTACCTCACTAGTCAATTGTCGCTTGCGGTACCCAGTTAATCACCCCCAGAAGCCGTGCGGCAGAAGTGATCCGGGTGGCGCTATCCACAGAAGCTTTAAGCTACTGTATTCAGGCTTGGTGATCTGCGTCGGTGCGTGAAAGGTCTAGACACTTAATCGATATTGCCGCCGTCTCATGAATCAAATCGAAATCGTTTCATGAGATGCGCCACGCGAAATTCGGAGAGGGGGTTTGGAGAATAGCGAGGTATGGAGACGTAGTTTCTGGTTTTTCATTTCGTATCCGCATTTTTGACTAGATGCGTCTTTAGTGCAAGCATGGCAGGCTGGGGTTGGGGTTGTAATTCACTTGACGCGCAATAGCGCAAAGACAAGATTTTTGCTTTCATACGCCAAGAGGTCGCTTAGGTCTTAAACCCAATCAATCTCTTATCTCCAGTCATATATCTTCAATTATACCGTTATTCTGAGCCATTAATCCGCAATATTATTGTGTCAAGACGGGAAGGTTAAGAACTTAGCAGTGCACGTTTGTCGGCCATCCCGACGTGTTTAATTTGCTAGCCCCGTAGCCTTGCTAAGTCTGAGCGGCGCGCAACTTTAAAAAATTAGCAGCAAGCACTAATTGAGGTGGCTTCAAACTTCCAGGACCCATCAGCGTCGCAGAATAAATTCAGCTCTCGCAAAGAATCCTCAAGCGTAGTTGAACGAGACTCGAAGTCGCTAATCCGATGACTCGGTCAATGTTGACAGCTCACTATCTGAGTTCAGCTTCTAAGGTCCAGGCGGCAACATCATGTACGAGAAGGCGTCGCGAAGAGTCTCGTTCGTGACTAATTATAAAAATAAGTTGGCTAGTTAGTTAGTCAGACGGGGATTAACCTTTGACTAAGTACTAGCCGTGTAGAATGCGCCGTGGCTGTATTGATGCACCAGTTTATGCATGATTACAAATTTTTACCGTATTTTATCAGATCCGAACTCGAGCCGGACAAGGAAAATGCGGCGGACGACCGGAGGGTGAAACGGAGGGTCATACTCGGTCTAAACTGAAGGGGCCGCGAGAGAGGTCTTTGAATTCGGGCGGTTATGACTAGAGTAGTGTTGAGGTTATCCCGGATACTTGGAGATATACTACATGGCATGGCCATTTGGAGTGACGTGTAACAAATGAGAACGTGATTTAAAAAAATAAAAGACAGGATAAGAAAGTCCCCATTAAAACGAGTATTTGCGATTATCAATCGCGCCTTGCCCTTCCGGCTCATGAATGGGAAAATGTGAGAAGCCAAATGAGTGGATCGGGAAAATAATAATCTTAGTCAAAGTAATAATTCCCGAGACGGTAAAAAAGCTTGACTCCCGAGGTTTATTCTGACCGGTCCACAAGAAAATATAGAGGTTCAAAATCGATGGAATCAATTAGATCGCAATTGCATTTCCCCTTTTCCTTTTTCTCTCTCTCTTTCATTGTGTCAATTGCTTTCTTTTCGTCCCGTACAGCCTTTCTTCAGTGGAAGAAACGAGTTCTGCTTTCCCCGAGTAATTTTCTTCATTATCACTCTTAGCAGTAGTATTTTGTTCAAGTACCAGGTTACTGTAGGGAAAATATAGGAAATTAAAACGGTCAAAATACTGAAGTTTGTATCAGATCCGCATATGCCTGATACTTGACTTCTAAAGCTATAGCTCCATTTCCCCTCCCAACACCTTTAGACTTCATTTTCTTAATCACAACAAGCCTACCCTCACTATCACCCACCGCATTCACCAACTCCATCATCTCTGATATATCCAGCGCCTTTTCAATGCCCAATTGGAAAAAGGATAAGTCTTTCATTCGTGCCAGTGTCACGAGCCTGTGTTCGATGCTTTCGTCCAAAAGTTGATCTAACAAGGATGGTGTTACCAGTACCATTGTGGCCGATGGGTTCATCCGAAGCACATCTAAATGCATCTGCAGTTCCATTTTTATCTGTGTTGCGAGGTATGTGGATGAAACACCCGGCTGCGGGAGGGGTAAATTTAGTATATACACCGCTGCGTTCGGGATGGCCTGGGGTGTTCCCTGAACCCGAGGCTGGATGTTGATACGTGGGTGTCTAATCTTTGGGAGGGGCGGCGTGGAGCCTCTTCTTCTAGAGCCTAATGCGCTTCCCGGAACTATCTGGATCGTGAAATGGAGATTCGGGTATCGGTTTGCCAGTGCTATTCCGCGAGTGGTAGATCGGGCTCCAACCTTGCGAGATAAGTTTAACACGGGCTTCGATAGCCGAGAATATTTGGATAGTGAAAAGAAAAGAAAAGAATATACCTCAACAACACTCGAATCCGGCGTTCGGACGCTATCTAGACAGGACAAGACATCTATTGATGTGTCGCAGAAATGTCCCAGTCCGTATCGAAGGTAAGCATGCCATTGACGCTCAATTCGGGGTAATTGGACCCTGTCCGTGTCTGAAAAATTTGACATGTTATCGAAAACATCGTGACCAGAAGATGCGGTGCACTTGGTAACAGGCAGGGCGGATTGCAAATACGGCTTAGTAAATGGGGTCATTTCCAACGCAGCTGGCGCCACCTTTCTTGCAAGAAACATCGTGGCATCCAGGTAGGCTGGGTTTGTCAGAAAGGCCGCTGATAACTCGGTATGCGCTACATGATCTGGCTGGGGCTCCTGTAAAAATCCAGCAGTGGCGGTCATTCGTATTGTCCGTCGTAGCTGATCCACAGGAATACCAATAAGATCTGATACGTCCGTCATCAAGGCCGTGCCGACTGGTGGAATGTGTGCGGGCACTTGAAATTCCCCCAGCCATTGCATGCAAGCGAGCATCTGAGTCTGCCATATTAAAGCATCAGCTGATTTGCAAAGATAAGGCTTTGTACCATTTGATTTGCCTTGTTCAGAAATAATGACAAAAGGAGTCCTATACCTGTATAGCCATCTGCTGGAGGAAATCTGAAGGTTCTGCCAATATGGTCTGGATTTTCAGAGTGATAGCTAGAGCTGACTCCCGTGCACAACGGGCTTCGTCCTGAGCTTCCGACTGGGTGCGTAACGGTATATCAGTTGTTGTGCTATAGATCGTATTATGGTAAAGGGTCGCAAAATTTTTGATGGCGAGTGAAAGATCCCGGGCAAGAGTTTCCAGCTCAGCGAGATGAGCCATGTTGAGCATGAAAATTGATACTGTCCGTTCGAAACTGAGAAGTTGAATACCATTTCCTTTCTTATATTCTCAAAAGTGAGGGTCTCGGTCTATTCGGTACTTATATCTTTGTAGCGCATAGCGGAAGTAGATCTGTGGGGCTGCTGGAATGACAACCACCAACACGTAGCTGAACTATTATTTACCATACAGTATTTATAACTAATTACGGTTTTATTGAGTTCATATGATTAATTAGTTCCAAGGTTGGCCAAAGTCTGCGAACAAAGCAATCAAAAAAGTCATGCCTTTCTATTCAATTTAGGACTAGTATATCGACGTGTTCGTATTTCGTCTTTCTTCTATGGAATACGGGTGTGCTCATATCTGTGTGTGCATTTAAGGGGGTTTGTTCTTTTAAGGCGGCTCGACCCGACCCGAACCGTCTTTGTACCATGGGCGGGCAAATTTAAAGTCGCACCCCCGACCTCGGGATTCTTGAGTTGCGAAATAATCCATGAATAGATTAGTATGGGTCGGTATTTACTGCATTATTAACAAAATGAAAAATTCGGTTCTATATGTAGACTTGGATAAACAGCGTAGTCAATTGAACAAATCGGTAAAAGAAACTAGAAGCCAAGGAACGTGGGAAGCGCTTGGAATAGCCAAGTATCTATGCCTAGTGAAGGACACAATTGACCCGATTATGGTTGTTCACGGCGCCAGGGGCTCAGAAAAAGTCCCAATGGTATCGCCTCGATATTTGATATTAAGTTCAATTCGAAGGCTTTTGGCCCCTGCGGCGAACACAGACCTTATTTCCGGCTTTAATCCCAATCACCATCCAGAATCGTCGGCTCTCCATTTTCATGTGCTTGAAGCAGTCCCTCAATAGTCCAAGGCTTGTATACCATCCCTGGTGGAGTATTTGTATTCTGAAAAGGTGTTCCGTGTTTCAGATGATCCAGAGCTTTTTCGTAATTCTCTAATGTATATTTCTCAGGATCATAATCCAGGATCCACTTGCCTAAATGCAGCAAATGCTTTCCACCTCCAGGCTTTGGCTTCGAATGATCCGAGCGAATTTTCTTGCGGTTCTGCACTCCAAAGGCTTGCAGGCAGGAGACGCGTTCAAAACGGAGGAGATTGTGCACACGGGTTAGATCCGGAATGTTCTCCTTTGGGTTGCCACCCGAGACTGTTGCCATGTGAATACATGTACCTAGACAGATAGCATCCTCGATTGCCTGAGTGCCACCGTTTCCAGACTGCGGTAGGAAAGTGTGAGCTGCATCACCCAGCTGGACAACTCGCCCACCTGGTGAGGTCCATGTCGGCTGAGGGTCGCGCCACATGAGTTTCCAATCGACAAGCGAGTCCTTCGGCGTGGTCAGAATCACTCTGTCCGCGACTTCAGGCCAATCAGGAATGGTGGCCGTGAACTTCAACACCTCAGTTGGATCAACCTTATTGCCCCAAGATTCTTTCGCAGTTCCTGGATCCGGGCGACTCAATGCCCAACTCATCTCATCATGATTGCGCCACACTGAGAAGGTGTAATCCGGACCCATCCACATTTCAATTATGGATTTACCGTCCTCTGCGAGTGGAAACCGCTCCGCAACCATAGGATCAACAAGAGCAATTTCAACCGGATATGCAACTCTCCAGATGGCATCACCACTGCTACGAGCTGGAACGGGTTTACCAGCTACAAGAGGCCATGATTTGCCACCTAGACCATCGGCAGCGACAACCAAGTCTGCTTCGATGCGAGAACCATTCCGGAGAACCACACCGGCTATGCCTTGATCATTGTCATCAAAATAACTAGCCACTTCGTGATCGTATTGAACTTCTAGACCCATCCGGTTCAGCTGAGCGAGGAGCATTGCGTGAAACTTAGGGCGAGAGTGGCGATATACTCGTTTGCCTTCCTCTGTTTTTGCGCCCGCTAGTAGGTCCTTGAAAGAGACTGGACCTTTCTGACAATTTCCCAGGTGATCGCAGAACTTCAACAGGGGGTCATACGATATTTCTTCGTTCTCCTTTTGCATCTTGGGATAGTAGCGAAATGCACTGACGGCGCTTGGGCCGATAGCAAAGGAGTCGCCTGTCAGGATAATGGTCAGCCGCGGTTTGAAATTTGTATTAGCACTCCACATTATGTGATGAATCTAACCTGTCGTATTGGTGGCTTTGGTTTTCTCAATTATTTTCACGTCGCAGCCTCTGCGTTTGCATTCCATGGCCGCCATTAAACCTCCAACGCCAGCCCCTACAACGAGCACCGAGACACCGTTCGGCGCACTCTGGGCAAGTACTTCTGGAGACATGATTGGGTAGATCTATAAATTGTTGTTCAAGTATGATGGCTAAGATCAAGTCGCAAAGATGCTTGGGCCAGCTGAGTGAAAGATCTACGGAAGCTGAGGGTACGAGCTAGGTTCTTTAGATTTAGGTCAAGCTCTTATAATATTCATTTCAAGTCGGAATCTCCTCGATGGATATCCATTCAAGTGTCAATGTCGACAGCTGAATGAATGGTGCAAACAAATCGAGAGAATCGGGCCTCGGGGCCTTCCAGGAACACAACCTTTGTTCAGATGAGTTACTCTCGTGAAAACATTTTAGGTTTCAAATGGTCTAGAAGAGGTTCAATGGCGTCTCGACTCAATGCATAATCCAAATAACGCAACAATGGATACAATTCTGCAGAAGGATTGTAAAGTTTCATGTTCGGCGTTCTTCTGAGCTCGGGGTGCGTTGATCTAAGTTCCCGAAGTAGATAGGTACCGGTACAGTCACCACTAAGGTAGGATTCAACTGCATGTCGGGCAATTGATGAGGCGTATTACACCGATACAGACTCAGGACACAATGCCGATCCCGCGGTAATTGGATTTGACTTGCATCAATTTGGTGAAAACCCGTCTTTCGAGGTGACCTGACATAAGAAGATTACCATTGAGATTGCCCCATTACTGTTCTTGAGTACACATTCACACACGAGATAAACACTGACCACTATACATTTTCAAAAATAAACTTGGCGGAAAGCTATCCAAGACTGAGAGACAATACACAAAGACAATGGAAAAAGTTGAAGTTGTGAACGGAGGGGATGGAAAGAAAGAAACAAAGACCGCATTGAAAATCGTTCTAGGCAGCTCGAACATTGGTAAAGAAGGTAAGCAATGTCAATTTTCAACCCTCATTTTCCACTTGATACAATTTTGAAATAGGTCGCTCTGTGTGCATTCACATGTATGCGATTTTGCAGAGTAAAGAAGTAACTTTTCGACCATTGTAGGCGCCGTCCAAATTCGTGTACACGACCTGAATGAGTGCAGTTCTATGCTTGACGTGTTTCAAGAACATGGCCATGATGAAATAGATACTGCCCGTATATATGGCGGTGGCTCGACAGAAGAGCGTCTCAGCGAATTGAAATGGAAAGATCGCGGTCTTGTCCTGGGTACAAAGCTTATTCCAATCAAGAAGGGCCCCTTCTCGTACTCGCATACGAAAGAAGGCGTCAAAAGCGGGCTTTTACAAAGTCTGAAGGCGCTGCAAACGGAGCATGTTGACCTCTGGTCTCTTCATCTTCCAGATCACAACACACCTTATGAAGAGACTCTGGAAGCGGTGAATGAGCTTTACCAGGCAGGATACTTCAAACGCTTTGGAATCAGCTGCTTCACTGCGTGGGAAGTCGCACGGATTTGTGAAGTTTGTGAGCGAAATGGATGGAAGAAGCCCGATGTTTACTCTGGGTTGTATAACCCAGTACAGCGTGCTGTAGAGCCAGAACTTCTTCCGTGCCTCAGACACTATGGAATAGCTTTTTACATGTTCCGGCCACTGGGAAAAGGGCTACTTACCGACAAGGCTCAGCGTGGTGTCACGACCCACGGTCAAGTTGATCCAAAGACCAAGGCTGATCCCAGAGCACATATAGACAACAAGCGGCAGCCTTCAAACGAAAAAGAATTTGACGCCCTGGATATCATAAAACCAGTGGCCCAGAAACTTGGTATATCCGTCGCTGAAGCTGCAATGAGGTGGGCAAGTCACCATAGCTTGTTGAAGCGCGAATACGGAGACGCAATCATCACAGGTGCAAGTAGTGCTGCCCAACTTGAAGAGAATTTGGTTAGCTTGGAGAAGGGACCTCTGCCGGATGAGATGGTGAAAGCATTTGACGACGCCTGGGATGTCATGACTGGGAGCGCTACGCCTTATTACCTGTGATTTGAAATATCCCCGGTCACCTTAAGTAGTTATCTCCAAGCTATATTAAGAAATCAGAGGCCGTTTTGACTTATTCAGAGCCAACGTCCAGGAATATATAAGTGATGATATTTGGTGAATTCTTTCAGATCCCCTTCATCAGCCATGTTTGTTTTGTTGAGAAGTGACTGGCTCGGACTGCAGTAGTAATTTGAATATGCCGTTAGAGTTAAAGTTCCGCACGCTTTTTATTTTATCATGGATGAAAATCAATAAGTATAGAGTGAAATTTACTAGGAATTAGAACCGAACAATCCTCTTCTTAAGAGAGGTATTGATTTTACATTATTATGAACTGCTTACAGTCGACCGGTACGAGACAGTCCTGCAGATGTCCGAACACCAATTCAAATGGTCATTCAGCAGTAGAATTTTGACAAATTCTATATTGCGTGTATTTTCAAACTGTAATTAAATCTAAACATATACGTCACTAGTTAGGCTTGTCAGCTCTGTACATTTCAAAAGATAAGACAATTCAGAAATTCATGAGATTCTAAGGAAATATATCGAGGGTTGAATGACGAAGTAGCATCAACATCCCAAAGATGTAACAGGAGGCAATGTTTGCGAACAGCCATAACTCAAAAGTAAAAACCGAACAGGAGCTGGATCTCGACTTTTCATCGCTACGTGTTTATCCATAATACTCTTCCAACCACCTTGTCAAATCGCCAATCTTGGGATAATCCAAGAAGAGACTACCGCCCACCTTGACATCTAGCTCTGTCTTGAATTTCTCCGAAAGCACGAGCGACAGTAAGCTATCAATTCCCAGCTCGACAAAATTCGCATCATCTTCAAGGTCGGACAGCTCTAACCCAGCCTCCTTAGCAATCAGCATGAGAGCCCTGCTTGTGATGCTGTTAGCAGATTTGGCAGTCACTGGAATCTCAACAACAGTCGTAGAAGGCTTCAAATCATTCATGGCGCCGGTCAGGGTTGAGAGGTCAGGCTTAATCTCGTAATGTGTAGTTGAAGTGACATCGCAAACAGTTGACTGAGATTCCGACGTCACCACCGTAGACTCAGACGCCGGTGTAAGTCGAGGCTTGCTGGGACTGGTGCTGGTTCTGATCCCTTCCGATGCGCTTGTCTTGTCAGGTGGTGAGAAGAATCGACTGAGCAGGATGCGAGGGTATTGACGGAATTGTATGCCGCTGACTTTACCAACTATAACGTCTGACTGCATTATGTAAACATCACCAAGGAATATCGTGCGATCTTCCACAGTAGGAATCATCTTCACGTATGAGCGATACTTGGATCCAGGGACAAGGGGCTTAGCGAACTGCATCGACTTCCAGCCAGGGGTAACATAAAAGTTATTATTGGTATCATTATAGTCAGAGCAATTCATGATAAAGCCAGCCAGGTGCGCTACACTATCGATGAAGTGTGGTGGGACAGTCCACACGCCACTCTCTTTTGTGGTGAGCTGTACATCTGCAAAGCCTTCTAACTCGTGCATCACGACAGCTTGCATACCCCGGTATTTCTCACTGTAGTCAACCAAATTGCTGCCAAATAGCGTGTAAGCCATATTATGCGACAATTGATTGGCAATTCCTTGTGTTGCTAGATGCTCAAGGGCTTCAATTCGTCCCTGGATAAGGTGCGCCATGGGTGCCCAGTTTTCTAGCCACTCGGACGCATTGCTGAATACCAATTTGGCTGTTGCGAAAGGTTCCTGTATTTGGCCGTCATTGTTTACGTTCTGCCAGGTCAGATCGGCAACGTTGGAGTTTATGTTCATCGTAGTTGCTGTAACTTGGATCAATTGAGACGTTGATTTGTTGGAATTAGCAACAAGGCCTTTCGTGACGACTAGGTTATCAACACTCATGCTGATGGTCTTCGTGTTGGGGTGGAATTTTCGGTATAAATAACCACCTAGTGTGTAAGCTATATCGGCATGGATGGACTAGTTATCAAGATCAGCAGGGCGGTCTTTACCTTATTTTTTTGCACACCTAGGTAGGAATGGAGTTAGGGCGAGGTAAAACTAACCGAAGTAACAACACTGCAATCGTTCATTCGATGTCCACTGGCGGCATCATACAGGTCCGATCGCATGAGGTCTGACTGCATAGCTACAGACCCCATCAATCCATTGACATCCTCTGCTATGATGCGCTGCACACTTGAAGTATGGAACGCGTTGATTGACTGCGCTCTGTCCGCATCTTGAGAGCGCTCCCGCTCAGTGGAGTAGAAATTATTTCCCTTGGTCAAACACCAGTCACCGTTGTATTGCAGCCAGTGATTCTTCTCACTAAATGCATATGTGGGTAGATCAAGAAGCCGCAGTCTTTTTTCCATTGGCTTGTGGAATTCGTTCCAGTCAATGCCCACCCAAATGGGATGTAAAGAAGCCATGCTATGTGCCAAAGTCTTCCAGTTACTGTCATCCCGGCGGAAAGAAGGCACAGCAAGCTTGATGGAGGGGATGCTGGATTTAATAAAACCCGTGCAGACAGCGTGAGGCCCAATCTCAACCCAGATCATTTCATCACTGATAGTCTCTGACATCAGAGCATTCTGCAAACCAAGCACAAAGTTGACTGGCTCGCGGGTAGCCCTTCGGATATAAGTAGCATTTATGGTTTTCCCATCAAAAACGACTTTGCCAAGTAGGGGCGAGATGATTGGTAATGTGGGCTCCTTAAAAACGACATTCTTGCAAATAGCTTCCAAGTCATCTAGGATCGGATCTGTCTGCTCAGAGTGAAAAGCAAACGCCACATCCAGTGGAATGCAACGGTAGCCCGATGCTCCAAGTTTTACCGCAATATCATCCATCTGTTTCTTGGTGCCACTTAGCACTGTGTCTGCTGGTCCGTTGATGCAGGCAACAGTGAACTGATCGTCCTTGCAAACTTCAGTGATCTGCTCCAGAGACGCACGGACAGCCATCATGGTATGACTGCCGACCTTGCATCTCTCCTGGAGCAACTGGGCTCGACGTCCAACCATAAAAATGGTGTCGCTGGCAGTCGTCACACCTGCAATATGCATTGCCGCGAATTCACCCAGACTATGGCCCATGACAACCTCTGGCTTGACTCCCAGCGCCATCCAGTACTTAGCTAGTGCAATCTCCATACACACGAGCGCGAGTTGAGTAACGACTGGCGAGTGCGCATGGTTCTTGTCATGCGACCCATCGAGAGCAGGTATAATTGATGGAAAACCCTGCGCACGTACAAGAGAGTCGAGATGTTCGATTTCATTGTGGAAAGCAGGAACATCACGATACAATTCTAAATTCATAGATTTGTATGAAGCACCTTGGCCAGTGAAAGTGAAAGCAACTGGCGGGTTATTAGACTTTTCAATTGGTCTTATTGCATCAATCTTGTCCAGAGAAGAAGAAAGCTGCTTTTTTAAGTGCGGTAGATCAGATGTGACAACAGCCACTCTGTGTGTAAAGTGGTAGCGGCGTGCAGTTGTCGTGTACGAGAGGTCTGCAAGACTGGTGTCTGGATTTGCTTCCAGATACGAAAGAAGGCGCTCAATGTTTCCCGCTAGTGATACCTTGGTTTTTGCGGAGACGGTTATGACATATGTCTGGCGCGTATCTATTTCAGTGATCATTCGAGTTGGTGCCTCCTCCAGAATCATGGTTGTGTTACCACCTGCGGCGCCAAAATTATTGATGGCCAGAATTCTCTTCTTGCCAGGCACCTGTGACCATTGTGTTGGTTCGAATGCAATGTGAAGATTGCGTTTGTCAAAGTCCTTAGGAAACCGGGTGTTGATCTCAGTTTTAATGCCAACATGCGGTGGAATGAGATTCTTTTGCAGCATGAGAAGAACCTTGATCAGTGCTGTTGTCCCTGCAACAGACTCGCCATGGCCAACATTTGCTTTCACTGCACCAATGTACAATGGCTGCTCCTTACTGCGGTGCTTATTGCCTATCGGGGCGTAAACGTCCATGATGCCTTGCATCTCTTCAAAATCACCGGCTTGGGTGCCGGTACCGTGAAGCTCGACATATGAGACGTCCAAAGGGTTCACACTGGCTTGTCGTAGCACTTGACGGGCCAGATAAGCCTGGTGACCGGCATGGGGGTGAGTAATTGACACAGCTTCGGCCGAATGGTTCGTCCCAGCGCCAAGAATCACGCCCAAGATGTTATCATTATCTGCTTCAGCATCTTCCAATCGCTTGATGACGAGAGAACCAATGCCCTCGGCACGACAGTAGCCGTCTGCTGTGGCATCCCAGGTCTTGCAAGCATTGTGTCCCTTGGTGAGGAAATGACCATGACAAAGGCCAGCAAAACCATCGGGATTGGTAAGTATGTTCACTCCACCAGCGATCGCGGTATCAACCTCTCCATTCCAGAGAGCTTGGCAAGCCACCTATCAAAAAATAGATCAATCTCGTGTTTGATAAATTGTGAACGGAAATATCAATCCTACCTCAATTGCTGCAAGTCCCGAGGAGCATGCAGTATCAACACTGTAACTTGGCCCCGCGAATTTGAAGAAGTAATTAATACGTCCGGGACCAAAAGCACGACATCCACCTGGAATATAGTAGGTGCTGACTTCCTGGCCTTGATTCACTTCACGGTAGTCGTCAGCTGCTTGGCCATACCAAGTTCCTATGCGTTGTAACTTGGTGGCGGCCGTGCGGTTACCAACGTATCCAGAACGCTCAAGTGCTTCGTATGCAGTAACAAGGGCTAAGCGCATCTGTGGGTCGACGACCTGGGCCTCACGTGGAGACATATTAAAGAACGATGCATCAAAAAGACCAGGTTCGTCAATGAAGCAGCCGTATTGGGTCATGCTTTTATTCAGTTGTTTGCCAGTCGGATCATAGTGAGTTTCAATGTCAAATCGACTTGCGGGTATTTTCCGAGAAACATCCAACCCCTTTTCAAGGATTTCCCAGAATTTCTCTGTGTCTGTCGCTCCCCCTGGAAGCCTGCAAGACATGCCTACAATAGCAAGCTTCGACTGGGCAGTATTGCAGGGCTTGATTTCTCCTAGTGCATGCTCCAAAACCCAATTCGTAAGGTTGTTCATTGAGATTTTTGAATCGGTCAAAGCGTTTTTGACTGCCAAATGGAGATCATTTAGTGGGACAGAATTTCCAAAATTGTGCAGAATTATTTCGGAAACAGTTTTGCAGTCGAGCAAATCAACAACGCCGTCAATGACGTTCTCCCAGTGAATCGGCTTTGTGAGAAGTTCTAAAATGACGCTTTCAAATAATGTGACTGGACTTTTGGCCGTGTACGGCTTACCAGTGCTCGTGGAATAGAATGCGACCACATGCTGAGTTTTCGAGCTGAGAGGTTTGGGTGAATGAGAGTCGTTGATAATGATCTGCGCATCCTGTACCCCATAGACATGCGGTGCATGGCAAAGACCACCGTAAACGGGTAGCTCAAGAAATCTAGATTTACGAAAAAACTCTGACTTGTTGAACATGGCCTTCAATCGTGACGGTGGCCCGCTAACTGTGACTGAAGTTCGACTAATAGCACTGATGACTATTTTGCCTGTTTCCGGTATGTTGACTCGATTCAAGTTATCGAGTTCCTTCTGGGCTGAAACTGAATCCACATTGTGAACCAAATATGCCCATGTATCGGGGCTTTCTGACAAATCGCGGGCTTCCAAGTTTTGGGAGACGTTCGTAACATAGATTCCCATTCGGAATGCCACACGTGTAGCATCTGCACCAATCAATGGTAGATCAGTAGCTTTTGTAGATAGAGCAACAGCCGTTGATGTCAACAAGCCAATGCCTATTCCAGAAAGAGCTTTATTCAAATTGTCATTGAGTTCTTCGGGATGACTTTCCACATAACTATCATCGTAAAAGATCAGCAACTGATTCGTTTTTTAGATGCTCATCTACCAGAGTTTTACTTACCCAATGTATGTCGCAAGTTGAAAGACGATCAATAGGACACCATCCACAGCACCACAAATAAGACCCTGCCGAAGTTCCTGATCTTCCGCCCAGTCCAGCAAGGTCTTGAATGGAGGTATCAGCTGTCTTTGCTCAGCTGGTAGCTCTCTAATTTCTTCCTTGATGGCAGTCGTGGCCTCATTTAAGAATTGAGCCAACAAAGTGTGATGCTTATCTGTGCTGAGCTTCCGCAAGCGGCGGAACAGATCTTCTAGGTCGTCCTTTGGAAACTCATTGGTGAAGTAGACCAGATCCATTCTGGGCTTATCCTCGCAGGAGTCATGCATCTTGCAAATTGGGTATACAACCAGGTGTTGCTGTCAAAGAAGTGTGATGAAACAGGAGAATGCCGTGAAGATAACTTCATGAGCGGTGCGTTACCGATGACCTCCTGTCTCCATTCAAGTAGTGTTGTACATAGGTATCAAAGGCAAGGAAAGAGAAGGCTGTAGTGCTTGCAAAGATGAAGCAAATCCAGAGCGTGCTCCTTCCATTAAGATAATATTAATGAATTGTCAAGCTTGCCTTTTCATTATGCCGAGATGTCGAAACCTGCCGGGCCAGCCAGCTATACCTGAGCTGCTCAGGATTTGGCATTTTCTTCCGATTCGCTGTCTCCTTACAAGAAGAAAACTCCACTCTAGCGGCTGAACGGTGTGCCATACGGCATTCTCTGCATTTCCCGTGCCTTAGATAGGCTATTTTCTTTGCATGCAGAAGGGGCCACGGCGGGAAAAATTGCCCGTCGCATGAAAAGGCAAAAGGGGGTGGAGCGGAGGCATGGAATGAAGGGCAGAACAGCGCTAACTTCGGCCCTCCGAAGGCCCCGTATGCAGTATGAAATATGCCGAAGATTTGGAAACTCGTAGTACAGTTGCCCCGAGGTGAGTCTCTAATTTCCTGGTTTGCTACAGTCACTTGGTTGGAAATATTTCAAAAAAATCTGTGTGAGTTGAGAGGGACACAATCTCTTGACTCATTTCCCATTTTTCATCTCGTATATCGAAACAAGGCAATTATCGCAAGAGAAATCACTCTAATATGGATGCAAAGGCTACTTCTTCCTTTCAACTGCAGGAAGATGACAAGGGAGGCTATCGCCAAATCAACAAATCACTAAACATCTGCGCATTTGAGGAGTACCTGAAGGGCCAGATAGCACAATTACCTCCCATTCCGAATGTCGAACAGCTCACTCCCAGAGTGATTCGTGTATTAGGTCAAAACGCAGGAAAAGTATGCAAGCTCTGAAATTTTCGTTCAAGTCGATCCAGCAGACAGTCTTCTAACCATCTCGGTTTTTAGTTCACTCTCCAAGGAACCAACACCTATATCATTGGCACAGGCTCCAAACGCATCATTGTCGATACTTCTGGAGGAGAACCAGAATGGGTGGAACTGCTTTCATCCGTTTTGGAATCTCATGGCATAAGTCTATCACATGTACTTTTGACTCACTGGCACGGTGATCATACTGGTGGAGTTCCGGATCTTCTACGACTATACCCGCACCTAGAAAATTCTATCTATAAAAACGAACCAGAGAACGGCCAACAAGACATTGCCGATGGGCAAATTTTCCGTGTGGAGGGTGCAACTATCCGTTGCATACATGTTCCAGGACACTCCACAGATCACATGTGCTTTATTTTAGAGGAAGAGCAAGCTATGTTCACTGGTGACAACATCCTTGGTCATGGTATTACTGCAATTGAGGATCTCGGTACTTTTATGACTTCTCTCGAGAAGATGGCCGCGCAAGAGTGCCGTACAGGCTACTCTGCTCATGGAGTGGTAATTGATGACCTACCATCTAAGATATCCGGAGAGTTGAGTCAGAAGAGGCGGCGTGAGAAGCAGGTCTTGCTAGCTTTGGATCGACAGCGCAACTGTGGGCAGAAAAGCCTTACAGTAAGAGAAATCGTCACTCAGATTTATGGCTCGGAATTAGATGAGGCTACTCGGAATTTGGCGTTGGAGCCATTTATCGACGAAGTACTTCGGAAGCTTGCAGGAGACGGTAAAGTCGGTTTTCAGGTGCGAAGTGGCCAGCGGAAGTGGTTCTTACTGGAAAAGGCTCGTAGCATCGTCCCTAATGCGTGGCCTACAGAGACGAAGGCCAAGTCCGCCATTACTACATTTTAACTTCGAGCTGGGTTTTTTTGAGAATCATATTTTAGAACCGTTATGTTGTTTCAAGACGCAAGAATTGATCCATATCTTTTATATGCATTTTGAGGAGCCAGTTTTGAACTACGATTTCTTGTAAATGTTTTCATAAAAAGTAAGCTCACGGCTCTACACTCGAGACGCCTGTACTACAAACGATGTTATTTTGTTAATTGATGTCTTGACGAACTTCATACAGAACTAGCTTCTTTGTCTTTCGTTCATTGTTTTCCCTTTCCGTTACCGGGCGACCATTCGGACGGTCTCGAACCTCGGGAGAAAAGGCGCAAACTGCATATGCGCTGTCAAAACCGAGCCCACGAGTTCGGGTGCAACAACAGAGAGACCCACAATCCTCCCGACCCTGCATTATGCCACGAGATATAGACCGAGCCTTATACTGCAGTGTACATGCCACTACACTTTGATTAGTTTAGTATCGGTCAATTCAAGGCCTTTTCACCTTGCATTAGCGGCGGTCCGATAGGCGCCTCGAATCACTAGGGAACTAAGGATTTGCACGAGCTAGTTTGTCGGTCTAACTTAATTGAAAGCATTATTTGATCTCTTTCCAAAAGTAGGTCTCATTTTTGAGGCTTGCAGAAGTATTTTTTCTTATCGACCAATAGATCACAAAGCAATTCCAAATAGTGTCTGTCAGCAACTAAGTGCAGCCGTGTTCAACATTACAGCGCTAGCTCTCTCCGAATACCAACCAGCCCTAAACAGGATCCAGCCAAGGGAAAAAGAGAGCGAATGAAATGCAAGAACGCCCATTTTATAATCAAATCACGCACAGTCTGCCGGCTCTCCTCTTGCAAAGTCTGTAGTTGAAACAACGTGTTGTTGGTCGGGTCCATTATCAGCCACGTAAAAGGTACCATGCTGATGGTCGTGGCACCGGCCAGGCCGTAGGTGATCCAGGCACTTTGGTATGAACGGCGCTTGTTAAAGGCGAGGAATGTGAAGAGCGAAGTTACCGAAACACTAATCGTGGGCATGATTATGTGTCCGTAATAATAAATGCGGGCCCACTGATCAAGTAAATGCGTTGATGCAGTAGCGGTGTCAAGTACAGCCGGGACAGTGACGGCCGAAATACTCATCATGGCGCCTACAAAATCGTTTTAAGACTTTCTGTTAGTCATCACATCGTTCAAGCATGCTGAGTTGGCAGTCTTCACCTGAGAGAAAACATGCCCCTAGTGTCGCGAAGGTCTGGAGACCAACCCCGACAGCTTTTGGTTTCCTTTGGGGGGCCATTTTCGTAGTCTGCAAAAGATAAGTTTGTCTGCAGTTAAAGTTTCGCCGAGGTAGCCTTGGAAAGAGGGAAACATTTTATAGGCTCGCTTCCTCGGGCATGAACAAGGGGCCATTTGGCTAATATCCCGAGCCCCTGCTTTTGAAATTGAATTAGCCATAGTCTGACTAGTCGGGCCGACGAGGTTGATTTGGATTTCATTCCGATCTGTAGATGATTTTTTTTTGGCAATTTTGATTACTTCTCCCATTCACTTGAGCTATTTTCCCCTTGTTATGGGAAGATTGTTTACTATCTTGAATATCAAACTAGATTGCCTAATTCCAACACACGCACTCAAGAAGTGTTTCCAAGAGAGGAATATTCACCATGTCGCCCTCTGCTGAACCTAGCATCCCCCCATTGACGGGATCACCAGAGAACAAATATCTTTGCCTGACCATTTGCGGTTACAAGAAAGCAGGCATGACCGAGGAAGCCTACCGCAACCATATGGTCAACGTCTCCGCTCCTATGACCAAAGACCTCATGGTGAAATACAATATCAGAAGATGGACCATGGTATTCATTTTTTCTCTTTCTGAACCGAAACTAAACCTACATTTATCATATACTAATCGAAGTAACTTCGCCGAACGGTTAAAAAAGATTCATAACCAAGCTGCTACGCGCGCTCTCATGACCCAGCTTTTCGATAGCCAGATGGTCAATCTGGCAGACTTTGACTGTTTCAGTCAAGTAGTTATGGAGTCAATCGAAGACTATAAACGATTGAAAAAGGATCCATGGTACAAGCAGCATCTTATGCATGATCATGAGAAATTTGCGGATACAAAGAGAAGCATGTATGTATGCCTCTGTTTTGTGCATGCACTCATTTAACCTTTGGATAATCTTCAAATTAATTCGTCGGACTTGATAGGATGACCATCGGGTGGATCGAGGAGTTTATTCGGCATGGAGAGATTGTGGATGGTTTCAAATAGGATGTATATAGCACGATTCTAGGACTGTAGCTAGTCTTATTTTTTCGTGGATCATAGTTGACTCATGAATTCTAAATTTAACAAGATCTTTGTACACCAAATATCATACAATGCAAAGCTTCATGACTATATGTACTTCGAAAATTCAATGCAACTATGAAGATCAGTAGCTCTCTCCTAAACTACGCATCTAATTGCAGCTGTATGCATAGTCAGTATTATTAAGAGATGAAGAAATATCTTGCAATTCATGTTTGATTCCTTGTTAATCTATTTCAAGCAAATAAAAAAAATAGTTTGTTCCATAATATTTGTTCGATTCAGTCTCGACAGGTTTTGCTCCTGTGACATATACTGTGTGCACAAGCCCACAGGTCTACGCGACCAGCATCCGATCCAATATACCTCTCTAGCCCAGTACATTCCCAGGTAAGGACTAATCCTCTGCACTTGCTCGGAACACGATCCTTTAAAACTTCTCTCTCGGCACTGCCTTGCAGAACAAGTTCTGAGGCAAAGCGGGAGCAAGCTCATTCAACGCAGTAGTTGGGGGAATGAAGTTCGTATTGGGCGTTCCATCGGGGTAGGAGCCGGACCATTTGTACATAGCAAGGGCGTATGCAAGCATCATGTTCTGCTGGATCTTAGCCCAACGGATACCGTTGCATGGATGGCGGCCGGCGCCCCAGCCCATAACTATTGGCAGTAAAGATTAGTTGATCATGCGATATCATAGAAAGCAGAACATCAAAATTGATGAACTTACAGCCATGAGCTTCCTTTTCCATCTCCTTCCGGCCCTCTCCAAAACGGGCAGGATCCCATTTCAAAGGCTGGGGGTAAAGTTTCTCGTTGTAGTGACAATCAATTGTGTTATAAGAGACTAAGCCTCCGGCCGGGATGATCTCGTTGGTGCCGGGGATCTTGATGTCGGTATCGCCCTCGTTGACGCGGCCCATGGGGAAAGCAACCCACATGCGGATGCATTCCTTGTAACAAAGATCAATCGATTGCGACATGTTTTCCCAGGCTTGAACCGGAAGTGTGTCAAGTTGATCGACCAAAGGCGCGTTCTTATTCTTGCTGTGGGCATTGGCTACTGCCTTGATCTCACTGTAGATCTTCTCCTGCCATTCGGGATGGTGGGCAATACAGTACAGCATGGCACCAGAAACAACGCAGGGATTGGCACCGGCAATGAAAATCATACTGATCAAGTAGTTGATGATATAGTCTGCACTATCGCCGTTATCGATGAAGTTTTGCAAAGCGTCGTCGACACGATCGGCTCCGTACTTCATACGCTCGGTGACAATTGGTGTAACGAGATTCTTCATGCCGTTGCGTCCATAATGACGTTTCCAGTACGAAGGACTGAAATAAGAAGCCCACGGGAAAGCGAGAAGATGGCAGCTACTGGTTCGTTGAAGGACTGGTAAGTAATGGAGCAACTGTGCTCGCAACTTCGGGTTATCGACGATCTCGTCACACGCAAAGACACGAGTTGACTGCAACCAAGACAGCACGCAACATATTTGAGCAGGGTTGACAATGCCGTTATGCGGAGCTTTGCCAACTGCTTCGAAAGCCAGACGGGCATCTCTGGTGACGTTGGGGAGACGCTTGGTGAGTTCGTTCGTTTTCTGGCAGTTGAGGACGTTCTTCTGGGCGTATGATTTACCGCCAGCCATAACAGGTAGCCAAATACCGTGTTGGACGGTTTTCCTTCCGTCGATGTAGTCCGGTCCGTGTCCGATGAGGACTACTCCTTTGATGTGGTCCATGTCGCGATGCTCCAAATATATTTTCCGAGCGGCCTCGCCGGATACGCCGATGACATGATTCTTTCCGAGCCAGAAACTAAAATTGCCTGTTTTGGACTTGGACACCGCGCTTTTCCAAAATGACCTGTAGATCGATTAGCTTGACCCTTTTCTTCTTTTTTCCTCTTGATTAAGGAAGAGCATACAGTTTATGGGTAAAGAACCGATAAGACCCCAGAAAGGGGTATTTCTCCGTTGTAAATTCCGGTACTCCTTTGGGCACTCGCGGAGTATAAGACATGAAAAGCAAGAAGCTCAACAAGGACAAACCGGGCAGCCATGTCAATATTTGCGGGAGGTTGTTATCCATAAAATCTTTGCCCGTCTCTGGCAAGCCTGCGAGCGAAATCGTGGTGAAGTTTGAGAACGCCATGATTGGGCAGTTCGGTTCAGTCTCAAGTGATTGTCTATCGAATGAAGCCCTCTCCGTCAAATATCCATTCTTCCAAGATTCTTCTCTGATATAAGAAGTGGACGGGTTTTTCTTTAAGGGTTGCCAGAACAGCTTACTAAATGCACTACGGGTGGGCTGCTGTAGGCCAGAAATGATCCGAGACGGGGCTGCGAATGCGCCCAGCTCGGCTCATTAAAGGTTGTGTTTCGGGCCCGATGGTGCATTGGGGGCTGCTTAATAGGGAAAGCCTGCAACGATACGCTCCGACGGTCGTGCCACACCCTCCGACAATTAATTCCACGGCCTTAAATTACCATATCAGGTTAATGCATTGTTCTACAGGAGCAACTCCTTTGACAAATGAATGGATCTCTCCTATTTGCAAGCACCTGGACAGCTCCAAGATGCCAGTCGGGAAGCTAATTGAAAGTTCCACGAAATAGTCAAGCATTCCCACTGTATGAGCTGATTTTGACACTTTCATGTATCCCCATACTCAAGTCATTTTATAACATGCCTACAGTATAACTTGAGGTTGATGATTACTGCAAGCTTAATGCCAACAGTTGGAACTATGAAATAAAGAGCAAGAAGGAGCATCTGCTTTGACTTTGACATGTGCTACCATTTTCACATTGCTTACTATTTCATTATTTTACAATGGTTGATTGCCCATTTAATTTGATAATCGCGAATCATCTTTTGCATTTTTAGTGGAATGATCCAACTGTTGACTAAGATTCTTTCGTCTACTTCTCTAAGGTTTTATAATAGCATGGCAATTTGACAAGTAATTATGCTTCTGATTCCAGCATGAAGTGTCCTGTAGTCTGATAGATTGTACATATTTTCCTACTCTTATGAAATCCGTCCAACCTCAGAACAAACTCATGCTAAATAAAGAAATTTCGGCGATCGATTCAACCAAAGCATCTTCAACTAGACAGACATTAGAACGATAAATCCAAAGCCCACCACCGTCCTCACACATCCTTCTTAAAAACCATATCAAACCACTTCTCCTTGACCTTCAACGCCGTAAAGTCCGGCTTATCAAAGATACTGATTCGACTACTACGAATCTCCGTCTTGGCAAGGATCTGCTGAAACGTCTCTGCGAAAAGCGACGCCTTGAAGAAGCCCGTCTGCTCAGCTGATTCGTCGACCTCGACACGCAAGCCAAGATAGATCTCGTTGAATCGGATGTTAGTAGTTTTGTTGTCGCGGCAGGCGACGTTGGCCAAGGAGTAAAGCACGCCCTGAGTCAAGGCGGGTGCAGCACGCATGCCAAAATCGCCCATGGCGCCGGTGCAGAGAGTCCAGGTGCTATTTGGATGGTTTTGTTCGAGTAAATAGGGGATAGTGGCTCGGTAGGCAACTATGCATTATCGTTAATTTAGATTCTTCCTTTCGTATCTCCGTGTAGATTAGAGACATGGGGGATTTACAAAAGTTCGATTCAAAGTTGACTTTCATGTAATGGTGTAACTCTTCTGTTCCAATTTCATGCAGCGGTGTTGCGCCGTACAACCCACCGGCTGTTTTTCCAAGTTTGCGGTCAGCAAAGAAGCTTGGAAGCAGTTCTTTTTGTTATCTATCATATGCACTCTAATCGAAAGAACATACCTGCTGCATAGACGTGCTGAAACGCCGGCAATTTGCCCGCCTTGACTTGATCAACAACACTTTGGACTCCATCATCCGCCAAGATATCAGCCTGCACAGTGGTGATCCCCTCACGCGTTCCGACATGCTTGTACAACTTCTCAGCTGACTCGTCGTTGCGCACAATGGCAAGAACGGAGCGATTCGAACGCAAGGCGCCGATCACAGCAGACGCGCCGATATTACCAGAAGCTCCAACAACAAGAACGGTCTCCATTATTATTACCTAGGTATTTTCTTTTTTTTTTCTTTCGCCAAGTTTTTCGACTTCAAAGATCCTTGGAAGTCAGAGAAACAATGGATATTCCAAGGTTGCTCCAAATGCTTGGCCTTTGTCTTTAGTTCAATCTAGTTTTCCCTGCTCGATCGATTTCTTTATCTAATCGGAGTTTCCTTTTTTTTTTCTTTTCTTCTTATTTCTTGTTCTTGGCTGGCTTTGCTGGCTTTGCATTGTCCTTTATCGAGGCATCGGTTTTTTCATGCAGGCCGATTCGAAATGGCGCGCCGAGATGGATAGATGGGGGTGGGTTAGCACCGAGGTATCGGTACCTATCTACCCTACCGACCCGGGGTTTGTCGTAGAGATGGTCCGTATTCGCTATTAGTTAGTGTTTGG
The DNA here is from genome assembly GCA_002916415.1 of Talaromyces borbonicus. Lineage (NCBI taxonomy): Eukaryota > Fungi > Ascomycota > Eurotiomycetes > Eurotiales > Trichocomaceae > Talaromyces > Talaromyces borbonicus. The sequence goes on along the minus strand of NBSA01000017.1, from coordinate 1,544,187 downwards.
AACTTGGGTTTTGTCTCGTTATTTTTCTCATTTGTCAGACTCGCATTATGCAGGTTGTGGGTAGTCTTCGGCATCGTGACAACGTCGTGCCGAAGAGTGCATCGTGTCGTACGTTTTCTCGAATTATGCAGAATGCGGGCAATACGTTACACACACTTGGGTATCGGGTCATCCATCCATGTCGCAGCGGGAGTTCGGATGAGTTGTGCTCAGTTACACGGGAACGCATTTCTAGATAACGAAAGCAACTCAAGTGACCGAGTCGTAGCGAACTGAATTCTTTCGGACGTGTTGTCCAAATTATTCCAAATTATCGGCGTGGATATTTCCAGGCTTTGATTGGGTTTTTGGTAGTCAAATTCATGCCGCAAATTCATGGTCCTGTTTTCGATGAAGCAGTCAGGGTTATTGAGTAGCCAGGGTTAGGGCTGGGGTTAGGGTTTGTTCTTCAAGACTTTCAGCTGGGTTAGTTCAGCGCGGAGGTTGCTTTTGCTTCACCTGCTTTGTCGCTATAGACTTAACCTTGGGAGCTCTTGGGTTTCGATGTTGTTAAGTATTTGGTATATTTATCAAATCCGAGCCAGATTCCAATACGAAGCTACCTAAGTACCTACCTAAGACTTCACTCAAGACCACAAGAGCAAGTCATAATCATCCTGAATACTCAAAAGATAGGTATTCAAGACAAACTTGATTTTCCATCCAGGATTGTTTTCCGGCTGTAATTACGGAGTATGGACTATGGGAGTACCTTGGTAAAGACCAACTGGGACTACGCCATCTACGCCACAGATGTCCGCAGACTAAACTATGATAGGAATAGTGCAGATGGCGAGCGTTTCGGCGGGAGGCGAATCACACTGGAGAAAGCGTGGCCGGGGTGGCTCGGGGAGATTTTTGATTGGTTGCCGAGCGAGGAAGCCCTACGATTTGACTCCACTGGCTGAAGCTCTTATCGATAAGCGTTGGCATGTGGGGTTTCTGTCTCTGTTATTTTCTGCAACTACCTATGCCTAGTACATCGATGAGATTTTTTCTGAGATATTTCATTTACAAAAATTGGCCAATTACTCTGAGCAAATGTATAAGTAATACTGCATCTCTATAACTCTTATATTCAACCAGTCCGAGTCCACGAGCAGAAAGTCGGAAAACATCAAAAAGCGGGCAGCACTACCCAGCTTACTAGTCTCTTGCTCTAGGACTAGATAGGATTAGCCCGATAAATTCTCCGACGGTAACCCGTTTATTTTTTTCTGATTTTCTTGACTGATCGGAACGCCACACGATCGGCGCCAATCCGAGACACCCTCGCCTCGACGTCTTGCCAATAGATTTAATTTCGCTTGCTGGGTTTTAATTCAGCAAGTAATGTAACTTGATTGACCCTGGATTACGTCAATTTCTGGAGTGGTTAGACGAGAAGAAACGTTGAGACAGTGCTTGCTCAATAGATAGTTGTTGGAGAAGATGCAGTCTAGGATCGACTCAACCGGGATATCATCTATCGTCTTGAGATTCATATTGTCTCTCGACTTCAACATGACAGACATCCACCTCTATCGATGAGACGATGGATAACGGTGTAGTCATTGCGATGGGATCCGTGGTGAGCGGAGACTAACGGTTTCACTACTCACAAATAACAAGATAGAACGGTACTGGCTAAGCACAGACCGCGGGTACCAGGCTCTGACACTGACACTGACACTCTATCAGGCCATTAATCTAACAGGATGTATTATGACAGGTCTAGGCCGCGTGGCCAACGAGTGGACTGAGTGGTCTGGGCGGCGGGGAAAAGACAGAGAGAGAAAAAAAAACGTCATTCAAGATGTGGCTTGTCTGGCGTGACCCACTTGGCTCCATGAGTTTACTTGGTACAATGTCCCTAATTAGTATCACTGTATACTACGAGATACTAATAGATACTAATAGATACTAGTTACCAGTATACTATAGTTGTTAGTTTCCCCACTAAAACCCCGACAATACTAAGTTACATCTGACATTACTCCGTACAGTCCCCAGGTATGGAGTAGAGGGCATGATATCACTCTGGTATGTGATGATGTATTTGGTTGCACTCCGATAAGCAAAACGTGGCTCTCCTGAGGTCGCTTACCTGGGTACTAATTAATATCATTTAAATTACTTCTTTTCTTTTTTTTTTCTTTTTACCCTTTCCTCTTCCCTCTTTTCTTGTTTCTACTTTCTCGTCATTCCTGGAATCCAAGTATGAACCATGGTTGGTAAATGAAAAACAGGCTGGCCTCGACATCATAACGACAAACTGATATCCCCTCATGAGCAACAGATATACGGTGGTTCTGACTGCGAAGGGACCGCAAGGGATAAAAGGATGAAACGCCACAGGAAACGAGACTGGGTCCACTGCCCAGATGCCCCAGAGATAGTACGGGTTATGGAGCGGTGCCACTAGCACGTTGCAATGGCTATCCTCTAGACTAAGTAATTATTAACGGTGTAGTCAGACAACATTGACGCAAATATGACTGAGATGGGGCTGAAGAGAATAATTTATTGGACCATGGAAAGAAAAAGAGAAGATCGTACATGCACCAGCCTCACCAGCTGGAGCAATCATTGCAATGACAAGGACCGTGGGTCTGGATCCACTGGAATATCGGTGCTTGCTGTGGCGTAATTTCTCGTATCAGTGCGTGACTGCGGAGTACCTAGGTACCATGCTCTAAGTACCACCAGATACTCCAGACACTACAGCACCAGGCAAGTTGACTGAGAGCAGCAGGTATATATTTCCTGTTTTGCTTAGTTTCGTGTAAACATACCGTATTGTGTATCGTGCTTGTGGCGTAGACTTTTCTATACAGCGTTGTGAGTGGCTGAGAACTGGAGACTGGAAACTCAACAGGAAGGAAGACGGAAGAAGGAAGAAGGAAGGAAGAGACGAGACTTCCTTCTGTCATTTAACGGTTACGGGTACGGTAACGGTAGGACTGACCGAGACCCATGGATGATCCGGCGCAGGATGTCATCATCTTTTCTTCTCCTCCACCTCCATCATCATCATGATTGTCCTTCTTGCTAGTCTATCTCTCCTCAACCAGGCAGAAAGACAGACAGCATGACGTAGGGAAGGCTTGGTCAGGTATCAGCTTTGTATATATCCCCATCCAGGTACCGTTGAATGGACCCTTTTCTTTTGATTCTTTTTTTACTTCTTTCTATCAGACTAAATTATCTATCTATTCATCACGAAGCATTGACGAATCATTTCATTTCAACTCGCGATTATACTGGTTGCTTTTGTTTCTTATCACAATATACCGATACGAGAAAAGAACCCGTTGATATTCTATTCATCGACACAGAACCAGACTGGATAACCAAGACAAAACCCATCAGGAGGATACCGACGGTCCAATAATTCAATTGACAGCGCCAAACATCATCATACAACTCTCTCCCGACAATCCGCAAGAAATTCAGAATTTGACCATGGCCAGTCAAGCCACCTCCAAGATCCCCCGGGAGGCGCCCTCGACCCCGACAAAGGTCAAGAGCGCCGCCTCGTCAGTCAAGGGATCCCCCAAGTCCGTGGTATCAAAGACCCAGAAGGACGTGGGCAAGGATACTAAAAAGACTCCTCGCAAGTTGAAGCGCAAGGTCGACGATACCATTACTCCTGCAGCGGAACGTACCTCTCCAGCAGCAACCAACACCAAGGATCTTCCTTCTCGTCCTGCCGCGGAGAAGAAGAATGTTTCTAACAAGCGTCTGGAGCAACGGGCTCCCGAGCCGGAGTCCGAAGTTGATCAGGACGGAGAGCAGCTGGAGCAGGCCGCTGATGGTGAACAGCCTCAGATTGGACTAGAGGACAACGACGTCACGGCTGACCAGGAGGATGGTGAAGAGGCTGCAGACGACAACGAAGAAGACCAGGACAATGCAGAGGAGGAAGAAGAAGAGGAAGAAGAAGATGGGGACAATGTTCCCGGCGCATTTGTCTCTGCGCCTAATGAACAGCGCGAGGAAATTGCTGACACCCAGTCTCTGGCTTCCGGCTCTGCTACCGGGGGCTTCTTCAGCCGTACAGGAAACGGCCTCAACAGCTTTGCTCGCGGCTTGCGTGGAGTCGCTGGCAGTCTTAGCCAGGGCAATGCCAAAGGTGCCGCCAAGGGTGTCAAGGATACTGCCGAAGGTACCGTCGGTGACATCGCCAATAGTCTCCCCCTCGATCTCTCAGCCTTGAAGGGTCTCGAAGTGGGAGAAGGCGGCAAGATCTTGGACAAGGCTGGTAATCCTTTGGGACAGGTTGTCGAAGGCGACCCTGAAGACCTCGTTGGTCAAACAGTGGGTGACGACGGTGAGATTCTGGACGAAGATGGCGATCTCATCGGTCGTGTTGAAATCCTCGACGACGTCAAGAACAAGGTCACTGAGACTCTTGACCAAGTCAAGGACAATCTCCCATCTTTGGAAGATCTCAAGGGGCTGCCCGTATCCGAAGGCGGCGAGATCAAGGATAAGGCTGGTAATGTTCTGGGCCGTATTGTTGAAGGTGACCCTGAAGACCTTGTCGGTCAAACCATCAATGAAGATGGTGAGATCTTGGACGAAGACGGTGACCTCATTGGTCGCGCTGAAGTCATTTCTCCCGAGGAAGCTTTGAAGACCATCCAGGAAAACGGTGCTGACCTCGGTGACGTCGAAGAGACCGCCAAGGACGCCATCCCCGACGACTTGCAGGAGAAGATCGAAGAAGTCCAAAACAATCTACCTGACTTGGCTGGACTCGATGGCCTACCTGTCTCTGACGGTGGTGAGATCAAGGACAAGGCCGGTAATGTGGTTGGAAAGGTTGTTGAAGGTGATCCAGAAGACCTCGTCGGCCAAACTGTCAACGACGCCGGTGAGATTCTCGACGAAGATGGCGATCTGATTGGCCGCGTCGAGGTTTTGTCTCCTGAAGAAGCCGCTCAGAAAGTCAAAGAACAGGCTGGCGATGCCGTCGATCAAGCTCAAAACCAGGTCGACGGCGTCAAGGACCAAGCAACTGATGCCGCTCAGAACTTGATTCCTCAAATTCAGATTCTCCAGGGCAAGAAGATCAACAAAAAGGGCAAGATTCTCGATGAAGAAGGCGAAGTTATCGGCCAAGTTGCTGAAGGCTTCGACCCCAAGGATCTTGCTGGCAAGAAGCCCAACGAAAATGGAGAGATCTTGGACAAGGAAGGAAATGTCATTGGCAAAGTAGACGTTGTTCCCGGTGAAGCTGCTGACGAAGCCCTCAAGTCATTGCAAGAAGAAGCTGAAGAAGCTGGACAGGCAGTGGAGGGACTAGGCGACAAAGCCGAGGATGCTGCGGGAGATGTTCAAGACAAGGCTGGAGAAGCCGCCCAAGGCGTCAAAGACATTGCAGATCTCGACGGTCTCCAGGTTAACGACGAAGGTAACGTTGTTGACTCCGAGGGCAACGTACTCGCCAAGCTTGAGAGCGGCAAGCTTGAAGAAGCCGCTGGCCAAACTGTCAACGCAAAGGGACTTGTGATTGACGAGGATGGCAACATTGTTGGCCGCGTATCACTTCTCGATGCGGTTCAAGATGTCGCTGATGAAGCTGAAGGAGCTACCGACGAAGCTCAAGACGCAGCTGAGCTCCCGCCTCTTTCTACCCTGGAAGGTCTCAAGGTCAACAAATACGGCAAGATCGTCAACGCCGACGGTGTTCCTGTCGGAGAGCTCGTCGAAGGAGACGCAAAGAAACTCTCCAAACTTGGCGCAGTCTTGGATGACAAAGGCCAATTCTGGGATAACCGCGGCAACGTTATTGGAAAGGCTCAAGCCATTCCTGTTGAAGAGAACGACAATGAGGGTGCTTTTGCTGGCCTTGAAGGTCTTATCGTCGTTCAAGACGGATGGGTTGAAGACGACAACGGCAATCGCGTCGGTCAACTGGTTGAAGGTGACGCGAAGAAACTTGTTGGTCGCGCTGTTGACGAAGACGGCGACATCCTAGACAAGCGTGGCAACGTTGTAGGCAGGGCAGAACGTTACGAGCAACCTGACGAACCGGCAGCTGAAGAACCTGAAAAGCCCGACTTTTCTAGTGTCGTCGGTCTCAAGCCTAACAAGGCCGGAAACGTCATTGGGCCAGATGACGTCCCCATCGCCCGCGTCGTCGAAGGTAATCTCAAGGAAGTCGCAGGTCGCAAGATTGACGGAGAGGGTCAGATCTGGAACGACGCTGGCAAGGTCGTTGGTCGTGTTGAGATGATCCCCGAAGATGAGCGCGAGACCAGACCAGAAGGTATCTTCGGTGGACTTGAAGGTCTTGTTGTGAACAAGGATGGTCTCGTCGAAGATGAAGAAGGAAATATCGTCGGCAAAATTGTTGAAGGTGACGCAAAGAAGTTGCGAGGCCGCGCTGTCGACGAAGACGGTGATATTCTCGACAAACACGGTAACGTCAAGGGTCGCGCCGAGCCTTACGAAGTTCCAGAGGAAGAGCCCGAACCTGAGGAAGACTTGTCTTCTCTTGAAGGTAAGAAGGTCAACAAGGTCGGCAATGTCGTCGACGAGCACGGCACAGTCTTTGGCAGGATTGCCGAAGGCGATCCGAAGAAGCTTGCTGGTAAGCGAGTTGACGGCAAAGGCCAAATCTGGAGCGACAACGGCAAGGTCATTGGTCGCGCCGAGCTTATCCCTGGTAACGATCAGGGCAAGCCTGAAGGACCTTTCTACGGCTTCGACACTGCCAAGGTTGGCAAGGATGGTGTTGTCGTTGATGGCAACGATAAGATCATTGGACGTGTCATTGAAGGAGACGCGAAGAAACTTGCCGGCCGCGCCGTTGACGAGGATGGCGACATTCTCGACAAGAACGGAAACTCTATTGGCAAGGCTGAACGATGGGAGCCCGAAGAGAAGAAACGCGATGTCAACCCTATGTCTGGCCGCAAGGTCAACAAGCAAGGTGAGATTCGTGACGAGAATGGAGACTTGATCGGTAAAGTTACCGAGGGCAATCTTCAAAATCTCATTGGCAAGAGCGTCGACGACAACGGTTACGTTGTTGATAACGATGGCAACAAGATTGGTGAAGCGACGTTGTTGGAGAACATTCCTGAGCCGGAGCCTGAACCTGAAGAGCCTGAGGAACAAATCTCTCCTGAAGAGCTTGAGAAGCAGAAGAAGGAAGAAAACGATCGCGAGTTAGCCAAGCGCATCACGTCTATTGTGCAGGACACTTTGGGCAAGATTCAGCCTGTGTGCAAGCAGATCACGGATGTAAGTTGAATCCCTTTTTTTTCTTTTTCCCTTTTATCTTTCACTTTGAATATTGGACAGATGCTGACGTGAGAATAGCTCATTGAAAAAGCCGACCGCACTCCCAAAGACGAACTGGATGAGGAGAAACTCGTCAACGACGTCAAGCCTCTCCTCGAAGAAGGAGGTCGAATGCTTCAAGAATGCAACGGCGCCATCCGCGCTCTCGATCCCGACGGACGTATTGCTGCCAACGCCAAAGCACGAGCTCAATCTCACGAAGCCAGTCCCGAGGAATACCGTCTGGCTGACGCTCTCAAGGAACTCACTCAAACCGTGGTCAAGACCATTGACAACGGCCGCAAACGCATCCAGGACATGCCCCATGCCAAGAAGAAGCTGAACCCGCTGTGGTCTCTGCTTAGCGAGCCTTTGTTCCAGATCATCGCCGCTGTTGGTCTGTTGTTGAGCGGTGTCTTGGGTCTTGTGAGCCGTCTTCTCGATGGTCTTGGTCTGGGTGGTCTGGTCCGTGGATTGTTGGGCGGTCTCGGTTTGGATAATTTGCTTGATGGTTTGGGTTTGAGTAGTATTACTCAGTCATTGGGCTTGAGTAAGAAGAAATAATTTCTCTTCTTTCTTTCTTTTCTTCATTTTTAATTCGACTGAATTTGCTATTCTCATCGTTGTGTTTACTGACACGAACCTCACTACCGAACCTCGGCTTTCTTTGACTCAATATCTTGTTAAAAAATATTCTATTGTCTTTTGATCTTTTGAGCTTTTGACCTTTTTTGAGCGTTTTGAATATATCTTCGGTCCTGTATTTTTATCTCATCCTGTCTTGCTTGTCTGGTCTAATTACTTTGACCGGGCATGAAATTTGTATGTAGCTTTATTTCCTAATTTACTTCTCTAGTCTGATTCGTCAATGCAACCAGTATTTCGTGATTTACTCCTAGTAAACCGACTTGTCTTCTAAAATTGAGGTTCACAAATAGAAATTCAAACTCGGCTCCATATTTATACACCGAGAAAACGCATCTGTCTAGAACTACTCTTCAACACAAGAGGTACAACGACAGACTGATGACGTTCAGACGCTTAGAATCGGAGGACTGTAGTCCAGGTCTTACTTAAGCTAGTCGGTAATTGAAACAAACCCCATAGACTTTCTGTAGCAGCTAGACTTGCAGGCCATTTCATTAGCCGATGATTGTATGGAGGACAAGTGACACGGACGCTTTCGTTCCGATAGAAAAGGTCCAGACTGAGAGAGAGACAGAATGGATACAGGATAAGGAGAGTGCAAACTGTGCAAATATGCTGTTTTGGCTAGACAAATGGAAGGGCCACGTGGGGGTACCTTGCCAAGACAGCACGGAGTACTAATGGCCTTGGTACGGTTGGTACAGTATTCTATAGTTACTCTCTACGATTCTGTACAAGATAGTAAGGCAGTGTGTCGGCTAATGGAATTTGATACGAGTATTCTACGAAAGACTTACCCAGTATATATAGTTAATATCATGCATTTCCATTGCAGAAACTGACTCGTGCGTCTTTATTCAATGATTCATGCGTCTGGTACTGTAAGTCGGTACTGTAAGTCGGTACGGTAATATGATACGGTAATATGGTACGGTAATATACATCGCCAAGTAAACTAGTAAACCACCCCCACTGTCCCCGTGGGGGAGACTACTCTGATTGGATTCTCCCCCACATACAGAGGGGATGTCTGTGGCCAAAAACTCGTCTTTCCGTCGCCGTCTCCATCTAAGAATCTCGTTTTCTGGTCTTTTCGTCTTCCCGGGTCGGCAACTTGGTCGATCAATTGATCAATTAACTGGACTTCCCCGGGGTCAAAACGGGTTCTGAAAATGCGGAGAATCGGGTGATGATGATAACCGATACTGGTATTTGCTACTAGTATATAAGTCGTGATTTCCGGAGGGTATGTCTCTTTCAGCTTGACAATGTGCAATTGTATATATACATTCTTGCAGATTCACTCAATTGGTAGCCTGGAGATCTCAATAGCCTGGAGACCTCCGGTCATTGACAATGTCCGATAATACCAAGATGGATTCAGCCGGGACAGTACAGCATCACCATCGCGTCCTGGACGAGACAGTGATTCAACATGCCGACAGGGCCGCGACACTGGTCACCGGCAACCGCCCCATCCTCACCGAGGCAGACTCCAAACGCATCTGTCGCAAGACCGACAAGCGGATTCTGGTCGTCTTGATGTGGGTATATTTCCTACAAATCGTGGACAAGACCGTGTTGGGCTACGGAGCCACATTTGGTCTGCGACAAGACACCGGGTTGACTGGTAGTCAATATTCGTTGGTGGGGTCTATCGCCTCAATTGCGCAGTTGGCCTGGCAGCCTGTTTCGTCGTATTTGATTGTGCGTGTTCCGCATCGGATTTTGATGCCCGTCTTGGTCTTTGGTTGGGGCACGGCGGCCGCTACGATGGCGGCATGTCATAACTTTAGTGGATTGCTTGCTACGCGATTCTTTCTCGGTCTCTTTGAGGCTGGGTGTTTGCCCTTGTTCAGCGTCATTACGGCGCAGTGGTATCGACGCGCAGAGCAGCCCTTGAGAGTTGCCCTGTGGTACGGCACGAACGGGATTGGAAATCTATTTTCGGCTGCGCTGAGTGTTGGTTTGGCGCATATTCACTCGGATGTGCTACGATCGTGGCAGATGTAAGCCCTTCTCGTCACTTCGTTACCTCTTCTGTGAAAATTAGAAATTAAAACTGACTGACTGAATAGTATTTTCCTCTTCGTTGGCCTACTCACCATCGCTTCTGTCCCGCTGATTTTCTTACTTCTCGACAACGACATCGCATCTGCCCGCTTCCTCGACGAGGAAGAGAAGCGAATGGCAGTCGAGCGTCTGCGCGCCAATCAAACCGGTACTGGCTCGCGGGAATACAAATGGAAACACGTATGGGAAGCTCTGATCGAGCCCAAAACATGGCTCTTCTTCTCGATGAGCTTCCTTCTCAACGTCGGCGCCAGCGTCACCAACATTTTCGGTCCCTTGATCTTACAAGGCTTCGGATTCGATTCGTACACTACTAGTCTCCTCAACATGCCGTTTGGCGTCATGCAAACCTCGGTCATTCTACTTGGTTGCTACCTGGCGCAAAAGACCAGTATCAAAGCTAGCATTCTACTCGGACTGGTCGCGCCAGTGGTAGCCGGTTTGGCGATTCTGTACGCTCTCCCTCATAAAGGTCATACCGCTCCGTTGTTAGTAGGGTATTACCTTCTTGCGTTCCTCTTCGGCGGAAATCCACTTATCGTCTCGTGGATCGTCGGCAATACCGGCGGCGCTACAAAACGCTCGTTCGTAGCCAGCGTCTACAACGCCGCCAGCAGTGCGGGAAACATCGTGGGCCCACTCCTCTTCAACTCCAAGGATGCACCCGCCTACCATCCTGGTCTGCGTGCCTGTCTCGGCATTTTCATTGCCTTGGTGGTGGTCATTGTCGTGCAGTGGTTCAATCTGATCTGGCTGAATAAGCGGCAGGAGAAGAAGCGAGTAGAAAACGGCAAACCAGCCAAAATGGTCGATCACTCGATGCAGAAACATTATCGTGATTTCGCAGAGGATAATATCGACGACCATCTCACTGGTAATAAGTTGACCGGTACGGCTGAGCAGGTTGAACGATCAGACCAGCCGTCAAAGACTGCTGCGGGACTTGAGGGTCAAGAGGAAATTGGCGAGAATGCATTTTTGGATTTGACGGATCGTCAAAATGACGAGTTTGTGTATATTTACTAGACTACTAGTCCGTTAATTGCATTCTGTATTTCTGAATAAATTGGTCCGTCATACCATCTCTCGTTCTTCTATAACCCTGAATAAATGAACTCAGGGTTAGGGTCATAAGATATTGAGACCCGCCACATGCAACCTCCACCATCGCTCCATTAACGCTACCAACATTCTCTGCCGTGGTGCGCCACATGACACCCACGCAAGAAAATTGATAACTAATTTTGATTCTACACATCAGCCCTTGAAACAAAAAACAGAGACTTTGGCAAACTACTCTGTGCAAAGTAGAGAAGAACGTTGTACGTTGCCCGTTTACAAAAAAAAAGTATGGCGGCATCAGAAGCCTCAGTTCCCGCCGATATTCATGACGTCACGCCAAATAACCCATCGCAAGAACAACAACAACAACAACAACAACAACAACTTCCAGCACAAAACGATCCAGAACAATCAGAGCAATTAGAGGTTCAACGAGAGAAGCAAGCTGCAGAAACAATACAAGTGAGTTCTAAGTATCCTCATTTCTTTCTTCTCTTTTCTGCGTTTTTTGTTGTAGCGGCTGTATAGAGGAAAGAACTAACTTAAGACAAATGTTTTACGAGTCCAAAGAGATGTTATCGAGGTTATCGCACACGTCGCGAACTCAAGGGCTGGTCGCTATCGTCGTCGACACGGTGGTTAGAAGCTGTCAAGGAGGCGCAATGGCGACATGCTATGCGCGGTCAATACTCTGCCGAAACAAACGGTGATGTCGATCGGGATCGGGATGATTTTATCCATCACGATGCTGGGGACGATGAAGATGACCTCGACGCGGATGAAAATGAGGATCTCGAGGGGAAAAACGACGATACCAGACCAGAAGATCAGCAGCGCGCGACCAGTCAGAGCGGAATGTCGACAGATGTTCGACGGAAATGGAAATTAGCTGGACAGGTTGCGCTGAGAGCGGGTGGTGACGATAATATGCAGGACAAAATTGTGGAAGAGCAAGGGTCAGACGAGGATCGGAGACTGAATAGTACGACGAGCACGCATACTTTTCAGGAGTCGAGGACGAGGAATCAAAAGAAAAAATCTGGTCGGCCAGAAGATCGGGCCAATAATGCGGCAGAGGTAGAGAAGAAAGCGAAAATGATGGATCTTCAATATTTTTTAGAAATGGTACCCCTTCATCCCCTCCTTCTTTCTTTTGGCAAATACTGCGACTGACAAGAATAGGTCGACACAAAACATCGATATGGAAGCAATCTTCGCGCATATCATATGATATGGAAGAACAGTCCTTCAAACCAGAATTTCTTCTACTGGCTGGATTACGGCGAAGGTAAAGACGTCGAGCTCGAGCGAGTTCCTCGCGAAAGATTGGAACGCGAACAAGTGCGGTATTTGAGTCGGGAAGAAAGACAAGATTATCTCGTAATTGTCGACTCAAAGGGACGTTTTCGATGGGCAAAGAACGGCGAACTGGTTTCGACGGATAGCGAAAGGTTCAAGGATAGTATTCGGGGAGTGGTGCCCGTGGAAGATAAGACGCCTACTTTTAGAGAATATTCAAAGGATGGAGTTGAGATCTTGACCTCCTCGGACGACGAAGACGAGGAGGATGACGATGACGACGAAGACGAAGATGATAGCCATGAAGAAGACTCTGATGAAGAAGTCCAGCGGTACATGAACCCGGATTTTGACCGTGCGAAAGGAATCAAAAAGATCGAATACGTCAGTCCGGCAGTCATATTCAATCATTTGATGAGAAAGTCGCTCAAGAAGAAGGATAAATGGATATTTGTACGAGCTCCGAAGATCATTCCCATCTGATAGTTCTAAACTAACTTCGTATCGTATAGGTCGCTGGTAAGTTCTCTGAATCAAGAATTCTATAAGATTGTCTAACCAAAGCAGACACCTCGTTCCGAATGTACATCGGCATCAAAGAATCCGGTGCCTTTCAGCATTCCTCCTTTCTCCGCGGCGCCCGTATCTCAGCTGCAGGTCTCTTGAAAATCAAAAATGGCCAGCTTCGCAGCTTATCACCTTTAAGTGGCCACTATCGCCCTCCTGCCGCAAATTTCCGAGCCTTTGTGCATGCCTTGCAGAATAACGGCGTCGACATGTCCCGTGTATCAATCAGTCGCTCTTATGCCGTCTTGGTCGGAATTGAAGGGTACATGAAGTTCAAACAGAAGAAAAAAGACGTCAAGGATAAAATCGAAGAAGGAAAAGCCAAGTCTCACGTATCAGGTCCTGGTGACAAACAGGAAAAGGATGATGTTCCAGATGTCTCTCGAAGTCGGCCAATACAGAAAAAGACTGAGACAATGACAACGACAACCGTGGACGAGAGTGTGAATTCTCATGATCGCAAGGGAAGTAAGAGTGAGAAGAGTGGATTCTTTTCGTCGATAGCAAGAACATTCACAAGGCGAAGCAGCACGACAACAACTGAAGACAAGAAGACCGTTCCCATCCGAGGGCGTGGTATTCCCGGCACCGCCCCAGAAGAAGGTGTACCTGCTCCTGAGGGGAAGCGATAATAACATTTGGCTTATTGTACTTTCAGATCGATTTTATACCACTTTAATATCAGTTATTTTATTGTTTTGCTTAATTGACGCCTATAGATGGGAGGGCTGTCTTTGCCTTGCATTGGCGATCACTAGGTACAAGGATACCTAGGTAAATAAATTGAAGAAAGAAATATATACATAATGATTATAAGAAATTGTAAACATCGACGAGCAACGTAGAAGAAACCAAACGCAATTCCCTTAAGTCATATATCGCGTACAATAGTCATATCTCAATCCCAAGCCATTTCGAATCACAGCTCCCTTTTAGTAAGGACACAAATTAATTGATACGTGAAAATAAAAAATCCTTCAAAACCGGAGAACCTGCAAAATCAGGGTTGAGAAGAACACAATTTAAAAAGTACTGCAATCCAATGCGCCGGGATTCCAGAAACTTGGGCCGAAACTTGAAAAGAACGCTTTTCGGAGGCAATGGCGGCAACGCGTTGGTTGCGTGCGGAAACGCTTTTGCAAGAAGAAGACGCAATTCGTCGAATTCAGAGTATCGCATGGGAATTTTCATGGGGCCACCCTGTTCAGTGTCAGCACCGTAAGAACGTAACTATTGGTGGGAAAGCCATCGGACGAAAGACGATTATTAGACGTACATCTAGCGTCTGCACATTGCACATCCATACCACGTAGGCTCCTATGCCTGTCTTTCCGGATACGACGACGTGATCGTCTATAGTGACGCTTCGGGCCCAAAGACCCCTGGTTGTGCTGGCGTTCGGGTCTGCCGTGTGATCTTCGAGTGTGATGGCCGGTTTCGAGGAGCTAAGGTGCGTGTCAACGGACGAGGCCAAAGAGGCGCGCGAAAGAGCTCGTTGATGACGCCAGTACGGCGGTACGACGCCTGAAATGGGCCGATCCTTGCGTGTTGCCGATACGCTTGTCCTCCGGTTTGTATTATTATTTGTATTTGTATTCGAACTGGTATTTGTCTCCATATCGGCGCTCCCCGGCGCATTTCCATTTGTATTTGCAGTCATAGAACCATGCGATGAGTCGATCTCTTCTTGTAAGGATGATGGGCCGAAATCGTTGCCGTTTGAATTCTTCACATCGTGTCCGACATGGCGGTTGCCGATATCAGCTCTGACTTCGTCCTTGTGCGAATGATAACCATTTGTGTGACTGGTATCAACGACGGCATGCGCTGCGCAGGCCCTATCGTCATTGTTTGTATTCTCCATCCATCAGCCGATAAATCAATGTTAGCGTGAAGGATTAATTGTCCGACAATCGTTTCTTCAAGACGACACACGACGATGCGCCGAGCTCCAGAAATGTATTCAGCGGGGGTTGTTTCAGTAAAATAATTTCGAGTTTCGAGCTGCTCAAGCTTTCTTGTTTCGCACGTTCCAGAAGATGTGACGTTTCAACGGGCCGATCTTAGTCAGTTTGGTGCCTTAGGCTTCCGAGTTCGTCGGCTAGGTTTAAATAAGCACGCCAATCATTTTCCATGATTATTTGACAATGATAGTACATGTATCTTCGATATTTTCTCATTTACTTAAACGTGGCTGCTGTGTTCCAGAGTTGTGAATAAAAACAGCAAAATGTTCTAGAAGTAAACAGTGACTACTATCTCATGGTAAACCGACGAGCAATGTATGACTCTCAAAGCGCCCACGGGAAACATGACAGGATAGACATCGCAAATAAATCTATGGTTATGCAAAATTGAAACAGTCGCAATCTATATTATTTTATAGGTCGAGGGGACAGTTGAATGATATTCGTTTGTAAAGCAGGCTGTTAGCGTTTTGGCATCTGACTCTTACGAGCAGAGCTTTATTTCTGTTTCGTGGAAGCAGTAGTACCACCGAGGAGCTTTACCACCAAAGGCATTGGCCAAGCGAGATAAGGCGTCGGATCTTCCCGGATTTCGTCTGATGTTAATGTGTCGACCAGTGCAACTCCGATGTAGCCGCCAAAACAGGTCAGGACATGCCACCTGCAAAATTTTTAGTTTTAGTTCAGGTTGCGAAGGCCATCAAGGTGCACTTACCATCCGTGTAACTCAAGAAGAAAAGCCAGAGGCACCCCAACATAATGCTTCGCCGACGTCAAAAGTCCGCAGAACCAGTCATCCAGTAGCCACAGAAAGTAGCCGAGGGCGAAACTAACTATACAATAACGTCAGTTACAAGCCATACGCTTCACAAGTCCGAAGTTAACATACAGCATCCAAGTCGCGCAAAAATTCTGATGTTCTTTCTAATTGCTTTGTCTTGCACGCGTTGGGAGATGAGCTTCATCGATCGCGTTGCAATTGTGTAGACTGCAAGCCCGAAGGCTGTTGCATGGAGAAGGAACTCGTCCATCACCATGTGTGTAACCATGACGATCGTGAAAAGGATCGTAAGCACGATGGCCACTGTCCGGGTCTGTTGAGAATTTTTTCCAAAAGTCAAGAGACGGTATATAATAGGTGTTGTCAATAGATGCATTGACAGTTCATCCGCTAGGAAGATCAGAATCATTCAACCTTGGTTAAACGTCAAGGCCAGTTGATACGTACACATTTGAGTGTGATATTTCAATGTCATATGGTATCCGGCAGAGCAAATACCCACGCCGACCAGTCCCATATAAGAGATCAGACGAGCTATTGTATTGGACGAACGGGTTGGCGTAGAAAGGCCGTAAATACCGTAGACGACTGGCGATTTAGTCTGCATCAGTTACATGTTCCAGAAAGGCCGAAAAAGAACTACCGACCAAAAGCTAAACTGCTTAATGTATTGATGAACTCCGCTACATATCGAGTGACAACGTAGTCCTAATATCCAGGGTTCTCAGTGTAAAAGCACTCAGTTGGTTCATGATAAGAGCTACCTCTTCGCAGAAACTGATGATGTTGTTAGTCTCGGGTCTCGTGTTAAAGTCAAGAAAGACTTAGTCCATACTTTAGATAAGACGTCTGCTCGCCCCAAAAGGGGTCGTGTACAGCAGCACTCATTGTTGGTCCTGGTCCAATTATGTTTTGACTGAGAGCTGAGAGAGATATTGGGATCAAATCCAAAATGATGGTTATTTATTTACATTTCATTTTTTCCAGCCGCTTTTCAGTACCGTAACTTACGGTAACGGTAGCGTGCCGGTCGCTGCTTGTTTTGTCCGTTACATATTCTCAGCCAATCAGGGGCTCGTATGAAGTCTCTCAGCGTAATTACATGGCCACATAATTATCACTACGATACTTGCTTATGACCGTTCCCAAAGACTGAGTAAAGAATTTTAACAGAACAAATATGCAATGGGATTTAATATGAGGAAAACTTTTCAGCTTCTTGTGCAATGCTCCGAATGGACCGATCAATATCTTTGTTCTACTGATACCAAAGGGGTTTTCTGCACTATCTCAGGGGAGACAGATGAGTCTTGCTCCCTTAGATCAGGACTTTGGGCAACCTCAGAATACTTCCTATGATGGTAAATCAAGTACCTAGGATCAAAGAAGTCAGCATAATGTCTTCATAAATCCGTAGACCAAGATGATCTGATCTTACCAAAGCCCAGCCAGTACAGCCGCTAGAAAAGGGATCCCCAACCCAACACTAAGTCCTACGATTAGCTTAATATCTGTCCCATTGATCTTCCCACTGATTAAACCATCTCCACTACCTCCGCCATTTCCCGTTGAAGTGGGGGAATTCGTAACCATTGTACTAGTAGAAGGCGGCGGAGGAACATACGATGCCGGAGTGCCGGATACCGCATCTAGTCTGTGTGATTTCAAGCCAAAGGGTATACCAGTCACCAGTGCCGGAATACCAGTCGTCGGCAGCCTCGTCGTCGATCCAGATTCCACGGCGAGCACAGAGGTCACAACAGCTTGCTGAGTGGTTGTATTCTGAAGGTTGATAGGGCAATTGATCAATCCGGAAGACATGCAATTGACTATTTGATACATCGTTGTCGAAGTTATCGTCGTTAAGGACGAGCCATGTCGTTGACCCAGTTCCGCACGAGCAGTAACCGCTGACTTAGTAGTCGCAGTGGCCCTTTTACTCGCTGCACAGAGACTAGCGAGCGTTGTATACCACACCGGTATAGTCGTGTTGGGTGACGGACCCCAAGAATGAGATTTGTCAATTACGATCGTCGCGCCAGCTGCTGCGCCCACTGCAAAGGTATATTCTGCGGCAGCAGCTAGCTCGCAATCATGCTTCTCAGTAGCACTTGAAGATCCATTGACTTGTAGCAGGAAGTCAGCAACATAAGCAAAGATATCAGTCTCGATACCGGCGTTGTAATCAAAGTCGAAAGGGGGGGTGTTAGGGGTGTTCATTTCTGCACCCAGACTTGCTTTCAGTCTTAAAAGGGCCCGGATTGACCCTTGCCCTGATATTGCGACGGGGAGGAACTCGTAGGCGCCACCGGGACTGTAGATATACAGATGAATAAAGGGGTACACCTCGTCCAGAGTAGAAGAACTTACATTGTGACAGTTGAGAGATTTCTATTAAACATTTCCAAATCAAAGGCAAGTCCGTTGTCAAGTTTGATATGGACTCCACCTCCAATATCGATCTCTGCATCGGCGATGAGGATCAAATCAACACTGAACACTGCTCCAATGGTTAAGCCAGGCACGGATATGCCCGTGGGAGTTTCAGATGTATACAAATTCAACGTATACGTAGCTCCGGCCGACAACTTCATGTCGAGATCCAGGTACAACTCCAGATCATCAAACTCGAAGTGCATCGAGGCACCCGGCAAGCCCGTGATATTATCTAGATCAAAATCAACATCTAGTGTTGGCCACGTGGGAAGATTGGTAACATTCAACGTGAAGATTTCAATGCCTAGATCTTTCGCCGATTCCTCAACGTAATTCTCAAATTGGTCAAATGCTGTGACAGTGGCATTTTTCAGTTCAGTCTTTACGCCATTTATTGCTTCTGTGAGATTCACATCGCGAGTAAGAGTCAACTCTCCAGTGACAGAGCCATTGACATAGCAGGTTGTGCAGATGATTTCAATGTCGGCACTGTAATCTGAAGATGACTTGTGTGATCCAACTTTGGTCTCATTGCTGCTTCTATTCATGGTAAGCTTTATGGACAAAAGATCTTTGAAAAGAAAAGCGCTGGTTGTGCTTACTCTTCGCCATACTTGAATAATGTAATGCCAACCCAGCTCTTCGCAAGAGACGTTCTGTTCATAGAGTATTTGCTATTCCGGGTTTGGAGTCTTGCAAGATGTAGAGCCCTTCCCACGGCATCTAGAGCATCTGCATCGCTCGTTTCGGGACTGTTACGAGTTTGTAGCGCAGTATTTACAGGCAATAGGGCTACAACAAGAGCACTCATTGTAGCGAGCCATAGCAGTAGATTTGCCCAAACGGAGACCATTGTGCTGGGACGAAAGACTTAGGTTTGCAATAATAACAGCGTGCCGGGTCTACGAATCCAGAATAAATGGCGCCAGTGCATCATTATAAGCAACTCGAGATGCCTTTGGGACAGTAAATTAATCCAGCTATTTGTGTCAGCCGCAGATGGGCTACAGTACAGATACGTCGTGCAGGGGCAATACATATTGTGAGACTCGCAACCTTGGAACCTTCCAAACGGAAAAGGAAGTTCAAAAGAAGAAAGCCGCAACCTCTTCACTAAAGAAAAAAGCAGTCCGGCTCATATTTAGCTCGATTCTAATGCAGGGATGGTTGACTAGGTCCGGCTTAGCCTATCGCCTGTAACCTTTTCCGGGTCATGATGGCTCTAGCGTTGCAACATCCCAACCTTGGAAGTCTCAGAAATTAGGTGCTTGTTCGTTTGTATCACTTTGCGAGTAAGTATTCCAACAACTCCAGGGAACACCACAGATTTCTTACAATTTCCAGGGTGTGTGTAACACGTCGTCTGTGAATGTTGGGTTTCTGCATAAAATGTACCTGTAAAGCGCATAGCCACAACACTGATCAACCTATACATAGTTTGCATAGGATAAAGAAAAGAATTCTTGACTATTTGGCTTACCGACTTAATTACTCCGGTTTCTTCATTTTATGCCTTAGGGTTTAATCTATATGAGTGAGTATACATATCGGCTGCCAACAACATCTAGAGCCTCAGAATGATTTTTGGCCCCATCTGCAATCTATGTGAATGGACGGAGGGAGCAGAGCCGGTTTCCAGTGGTCTAAACCGAATTAAAATGGTTGAATTCATGACTGGGGATGATCCGTTCTCGCTCTTTAAGTCAGTTTGAGATATAGTGCAGCACTTCATGTGGCACGGCACGGGCTAGATTGAGAGTACGTGTTACTCAATCTAGCCTCGTGGAGTGAGTGGTGTATTGTGGATTTGGGGCATCTGAAGTTACTTACAGTTCTATAGACCTCGGGACTTCGAATATTCGCAGAGTGTTGAGGGACGCCGTTCTATTTTAAGAAATCTTGGAGTCACTCTTCACTTGATGAAATCTCCTCATCAGGTTTGTAATCCAGCCTTCCAGTATAAGGGTGATGGACACCCTTTTGGAGCTCCTCTAGAAATGAAGTTGCTTGTATTTCCATCATTCTGTCATCCATCTTCACAAGCATAAACATTCTTGCGAATTCGTTCAGTATGAAATTCTTTTGACGCATGACATTCCTCGCTAAGACGTATTCTTCAGAACCCTTTTCAAAACCACGTCGAAGGGCCCGAGCAAAGTACGGACGCAGAATTGCATTCTGCTCATACAATTCTGGAGAATGATCGACATCTTGAATGAAAATTGGATACTCGTACAGAAAATAGAGAGGACCCATGTAAGCATTCTCAAAGTCGAGGACGCCCGACAGCTGCGGTGGTTTTGTTGGATCCGAAGATGACCGAGTGAATAGAAGATTCTGGGCATCAAAGTCAGGATGGATTAAACGAAAAGGCGGATTCAAGTATGCGGCATCAGCCTGTGAAGAAAAATACTCCTTCAACTCAGCATGTATTTGCCTGTAAAGACCTTTCAGCTTTGCAGATTCAACGTCTTCCTCGCGTATGTAAGCACTCATATAGTCTAGCATTGACTTGAACGGGCCTCTATGATCAGGAGGTAGACATTCGTCTTCAAGAGGTCCAATACTGCCATCCACTTGCAAGCTACCGATTTGATTGAACTTCACAGTTGCGAATTTTGTCAGCACGGTAGCAATCTGTGCGAGAACAGTTTTTTTGTGATCAAGAGTAATCTCATCCCAGAACTTATACAAATGTTGTCCAGGAAGTCTCTCCATCAGCACAACAGGAGCGCCAACTGGATTGTCAGAGAGCAGGTTATCGTAGAAAATTTCTGCTATAGGAAGGGAGGTTTGATCTCTAATGTAACGCATCGTGACTAGTTCACTCCTGGCTTTACTGAGACTTTCTTTACCACGAGTTAATCTTGCGATGCACGTGTAGTTGGCTCTAGCCATGGCAGAATTCGCTCCGGAGGCTCGATCAAAACCGAGTAAGAAAACTTCGTGGTATCTTCCTCGCGTCAGCTTTCTGACGCTGATGCAAGAAGCGGAAAGAGCTTTTGAAGCACGGGCTTTGAGTTCTTCCAAGTTTAACTTCAATTCCGGAGGCTCGTCTGAGTCGTACTCTTCGTCAGCACTGCTGTGAGGCGATGCATAATTGTACTCGTCGGCCGAGGAAATGCTGATGGTTTCTGGTGAGGGAGGGTTTGACATAGTTTCAATTTTCAGAAAATGTTGTTTGAGCACCTCTCAAAATATGAAGAGGTGCTGGGTGCAGTCATGAGGATTCTGAAAGAGGTCAAGAGGTAGACCAATTTCCAACCTTGGAAGTTAGACGACGCTGTTGAAGGCTGTTGTCGATGAGTCACGGTAATGTAACTGTCGGTACGCATGGAGCTGAGCTGCCACCGCGCTCAGGCTCTAACGCGGTCACCCGTCGATACGTGTTTACCCAGAACGGGGAAACGTGTAGCCGACGGGGGCTTCTTCTCACCGCTACGCGTAGCTGCTGGCTTCTTCTTTTCCTTCCTTTAGACAGACAACTAGATAGCATCAAATTATAAGGATATTCTATCCCTAGTAATTCACTGTCGTTGTCATCAACCTCATCCATATCTATCTACGCGCTAGACAGGTTTTCGCACCTAGCTCAAAGCAGCTAAAGCGACAGTAACTTTTCTTACAGTACCGTCTGATACAAGAAATTAATGATTGACAAGGCTGATATTTACAACAACAATTGCAAGCCGCAGCCTGAAGCCGAGTGTCCTTCGCATATGTAGGAAGCTGTATCCGGAAAGACGTATGATACTAGTATTGGCATTCGCAAATCCATTCGACGGCTTATTATTTCCCTTTTTACCTAAGTCCTTCCGCAGGGATTCAAAATGCAGGAATTGCAATCATGACCTTCCTATTTGTTGGTCACAGATGAGGTTCTTGTTGGTGTAACCACGAGGAAAACCGCATTTCAGCCTGACACTAGACATCAGATGGTCTGGCAAATTCTGCTTTTCCTCTGCCTCGCTATATATTTGAACAGTCACCTGGGCACTCTTGCCATTTCGGAGAACTGCTCAGAGAAACAATCTTCATCAATTCTGTTCCTTTTCCGTCCTTTACTATCTAGAATTTGTCGAGATGGAGCGTAAAGTTGACCAATGCGAGCAAAAGATCGGTTATTCCTACGCAGCAAAAAGAGACATTGTCGAAGCACTCAACATGTCTGGGAATGGAGTCTTTTTCGAACAACAATTCCAGCGAGTCCCCAAGAACACACGTCTTGCTGTATACGGTGATTCAGCAGCGGCAACATATCTGTGTCGCAAATGGGTCCGTACCTCTCTCAAAAAAGGTTCGTTAATACCTAGCCAAGTGGGTTGTCGATGATTATGAATTTCGCCAACCTTGCGTGAACAGGGGATTGGGATAAAATCCGAAAAGACATCCTCGGGAATTCCGCACTCGCTAGTATTGGATTCGAGATGGGTTTGGACAAATGCATCAACCTAAATCAAGGCACGTTGGCGGTCTCACAAGACATGATGGCGACGACCATTGAAGCCATACTTGGAGCGGCTCATCTTGACGGAGGAGATGAAGCTCTGGCCTCAGTCATGGCTAGTCTCGGCCTGACATCTGATCTCCTGGTAATGTTCATCCATTCGGCTTTTGTTATTTGAAGTTGGCACAAATCTACAGCTCATGAACGATATCTCTTCTAGGTTCCTCTACATAGAGAGCTCTCTGGTACTCTGCATACTTCTGTTAACAACATCCTGTTCCAGCTGGGAATTCCGACTCGATTCAACTTTTGGATATACTTGTGACCAACTTCAGTACCACAGATATACGCTCAAATACAGTTGAGACGGAATCTTCTAGTGGAATAGGATGTTGTTAGCAAAAGCATGCAGGGGACCTTTGAGATCCGTATGCGAAGGAGCGTAAACGACATCTGGGTCCGTCAGGCCTGGCGGTTGAACAATTCGAGATGAAATGCGAAGATTGATGGTATTTTCTTTCTCCTCATCTAACTCGTTATCTGTCCAGGATCGAGCCGGTTAAAGCCGTCCGATGATCACGAAGGCCCCACCGTTTACTGGTGGATCTTATACAGCCAAACAGAATGGGTTGTGAAACCGATGTGATTACAGTTTGGAAGAGGGCAAGTCACGAAGAGCGCCTAATCGATGGATCGGATTATTGTTTTTAAGAAGGGATTGATCAGTATTGAGCTGGATAGTCACATTTCGGTGATATTCAACCCCAAGCTGTTGTTCCGTTGAGTTTCCTTTGGGTCAAAGCTTCTTTCCTTGATAGTGGAATATCAACATGAATATCATGGGCCTATTTACCAGATCAGTGCAGGCTTTTTTTTTTCAAAAATAATCTTCCTTATCAAGCAGTATCGCTCGAAGACCGAAAGACAATTGGCGGAGTGAATTGGCGGAGTGATATTATCCAGGTGATTCTTGACTGACATCTTCGCTTCGGGCCGAGCATGAACATTTGATGATAAGCGATGGGTGCCTCCACCTATCAATAACCAACAGCGAGGACATGCATAGTAAATAAAAGTCAAGACCCCGCCCCAAATCAGCGAAGTTGTCATATTGTCTTGCATGCAAGACCACTTGATGCGGAGAAGCAAGACAGTCTGTCATCAAGTGAGACAGTCTCAAAAGCTGCTTGGGCAAAGTCAAAATTCGGAAGGGTCCACAGGATGGCGCTATTCCTCTTTTCTCCGTAGAGGCATTAAATCCATTTAAATCCATTGAATCCCTTGTTCTAGCTTGACCGCGAAACGGGCCACCTCGGTGCTAGCGGGTTTCGACAGCTCATTTAATGTTAATTGCTTGCATAACGGTATTCCGCGAAGACCGACATTGTGGTATATCTTGAGTGACAATTGACCATTTCAGCGAGAGTAACACAGTAAGTAGAAAAGAGTCAGACATAGAGCTCAATGGTGTAGTCGTAGCCCTTATAAAGAAGTCAAGACTTTGTTGAAGATGGAAGATGAAGAATAAGAGAAAAAGATAAAAAGGGAGAGAGCAGGAATTGCCGAGATGGAGGGGAGTCCCGTGCTTCTTTCCGAATCGGGAAAGCCAAACGCCCCTGCGAATTTCCTCCCTTCTTCAACTTCTTCTCCGCTTCTCCTCTTTTTCTTTTCTGCAGATTCTCTCTTTTCTTATTGTTTTTCTTTTTCTGCATCTTCAATTCTTCCTTTCGCTCTTCGTGTCTTCGCTGTCCATCGTGGCTATAGTGCCAATTCCATTCGCTCAGTCTTCTACGCTCGCTCATCTTGCAAGCTCCATCGTGGTCTAATAAAGGGGTCAATCATAACCACGCTGAGTGCAATCTGGTACGTGATCTCCAGAAATCAGTCTTACCAGCACATTCCAGTCACCAAAAGCCAATATTTCCATTCTTGCTCCACGTTCCCTCATTTGCATTCCTTTATTATCTGTGTCTCCTCTCTTCGTCTGCTGGATTTCTCTCTCTCCGAAAAGATCATCCCGTTGTACATACAAGGAAACTCGTCTTGCTCATCATTATATTTGACAGATAACAGTCTCGCTATCTACACCTCACTATCTACACCTCACATATCAGCAATTCCGTTTGCAGATTCCACAATGCTTGCCCAGGGACTGCTCTATCTCGCCTGCATGGCCGGGCTGGTCGCCAGTCAGACCATTGATCCCAACTCCATTCCGTTGGCCACTCGTGGTTAGTATATCCCTTATTAGAGAATGAGTTGTGTTCGCGTCGCTGACAAGTTCGAGATAGACCAGTGGTGCAGTCAGCAACAAACCTCGTGTCCTTTGATCTGCACGCAGCTGCCCAACGGAACCTCGACCCCCAAGAGCAACACCTGTGATCCCGTGAGTACTGCTCGGACTTCCCAGCTGCCCACATCTTTCTAACTTGTCCCTCTTCTCTTAGGCTACTTTGGACTTTTCGTGCGTTTGCAATACCGGCCAGTCTCCTAACGCTACCGAGTACTCTCAAACAATTCCCTACTTTATTTGCACTGCCTACAACACCCAATGCCAAAACAATTGTAAC
This sequence comes from Talaromyces borbonicus, assembly GCA_002916415.1. Lineage (NCBI taxonomy): Eukaryota > Fungi > Ascomycota > Eurotiomycetes > Eurotiales > Trichocomaceae > Talaromyces > Talaromyces borbonicus. Next base: position 1,519,023 of record NBSA01000017.1, on the reverse strand, counting down.
GGCTCGTCGACCTGCCAGGCTGCTTGCGTTCAGGATCACCCGTGCGGCGCTCAGGACCCGAAACGCTACAATACTACCACCTCTGCCACCGCCGCCACGGCAACCAATACTGGAACTGCTACGAGCTCTGGCAGCGGCGGTGTCCTGATCACTGGCTTTGGTACTGGCTCGGCTTCCGTTCCCACCGGTTCGTCTGCTGCATCTGTCGGTGCCAGACCATTCTTGAACGACCTCGGCCCTGTTTATGGTGTCTTCGCTCTCGTCGCCGGTTTTGCAGGTGGATTTGCCGTTCTTCTTTAAACGCGAGATTCGCGCTTGGATAGTCTAATCACTTTTCCGCATTTTCCTTCATTCTGCATCTGATCTGCGCATACATAGCATTTGCCATGGATCGATAATTTACTTGCGTTGGTGTTTGTGCGGCGTTGAGTTCTTTTTCTGCGGTCAATCCATCTATCCAGTTCAACATTGTATCTTGGGCTTGGAACTTATTTAATGCAACTACACGGTGCTTGCTTTGATCTGCCTTGCAAGCAGTTAATAATATATTTCATTGTGCCTGACGATATATGGACAATTCGTCTTTTGAAAATATGGTAATCGTTCTCGCGATTTGCGAAATATAAACGAATCACACAGTTGCCAGCACCTTGGCATTTTTGTACCACGTCAAAAGCGGGTTTTCGCCGCTTTTCGTCTCTGTATCTCCAATATAAGCCCATCGTTCCATAAACTCCTGATGGCTTCCGACGAAAGTGAGTTTGCCCGTAATAGCACGATACAGGTCTTCAACTACATTGAAATCTGTAGGGAAAAAGATGTCGAAGTAGCCTTGATGAACCTATAATTGTAACCGATTAGTCCGGTATTCATGACGCCAGGAAGAGCAACGGGGAATCCATCTGAAAAAGAGAGACATACAAAAGGTGTTGAAACCGGTACCGTTCTTCGCTTGTATCTCGTCTGTACAACAGGAGCGTTCAACCCCGGCACGGCGTCGGGCAGACTGCTAAAGTCACTAGTCAACAAACGATGCGCCGGAAAATAGTCGCGAAGAATATCGAAGAATTGCATGAGTCGCGTCGGGATATATTCAGGCAAGGTGAAGTCGCGACGACCAAAGGGTAAGATTGAGCTGCGAATAGTTCGGGACAGCTTTGAAGGTAAAGGGGACGGAAAGGGGCGGCGGGAGGCAGCTTGACGAGCACGCAAGAATCGTGCTGCGAGAGGGTCGAGGGTGGTGTTGTAGTATTCGCAGAATTCGCCGTCGGAATCAATCACGACGCCCCCCTGTTGCGGCGCTTCAGTTTCGTAGTCGTAGCGGATGGCGTCGTGAGCAAAATTATCAAAGACTTCCAGTGCTAGGAAGAAACATGGGGAGTGAATGTATTCGTTCCAGTCAAAAATAGATTTATTAATGATCTGAACGTGGCTTGCGTGTCCACCTGCGAAAGCCGATGTTTTGAGATTGTCCTTTTGCGTTTTAGCAAGCGATGGGGATATTTCAATGATTTTGAATTTCGTGCGAGCGTAGACTTCCGGATCGGAGTCGCGAATGAAATCGAGAATATTTAACATCAACGTTCCATTTCCAGCGCCCATTTCGTATATAATCAGATCGTGGTAAGGGTACAGTGAAAGACGGTAGTTGGTCACCAGATACCGCGCAATTGCCTCGCCGTAGTACGGTCGAAAGAGTTCGGTAGGTGTATGCCACAATTGGCGAGCAATGTCCGGATTCGTCTCGTCGAGTCTGTCTTCGAATTCTGTATATCTCTCTCCCAACAGCCGGTGGAAATGAGGACCGTCTTCTATTTGGCTGAAATCAAAAGGTTCGCCTGGATGGAAAATCGTGGCATGTTTTGAGAAATATCCATAATGAGGATTGTACAAGCTGTCTATTTTTGGTTGTCTCGTCGTCAGCAAAGCCTGATCATACTCACATCACATTCCCTTGTTACGGTGATGACCAAGAGAGAGACAAGAACTACTATACTGACCTTCAATAAATTCTCGAGTCAGCATTTTCACCTGTCTAGGCCTTTCACGCCGATTCCGTAGATCCTTTGCCGTCACTAGAGGAAAAGTCCGCAATTGATGCTCGAGGTCTCGAGGATAGTCGTCGCGCTTCGTCCACAAGGTGCCATCATTATACGGGTTGGATTTACTCGAATTGGTCTGTCTTCTGCTGAGAAACGAGCGAGTCTGTCGATACTGTGGCCCTTGGAAGGATGTAGCGTTTTGTCTCGAGACATTCAGACGTCGAACGGAGCTGCGATTTGTGCACTGGCATGCGCGATGGTTGAAAAGCTGTCGAAACAGCTGGTTCAGAAGAGTTGTGTCCATTCCTTCGTCGAGGATCTTCGCTTGTTACCAAGAAAATGGATATTATGTACGCGCGAGGAGGTGTCGTTCTTCATATACAAAACTGTCGACCGCACGGAATAAACTGAAGGAACAAGGTTGGAAAGATGGTCCAAGCTTCTTTGCTAGTTGCTTACGTAAACAATGGTTCAATTTCAACAGTCTAAATCGTCTTGTTTTTCCTTTTTTTTGATATATCAACCAAAAACAAGAATACCAACTTCGTGGGATAATACATAGCAATTTTTGAACTTGCCATGCATGACACACGATATATCTACATCGGCTCTTTTGTCTCCGGCGCCGTGGTGACAATTCTTCTATCAGAAATATACCGACGATATTCAAACCCATCTCAAATATCCGGAACCTCAAAAGAAAACCAATTAAGTGGCAAGCATACCAGTTCGGACGATGCCAAACTGCTGGCTTCTGTGCGTCATGGACCGCCGGCCATAGTCGATGGTATAGAGGGCTGTATTGGCAACACACCGCTTTTTCGAATCAAATCCCTCTCGCAAGAGACTGGGTGCGAGATTCTTGCGAAAGCCGAAGTAAGTCTAGCTGCTTCAGGACAAGAAAGCTCGCGTGTAAAATCTGATAAGATTTCCTCTCTAGTTTCTCAACGGCGCAGGCGGTAGTCCTAAGGATAGGGTAGCTTTGAGTATGATTGAAGCAGTAAGTCTGCAGACTAGATTAATATCTTTTTCATTCCAGTTTGTGCTAACCTCGCTATAGGCCGAGAAAGATGGCTCTCTGCGACCACATTCGGGAGACGTCATCTACGAAGGCACGTCTGGATCTACAGGGATATCCCTAGCGACACTTGCTCGTGCTCGTGGTTATCTAGCTCACATGTACGTGTTTGAATTAACGTCTAGTTCCGTCTGCCACTTTTCTAAGCTAATCTCCCCTAGATGTATGCCGTCGGATCAGGCAATGGAAAAATCAGATTTGCTTCTCAAACTCGGAGCAGTAGTAGATCGTGTTCCGCCAGCTCCCATTGTCGAGCAAGGCAACTTTGTCAATAGGGCGCGAAATCTTGCGCGTGAACGAACTGCGTCCAGCGAGTCGATAGTGACTGCTCCGGGCTTGAGGGCGAAAGGACGAGGATTCTTCACAGACCAGTTCGAAAATTCTGCTAATTGCGCTGCCCATTTCGAAGGAACGGGACCAGAAATCTTCGCGCAATGTGGGGGGAAATTGGACGCCTTTGTGGCCGGAGCCGGCACTGGCGGTACCATCTCTGGGGTCTCGCTATTCCTTAAGCCCCGATTGCCAGATATTAAGATAATTCTCGCAGATCCACAAGGCAGCGGGTTATATAACAGGGTGCGGTATGGCGTCATGTTTGATGTGAAAGAGCGTGAAGGAACTAGGCGGCGGCCACAAGTCGATACAATCGTAGAGGGAATTGGGATCAACAGGCAGACGGCAAATTTCGAGGCCGGCCGAGATCTCATAGACGATGCTGTCAGAGTAACAGATGCGCAAGCCATGGCGATGGCTCGTTGGTTAGTGGAGAAAGATGGTATCTTCATGGGGAGCAGCAGTGCCGTCAATTGTAAGTGTCCATCGGCTTTGCGGGAGAATCATCGAGAGCTGACAGAGAACAGGTTTTGCGGCTGTCAAGACAGCTTTAGAACTCGGTCCAGGACACCGGATCGTAACCGTCCTAACTGACATGGGATCACGACATCTGTCCAAGTTCTGGGCCATGGCTGGAGATGTGGGTGGCACTGTTGATACAAAGTTGGAGGACGTGCTGAATGCTTGAATTATTCGACTGACAAATCCAATCCATGGTTGACACGAAAATATGCATTCACCTTCAGGGTAGCAAGTTCAAAGGCTCAACTTTTAATAATACTTGCGCGGCGAAACAGAGCCTCCATTTTTGAGTGTGCTTTTTGTTGGGGAAGTCTGGGACAACGCGTTCCCAGATGAACTGGTGCCGGGACGACTTCGAGGTCCTACGCCAATAGATGAGATCCCTACATCATTTTCATCGACGATTTCGGGCGAAACATCCAGGTCTTCTTTCGCTATCACGTTTTCAGATTGACATGCGTTGTTATTGTCAGCTGACAATTGATCGCGTGAAGGATATCGCTCTGCCGTTGGTGTTTCTGGCAAATCGGGATCGACGCTTTGAATATGGATTGCTCTTTCTGTCCATATTCTTATCATCTGCTTTTCGATATCTCTTCTGGAACGATGAGGGATTGATATCTGTATATCCCGCCACCAAAGACCCGATTCATTTGCGAATTTTTCAAGCTTTTTAAGATCATCTGTTGACCAGTCGCCGGTAGAAATACATCCATTCGACAAGAAAAGAAGGGAGTGGTGATCTGCCCAATTCATCAAGTCATCCAAAGTTCTTCCTGGTAGACTTTTTGCGATATCTGCCATACAAACATCGGCCTCGGACTGGCATTTGAGTTGAACAATCACCTTGACTTCGTCTGGAGTGAAAATAATCTCGTGAGGTTTAAGGGTTGAAGGCGAATCGAATTTTACCGGGAATCGTTGAGATGGCGTGTCGTGCATGGCATAAGGACTGGATGACAATAGCTTCGGGGTGTCATGTGCAAGTGGATGAGTTTGTCTCTCGATTGGATCGGGATTCCTGCATGCCTCGCCAATTTGACCTGGGCTTTGTTGACTAGTCGTATTGATCCCATTTGGCATGCGACCAACGACCTTGGGTGTTGCGGACTCGCCTGTTCGACGCATTCTACTGGAGCAAACACTAGAGGGTACTGATCCATCCTGGAGCGGATCATCTGAATCACTGCTGTAATCTTGTACTTGGGCGAAGCTCCAGTCAAGCCTAGCAGGAATTCTTGACCTTTTGATACTCCTCCGCTGTATTCTACCACTAGCCGAGGTAGCCTTCTTCGTTGAAGTCGACCCTCGCGGACGTCCTGGTGTACGGATGGCCCAAATGGATCCATCCATACCCGGAGACTGAGGGCGTTCGCTGAATGAAGTGGGTTGTAATGTAGGTAATAAATCTTTTCTCGGTGGAGTCCAGAATTCCGTACTGATCTCTGGAACTCGCCACCTAGGATCCTTTGATTGGCTTGAAACGGTTGAATCATAGATTGGGCTACTTTGTACACCCCTCTCTAAATCAAATGCATGGGTGTCGTTATGCCCAACAACTTCTGCCCCGGAAGCGGCTTCCAACATATCCATGCGTGAAATTAGTAGAGCTTGCTTTGCTTTATGAAAACTTAGGGAGGGATGTCGAATGTCGATGCTGTCGGCGTCGCTATGTGTTGGATCGTCGTCAAGACATGGAGTTTCCGATAATTCTGCATCTTGACCCTCATGTTCCATCCGTTGTACATGGCCTTTGTTCACAACGATTTCGCCTGTTCTTAGATCTATTTCGTCTCCTGTATCGCTCATGTCCTTGCCATATTTGTCGAAAATGCGCTCGAAGAGCGATTTGAGTTTCTGGTCGTTTCTGGCTCGCGCGATTTGCAGGTCAAAATCTGTTGAGGATTGCGGTGAATCTGACAAAGAAAGACGTTGTCGCTGCCGTTTTCGTGGAGGCTCCATTGTGATAGATTAGAGCGTCTGAATATGCGACGAGAAGAATAGCAGATTAAAGATCAACCAAGTCGTTAAACTGTAAGTATCAAAGACATTCGAGATGCGATGCGATACAGAATCACCGAGACAATTCACGTATATCCAAGGGATTGTAAAATGAATAAACTATGGCAGTTTCGATTAAGCGAGCCTCAGCTTGTGATCATGTATAAGGCATATTCCCCCATAGTCCCGTCAACCATATTGTTGTCTTTTGGACTTTTATCAAAGAAGACGATGAATTGAAACAGGAACAAAAGAGGGAAAGCGAGCTCCGACGCGAAACACGCGCTTTCATCTATCTTAATGGGGGCTAATCCCGATTTGTACTAGCGTAGGGTCATTTCCATGACGTCCACTTTTGGAGCTCTGTGACCTTCTTCTTTCCAAGCTTGAGATTCTTTTGCTATTTCTTTTGAACTCTTCAGGCCAAACCGACTATAGAGCCATGCTGAAACATCCTATCTAGTTGATGTCGTCCTTCTATCATGTTTTGTCAGAAATGCCGTACGCCGCTGAGACTTGACGGATCTCTGCAGGCTCTCAATCCTGCTGCATTCGACCTGCTGGTTGGTATGTTAAGTACGAGATAGACAGACGCTTCGTTGAAAAAGGACTAATCCTGTGCATACAGGGTCAACGGGGAAATCTTTATCAGAGAATAACGATCGCGCCGTCTCTCACCGAAATGCATATCCTAAAGAACGTCAGGAATTGTATGATCGAGCTTCCCGGAACTCAAATGCACCTCTATACCGGCGCTCGATTCCTCCGCCGCGCGACGGTGACTCACAATCTAAGCCCCCGAACTTCAGTCGCGGAGAAAGTAGCGGTGGCATGTCCTTTGTGATGCTGACCGAGTCTCAGCTTGTGCCTCCTCAGCGAAACACGGGGTCAGACAATGATCATCTGTCCTCACAAAACCGAACGAATGCGCCTGAAGGAAAGACGACCGGGAACGGGTCTGATGGTCAATCTTTCTCCGACGAGGTAGAAAAGGCTACCAGACTCTTCGAGATTCTCTCCGCCCGATCAGATATCGATCACCCTATTTGTACCGAGTGCACTGATCTGCTGGTAGATGGGTTGCAGAAGAAGCTTGCTAGTGCCACCAAGGAAAGAGACGCGTATATTTCGTTTTTGAAGACGATAAACGCATCCATGCCGTCAGAAGCAGAAGTAATAGCGGCCGAGAAAAGTTTGAAGGCAACATTGCAAGAGGAAGAGGCTGCTTACCAAGAACTGGTCGCGTTAGAGAAAGAAAAGGCCGCTCTTGACCAAGAAATAGCCGAACTTGAGGACGAAGCGCGGCAATTGGATGTTGACGAGGAGAAATTTTGGAGAGAACGAAATGCATTTGCACTGTCTTTGGCCGAGTTCCAGGATGAACGAGATGCCTTGAACATGCGCTATGATCACGATTCAAGGCAACTCGAAAGATTGCAACGGACCAATGTGTATAACGATGCGTTTTGTATCGGACATGATGGATTCTTTGGAACCATCAATGGATTGCGCTTGGGTCGTCTAGCGAATCCGTCTGTCGACTGGGCTGAAATCAACGCAGCATGGGGTCAAACATGTCTTTTGCTGGCGACGATTGCTGAAAAATTAAACTTCAACTTCCGGGGCTATCGACTGAAGCCGATGGGATCTAATTCAAGAATCGAAAAGTTTGAAGATCCGGCCCAGGGTTCAAGCCAGCCATCCACGCAATCAGACGGTGCGTCAATTAACGGCTCTGGTGCTCTCAAGTCCACCAGCTTAGATCTTTTTTCGTCCGGTGACATGCCATTGAACCTACCGTGGGTCCACCGACGTTTTGATGCCGGGATGGTAGCATTTCTTGAATGCCTGCGGCAGTTGGGGGTATACGTGGAGAATACTCCTGCTCCGATACCGAATCGACGTGGCCAGCAGGGTATCAGTCCTCCGCGGCTGAAGCTGCCTTACGAGATCAAACGCGATAAAATTGGCGATGCAAGCATTAAGCTAGGTTTCAATCAGAATGACGAGACATGGACCCGGGCTTGCAAGTATACACTTACCTGCTGCAAGTTTCTCTTGGCCCACGCCAGCAATTTGGCAAGCCTGGCTGCAAGCAACTCTCCGAGAGTATCAAGCCCTCCACCAACTCAGAAGACTACGAGAGGTCAAAGTTGAGGTTGTCATAGCTTCAGGCCTATCAGCCTTGACGATTCATGATACCGTTTGTGATTTGACGGCTCAGTAAACGATCCAACTGCCGCTACTATCTTCGAATTCCGCTATCTAAATTGGCCACTGCAAAGGACCATGAATGGATTGCCTAGTTTAATCCGGCCCATTCATGATATTTTGTCTCGTTGAGCGCAATCACCCAACACGGACGAAGTGGACAAAATTGGAAAACGTGTATTTTAGGAAATATGGCCATCCAAGAACCAGCGTTGATGAATATCTACTATTCCATCCTGTTGCTGGTCTGCAGATATCCCGTTTCTTGGTACCGGCCAGGACTCGAGGAATCCTTCGGGAGGTCTTGTCATTAACAAGTTGTCATCGAACCTGGTGGAGAATCGATGTGATTTTGCCCTGTGTATGAATACATGAAAACGATACTGATTCATTATCTTTAGACTACAAACGTTCCAGCGGTGCAAGTTTCTGGAACCGAATTACATTCGCGTCAATTTCAGCCAAGAACCATCAGAAATGCGCAAGAACTCTATTCTCAATCAACCTGATTCAATGAATGTATTTCATAACTTTCTAACTGCGAGAAATCTTTGGCAAATGCTATATGCTATGCGTCTATTGTAGCGGTCGTATTTGCTCATCCGTCTATGTATCATGCAATGGATATGTCTTGGGTCATACTTGATCATGGTCACGCCCTTCCAGCTATTCGCCGCGTCTCCCAATTGGCGATTCTTTCGGCTGTTCCATGAGCCCACCTTCATCCTTTACCATTCCATTCCCGCCGTTTGCAGCAGCTTTCTCTTCATCACTCTGCCCCGTTTGCGATACTTCCGTGACTGGCTGTTTCTCCTCGTCAATGCCATTTTTACCAGCAACTATATCCTTTCGACTCGGGCCCAGCCCTCCCTTCCATCCGAACCAGCGCGTCTCCATGGGTCCTCGAAGCAACAAAATGATAATCGAACCCCCAATAAACCCCACACTTGCACTGCCGGACGTAATCCATCCTCCATCGGCGTACAACTTATTGCCCACGGCTGTACCCGTCAATTGACCGCAGAAGGAGAACACCATAAACGCAGTATTCACACGATTTGCCGCCTTGGGCGCTACACCGTATATAGCCGTGCGATTCGCGATTTGCATGATTTGAGACCCAAAATCGAAAACCATTGCCTGGATGATGGGGCCGGCTACGGTACGCGTGCCAGTGTAGGTTCCGACGACAATACCTAGTAGCGAAGTACAGATTCCGACCAGCACAGAGACATGGATGGGATAACGATCGATGAATTTATTAGCAAAGAAGGGCCCAAAAAGCAACGGCCCAATACCGCATAGTGCAAAAAGACCGATGATGACGGTGGAGTAGTTGTATGGATCACCCGATAGGAGGAAAGTTAATGTAGTCCAAAAGGAAGTGAAGCACGCGGAGTTTAGGAATGCGATCAAGGACGCTTGCACGAGCACGGGGTGTTTGAAGAGTAGTTCGAGGATACTGGAGAGGATTCGAAAGTAGTTGATATTTCGGTTTGAAGGGGGGTAGTCGGGCATCCAAATCCAGAGCAAGATCAGAATTGAGTACTGTAACGCAAACGACATCCAATACACGTTGCGCCAGGAAGAATAGTTTGCAATAATACCGGAAAGTAGGCGCGCGATCAGCAGACCGAGCATCAACGCAGAGACAACAATGGATAAGGCGGTGGCTCTTTTGTTTGGTGGCGCTAGAGTGCCGACCAGCGGCAGCATTATTTGCTATTATGATATATCAGTGTGAATTCTACTTAAGTATTGCAATGAATGATTCCCGGTTGAGCTGTGGAAAGAGCTGTGGAAGGAAGAAGATCCTACCGGCGTGACGGTAGTGACACTCATGATGAAATAAAGCGCCACAAAGGTATCAAAACTCTTCGTCAAACAGAGACCCAAGGTCATAGTGGCCGTGAAGAACATGAGCGACAACACCATTCCTCGACGCTTGACCAGGTCGCCCAGTGGACATATAAACAAGAGCCCGGCAGCGTATCCGCCTTGGGCACATGTCGGTATAATACTGGCTCTTTCTTGGCTGACATGAAAATCCTTTGCGAGGACGTCAAGAATCGGATGAGAATAATAGAGATTTGCGACCTGATATATATTCAGCTTTGTTCGAACATAGGTACTGGAGAGGAAACAAGTTGTTCAGCAAGGAGCCTTGGGAATGGATAGTTTACAGTAAATGTTCCGGCGAATCCAAATAACAGGTTCAATGCCAGTGTAAATTCTCGAGGATGCTCAGGATCGTATCGGCAAGACTGCGGCATCCAATATATGATCGATAATAAACGGCGCATAGGATTTGGTAGATGCGATGATGTGATCGAATTGATAGTCTGCTCGTGGTGTCCATTGTTCCCAAGTCTGGGGATAATAATTTCCGAATTTTCATTATCGATACTGGTACCACTGCCAGAATTAGTAACAGCCTTCGTCTCCGAATCGACTGTGGATGAGGGATCGGATATGGACATCTTTATATGAAAAGGAACAATTTCATAAAAGCATATTGTAAATATGAGAGACTCTAATGAAATATATCTAAAACGAAGAACAAGAAGAATTCACACCGACTACTAGGTAGATACTACCTACCGGACTTAAGAAATGGGGGGTTGGCCAAAGCCGGATTTTTTGTATAGATCGGTCTCTATCAATTGTACCGACAATACCGTACGGAACGTTCCTGGTACATTAATTGAAAGGCCCGAAAACGTCTCGGTCGGGCTCATTCTTGTAATTTATATACCAGTATTTTCGATTAATTTACTTCAAATCTTTACCGATTTTCGAGGTGACTACGGAGTACTTAACCAACTAGTCCATGCATCCCTGTACATAAATATTGATCTATCTCACTTGATCTGCTGCACTTTGTTGCAATTTACTTGACTTTCGCTTTTCCCTGCGAGGATGATGATTGCATGCATGGACAGGAAAAGCGAAATATCTACAGTAGGTAGCACTGCTGGCTCGTGTATTAAATATACCGGAAAGATTCCGCAATCGGCCATTGTGGAGAATCTCAAAATAACCTAGACAAGATCACGTCAGATTCGATGTTTGATGAACCTTGCGGTTTTTTCACAGAGCAGAAGGTATGGATGTGTTGATATTTTTTTTATTCTTTTTGGTTTTGAAAAAAAAAGGCTATTTGCGACTAAAGTCTGTACAGTACGGCGTTACCAACACTGAAAGATGCGGTACTTTCAATCGAATGCGCACCGAAAATGGAAAAAAAAAGTGACACAATTTAAAAAGATTATGAATGATTCTCGAGACTGCCTTGATTATCATAGCTGGAATCAAATCACTACTTCCAAATATATACTGTACGGCGTGCACCAAAAATCAAATGAATCACACTGAAAATAAAAAAAACCCCGAATTACCTGTAACGCGCCGGCTCCTGATCCATTGAACATAACAAACAGGCTAGAGTAGAAAAAAAAAAAAAATTGGAAATCATAGCGTGATTTATTGCGTTATGAATTATTAAAAGCACTCTTTTGGAAGCTTTCCGCAGTGATATCACCCATTTTTCCAGTAACGACAGGCTTAATACCGCTGGTGGGCGATGCAGAGGTCATACTTTGAGAGCGTACACCGTTGATTGAGGCTGTCATTGTACTTGTGCGGGTTGCTGGCGCACTCGCTGCGCCCGCTGTAATGGCAGCTGGTGCAGGTCGTCGCTGGATCGTCTCGAGGTAAGGGCTGGGCAAGTATCCAACACCGCCATCGCGTGCGCGACATCTCCACCATTCGGATGGGTTACCCATGGGGTCTGACTTGCTTAGGACAGCCACTATGTCGCCTTTCTTCACGGCTAGGTCGACTCCAGCAGTGTTTTGCGTGTCGGGAGTATAGTCGTACAGCACGCGGCAGAAATCTAGTTTTGAGGGGTCAAGAGGGGTATTGGCCAGTTCGCCGTTGGGGCCCATGACGGCTTGCTGGCGACGAGCTTCCTCTTCCTGTGAACGAGCCAGAGAGCGAATGAGTTTGCCCATCAAGTAAGGCAGACCAAATACAGCGAGAAGGAACATGAAAAACGGCTTGCGAGATGGTCGTGCAGGAGCCGGGCTTCCGTCTGGGAGAGAAGCAGCTGATGAGGATCGACCGTTCAAAAACGCCGAAAACGCGGACGGAGTCAGCGCCGTGGCGTCGGCCGGTAATGGACGACCGGTAAGTTTAGCGACCAAGGTCTTGAACCATCGGATCAATGTGAAAATACCCAACACGGAACCTAATGTGTTTCGAAGATTGCCAAACTGTTCTGCCACAGATACCATCGCTATGAAAAATCAGCACTGAGCGGGACACCCTCGAGATAGAATGTGGAAAACTTACCGAAAAAAGAACTATGTGTAGCCATATAAGTACTTTCTAGCATTTGCGCAAATCCACCGAAAGCGCCCACGATGCTCTCGATCATCTGAAAAGTAGCCGCGGTGCTTTGATTGAAAGAATTGGTGAGACTGTTCGGGTCGTTGGGATCTCCAGGCGCGCCGGGATACATTCCACCCATTCCACCCATCCCGCCCATTCCGCCGTACATGCCGCCATAGCCTCCGTAGCCACCGTACATGGATCCAAATCGCGAATATGGGGACGAATAGCCACCGATTCCGCCATATGTGCTATATGGAGATGCCCCGAACCGGTTGGCACCGTATGGCGAGTATGTTGATGCCGTTCTGTTAACGACTGCATTGAGACTGTCTGGTCGAGAAGGGAGACTTGGGCCTGCTGTTACTGTTGAGGATGATGATGTTGCCGCGGTTGATGTCGGAGAGGATCCAGTTATGGTCGCAGCGGCGGGTGCTGTTGCCGCGGTAGATGCAGCAGGGCTGGGGGTAGAAAGTGAAGCTGGACTCGTGTTAGCAATTGTCTGGTTATAGCAGTTGTCTGGTTATCTTTGCGTAGGAATTGTTTAGGATATCGTTTGGGATTTCTGGTTTCTTGCATACCGGAGCCAGCTCCAGCCCTCTCCCACGGCTTGGGTGGCGATACAGACGCCATGGAAGTGCTGCGACTATTGTCCACCTGACATCGGTAGGTGACGGGTGCGAGTAGAAGTCGCTATAGCGGTGCGAAGGAGCGATACAAGTTAACAGCAGTAAATGAGCTGGGAGCGAGAGGACGGGAAGATCGCAGACAGCGAGAGAACAAAAGATGAGGAAGAGAGCGTCTTTCGGTGATGAGATCAATTTCTGGGTGTGGGACCCGTCGGAGTCATGTGATTGGCGGCAGCGAAAGAGCACGAGCGGAAAGGCCGAGGTTACCGAGGAAGATTTGACAGCCACGTTCAAACTGCCGACAACTTCTTTTCTTGCTCCGTAGTAACTACAATTTACTACTGTTGATGTCTACTCTGGCTATCTCTACTTATTGTAGTATAAGAACAAGATAGCTAATTATTTTCAGGATTGGAACATTATCAATATTTACGGATTTCTTTAACAACAATCAAATGGCTGGGCCACTCGCGGTGTATACTCCAGCGCTATGCATTAAATCACGATTTATACCTGTTGACCGACCAGAAACACCATCATTTCTATGCAATACAAAATACACAAGCCTACAATTCATCGCGCCTGGGTGGGCGAGGAATCTGGACTTTCCATTGCCTTGGCGGTACCGGCAATCCCAGCCAGTAATTCCAGAGTCGATTGGATTCATACATGGTGACTTGCCATCTATAGGAATCATCAGTCATTGTAATCAAAGCAGAGAAATCAAATCGAGAGGAAAAATGGAAAGGGCAAAAAACTTACGCAACTCGGGGAATCGTCAACCAACTACGCAGAACCCAGATGAACGTATCGCGGAACATGGTCCACTCCTGAATGAAAGCCTCCGAAATTGACTCGGCATCACGAGTCCGTTCCCACGGAAGATCTTGTTCGGCGTCGTACCCATAATCGTCGTCCTTTTCGGCAACGTAGACATTGGAGATGCCGTCCTTGTAGTATTGGACGACTTTCTCGGAATTCCGTGGCGTCTCAGGCTCAGAAAGCGGAGGCGACGACGACAGGACCTCTTGATCAATGAGTCTCTCATCGCGGGTTGATTCGACGGTTTGTCGAAAGCTGCGGACGGCTGTAAGACTGTTTGAAATGCGCGCAAAAGTGTTGATCAACGCAACCAGTTCAGTGCGACGCAACGGCGGAGTCTCGACGGTACTGTTCTCGTCATAGTCAAACAACACTTTCAAAGCTGTGCCGTACCCATTGACCTGTAGTTTACCCCAGAGACGGCACTTATCACATCCAACGCAATCCATCAGACGGCTGACGTTGCGGAATCTTTGACGGAAGTCCTCTTTCAGATCAGCTGCATATTCGTCCTGGAACATCACGGCCTCGTCGAAAATGGGCGCGCGACTGTGCAGTTTCTCAGTCAGAGCCGTCACTTGCTGCTTCGTAACCAGATCCTGCTCCGGATCAAATGAGCAGAACTTGTAATCTTTCAAATATCCGTGCAACTTTGCAACGGCACGCGACACCAGAGCGTAATTAAAGTAGAGATTCGAAATACGCTCGGGATGATTGTGCAGTCGATCCTTGTAGCATTGCACGTTGGGCCCCCATTCGTCAGTCGTATTATTCAAATACTCCCAGCACAGATGAGTGGATATAGAAGCGTGCATCCCGCTGATGATGCGATAAAACACGCGTTTTTCCAAACACTCGTCGTCTGGCTGAGGCTGCGAAATTTCTCGTTGTAACATGGTCCGGAAATCATTGGCTGCTTGAATCTGTAGACCATGCAGGGGGGCCAGTTGCGACGCAGGCGACGAAAACGGCTTCACAAAACAATTCTCACGATAAATGGCATCCCAGACTTGATGTGCGCCTTCACCCGCATACCCCGTGAAGCGTTCTGGGTTATCCACCAAGCTGACGTAGTCGCCCTTGGCCAACGCTCCTTCGTCTTCTGGAACGCAATAGTCCCGTTCGTCACATTCGTCGTCGTATTCCAAAACACAACTCTCTCCAACGTGATCTCCCAGATCGCCCTGTAGAGGTCTTGCGCTAGGCCGTTCTTTTTGTTGTTGACGACCGGGATGGTGCGCGCGCGGGCCCTGGAGTTTACCGAGCTCTTCGATTCGCCATACGGGCGGAAGATCTTCTTCCGAGTCTATTGTATTCACGGCACAAGCAATATTCCCACATAGACTGGTTTCGTCGGTCCAAAACGGACATACTTTGTTGTACAGGTTGAGGCGATAGTAGGAGAAGAAATCATTTTCGCGAGTCACAGATCCTAGAAGGGGGTGGATTTCGTCGTTGAGTGAGTCGATGGATGCGTAGGATGCGCATGTGTCAGAAACAGTTGCTTTAGAATCGATCTATCGAGGCGGAGCACCGTCAGTATATACATAAGTTTTCTGGGAGCAAGAATGGTCGTCGACTTACTGCACATAGGTCTGGTGCAAATTGAGAGGAACCCTTGTCTTTTGCTAAACTCCCATGAGCTGGGATAGATAGTAGAAATACAGCCAAAAAGAACTTCCTGGCTGAAGCTTGCATTGTTGTCCTTGGTGTCATCGCTGCGAGGGCATGCGCTGGGAATTTATGTCGATGCCACTAGAAGATCGAGACCTGCTAAGACGAGCACGAGCAGAAAAAGAAAGGCGAGATGGTTGATGACTCTTCTAGAGGGCCATAGTGCAATAAAACCACGAACAAAGAAATATCGAACAATTGAGTAGTCAAGTTGATTTGTTGGTTACATTGTTGCGGTTTGTTGATGAGAATGCTGACAAACTGGCCATCTGTCCTTGTCGGCATTTTCTCTGTGGCGATCCGATAAGGAGTTCCCAGCCAATCACAGCGGCTATTGATAAGAATCTGTCATCCGTATCGATCCGATAAGGGAATTTTCTACACTTTCATACAACTTTTATAAGATGTTCTTTGAATGTTCAGTCATTCTACGAGATTACGGAAAGAACTGGATTCATGAGTACATACGCTTCTGATACTTTGTATTATGTGTATCTTTCTCTCAACGACAATCAACGATGGTCGGGCCCTTTGAAGTATTCTCGCCGGACCAGTTCGCCCGGAGTATCCGGATGCTAGCCACATTCACTCCTCAAAGCAATTAGCAGATGAGACGTCTCAGACTGTCGCTTGGTATCAGATTATTTCTTGGATAAGCAAGATGGGTAGGTACACGAATCAAACAAGAACAAACACTCAAAACTTTCAAAACTATATCGGGCCTAGGGACAACAGCGGTCTAGACAACGATTCTCCCTCCAAATCGTGACCCTCCCTCATTTCTTTCAGTCTTTCCTGTCGACTGCCCGCCAGATCTTGACCAGCCTGTACATCCACGTAGGGATCTCTCAGAACGTCTTCAAATCCTAACGTCTTCGCAGCGAACTGAAATACCAACTTCTCAACCTGCACGGCATTACGAGTTAAGCCGTGATCATCGCCATCGAAAAGCTTCAACTCTTTCCGCCCAGACTGTCCATACGAGTCGAACAGACTCTGCGAGCACCGCGGCGACAGACACGTATCTCCCGTACCGTGCAGCAGGAGTAACGGCCGTGGACTCAGCAGCGCAACACCTTCAGTGCGCGCACTTTGTGATGCCACAGTTACAACGCCAGCTACACGATTGGGATCGCGAGCAGCGACTGTGAAGCACGGACTGCCACCAAACGACCATCCGACCAAGACGAAGTGTTGAGAAGAGAACTCTCCTGCAAGATAATCCATTGCTGCGAGCACGTCTGCAGAGCAATAGTTTGTCTGCGCCGGCTCACGGTAGTCTAGTCTGATGCAGGGGATGGAGAGGAGAAGAGCCAATTTGTCTGCTAACGAGGGATAAATTCCTAATTATTCACTCATCAGTTTTTTGTCCCATCGATCGTTCCAGTCTCGATCTATGAAGGAATTCGCGAGATCAGGACGTACCGGCCGGCCCGCTGACACCTCCTCCGGCACCACTTACTAGTATAACAGCAGCGGCTCTTGCAGTGTCAACTGTATACTGTCGTGGTTCGTGCAAAACTGCTGGCGCTTCGTGGTCACGGGGGTCAAAAACTGCTATTCTGATTGTACGGGCTATTGATGGTTTTATGCCGCTTTTCTCGACTTGGGCAGGATGAATAGGGCCAGGATGTTGAAGTCGAGGAGCTGTAGTTGCCATGGTAAGATTTGTGTTGTTTGTTGAGTCGAGAGTACAATTTACTTGTAGATTTTGATATGTCGACCTGTCGAGGTAGGTGGCTAGACGTGACCTAGCAGTACATTATTGAATATGCTGGCAATAATAGTAGGTATCTCGCCTCCTAGCCTCATTTTTGCCCACTGTGATATCACACTGACGCGGTCCAAAATTCATTCTACTCTATCTCTATTTACTTCATTATTTTATTTCAGTATTTCTCCAGAAAATATCAGAAGTTCTCAGTGCAGCCAAAAAGATTTATTATACAGCTGATGAGACCCGACCGAGTTAGGGTTTGGCGCTGACTTCCCAAACAGGAAATTTTCTGCGCAATACGGCAATCTTCAGACTTCGTCTCGAGTCGTAGTGGTAAAGATTAGAAAATTAACATGTCAAGTGTAAGAAATATCAAATACATTTTTCTGTTAGCGGTAATTGCTCTGCCAACTCAACCTCAACCTTGAGAATAAACCAACACGGCCCGGGGATGGATCGGATCGTTCACCCCGCCACGAAGAGCCGCTATCTACTTTGGTAGTATCCGCGGGGTATACTTCATAGACTCGATAGATGTCGTGCAGAAGATACAACTTGACTCGTTAATATTGACATCCGACAGACCAGCAGCCACGTAGTAAGAAAATGGCAGCCAAAGATCCAGGTGCGTCTCGGGCATTCCATCCATTTCCCGAGGTCTATGATGGACAATACCTACAAAGTCGATCCGAACGGCTCTACGTATCTTTCTACGTAGTCAGTCATCTCCGGGATCTGTAATATCGTGCTCACCCCTCGCCAGAACACCCCATTCATTGGTCAATTGTGCTGTTTCCGGGTTACCAGCCTCTTGACGTATTTGGACCTCTCGATATTCTCAATCTGGTAGCTCGATCCAAACATATTGAGCTATCTATTCTCGCCGCAACACTGGCACCCGTCTCGTCCGACGTCGCTGCTGTGTTTCCCGACAGGCAAGAAGTATGGAATCCTGCAGGGTCCAAGGTCGGACAATCTATCGTACCGACACATACCTTTGATGCGCCACCAGAAAAGATTGACGTTTTACTCGTCCCGGGGGGTCCTGGTACGAGACAGCCGGCGTGTTCGGGACCTGTGATTGCGTTCATCGAACGACACTATCATACTCTGCAATACTTGCTAACGGTCTGCACTGGCGCGGGTCTAGCCGCCAGAGCTGGCGTGCTTGACGGGAAGCGAGTGACTACGAACAAACTCGCGTGGAACGAAGTGGTTGCCATGCGCAGCGAACCGATTTGGATCCGGCGGGCGCGTTGGGTGGTGGATGGGAAAGTTTGGACGTCGTCTGGTATTACGGCTGGTATGGATATGATGTTTGCGTACGTTGAGCATGTCTGGGGAAAGGATTTAGCTGAGGAAGTGTCGAGGAGGATGGAGTACGTTCGTAATGAAGATTGGGAGAACGATCCTTTCGTTTGAGATGGTCTTTCGGGATAGTTCAATTATCGATATCGGTGTCTGGCCAATTAAAAAACGAGAGATGTGCATCAATTGCAAGAATAGTTAGTGATTGCACCACGAAGAGTTGTGTTGGAGCTAAGTTGTGTAGAAGTTAAGTTGTGTTACCGTACTAACTGAGTAAAAAGAGTCGGTTAACTCTTTTGAACCCCGCTTGACATCATCCGGAGTTGAGGATTCGGAGTTGAGGATCGTTCGGCTTCTTTGATTTTCGATTATTAATAATACCTACAACTATTCCTAACCCCTCAACTATTATTTTTTACGGTCAATTTATCTTCTATACATTCTCCATTGACCTCTGCTAAGCATCCATCATTTTCAACCTCTTTCACTGCACCAGCTTCAACCAAACTTCATCACTATGGCATCTCACCCTCCCGGTGCATGCTGCTTCCAGGGCGTCAAGCATGAGGGGCAGCCCGTCGGTACCCTCTCCAATGTCAAGGACTTTGAAGTATACATTTCGCAACCAGCAAATAAATCCACCGAGCATGCTATTTTATTGTAAGTATACCTATATATAACAAATATACTCCGATCATACGCGTAACTAGTTATCGCCCGCTGACATTTGAGATAGTTTGACCGACGTCTTTGGCCATAAATTCGTCAATGCCCAGCTCATGGCCGACCAATTTGCCGCCAACGGGTATCTCGTACTTGTACCTGATTTATTCAAAGCCGACCCTGCTGCTTTCGGCCAGCCAGGATTTGACCTTCACAAATGGCTGGCGAATCACCCAAAGGAGAGTGTAGATCCGGTTGTCGAGGCCAGCATTACCGAGCTGCGCGAGAAGTACAACGTGAAGGTAATTATTTTTATCCTCTTCTGCTCCTACATAATAAGTACCGAATGGAACTGATTGTGTATAGACCATCAGTGCAGTAGGATACTGCTTCGGAGCCAGATACGTTGTCCGCCATCTGCACCCGAAGCAGAAGAAGATCGACGTCGGATTCATCGCGCATCCATCCTTTGTCGAGAGCGACGAATTAAAGGCTATCGGAGGTCCGCTAGCAATTGCGGCCGCCGAAACCGACGAGATCTTCCCGACCGAGAAGCGCCATGAATCGGAGGTGATTCTCAAGGATAACGGATTCCCGTATCAGATCAACCTGTACAGTGGAGTTGTGCATGGGTTTGCCGTTCGTGGAGACATGAGCAATAATGTCGTGAGATATGCAAAGGAGACTGCTTTCTTGCAAGCCCTGCAGTGGTTCGAGGAACATGCTAAGAATTGACTATCTGCTGTGAGATCGGCATTGTGATGCGTACAGATTATGCCTCAGCTTCATGTGTTGCTTCAAGTATTGCAATCCATGGATGACTGAATAATTGTTTGACGAATCTTTATATTTTAGATGTAGCAAAAAGAAGAAAGAAATGAGACGAATTGATTGATGGATTAATTATGAATATAATATGAGTCTTAGATAACGCCGATATAAAACCGAATGCGGACCGAAAACTAGAAAATTCAGCCAGGTTAAAAACACCGCAAAATGTCGGGTCAAGCAAAGTTATTATTACATGCATCAAAGGCGTCGATATTATTTTGTGCATTTTGTGCTACATACATCAGCTCAAAATAAAATAAATTTATGTATCCACTGACTAGTTAATAGGTTTGTCGGCGTTTATTCGGTGTTTCCGGCACCAAATTGTCTGACTAGCCACAACTACTAGTTGAATAGAGCATGGACCACTCTGGCCAACACATCCATGGATACTCAAGCATAACCTTGGAAGATGTTGTACAGGAGTCTTGATAGGCAGGATTAGTGCCAGTGACTCCATCCAAACTCAACAAACAAGCATTTAATTTAACTTACGACATGGCCAAACCAGTGGACCTACCTCCCTGCCCCGGTGTCATTAGTTCACATGGTAGAGTGTATCCGGGGATTTATCGTCAGGCTGACCTAGGTACTATATCACCTGCAGACTGCCCAGGTGCCAGCCGGGTTTGCTATTTAGGCCAGCTATGTCGCATAGGTACTCTTCAAAGATAGGTAAAGAAAAGACAATCAATCCGACACAATTCAGAATGGCAGCTTCACCAAATCCCGGATTCGAAAGTGATATGGTTTCCCGCTCTACTTCCGAGCCAAAGTCTAGTGCCAGCAGAAAACCCCGGGTTCCGAAGGCTTGCTATCCTTGCTACAAGAGAAAAGTAAGGTGCGATCGGACTTCACCGTGTTCATTATGTGTGAAGCGAGGATATGCAGATTTGTGCACTTTCACACATCCAGCAAAGACGGCCACGATAGACCGGAAACACCGACTCGATCAGGGCACAATAAAGGGATGTGGTATTAAGAAGACAACTAATTCCGCAACAATGAATGTGCCCGGAAATATCAAGGATGCTGATAATTTCCTCGTTCATCCGCAAGAGTGGAAGACGGTACAGGACAAACTCGCTGTTTTGAGTGCGAACTTGCACTCTCTCCGCTCTCAACTCCAACACAATATGTTGCCTGCGCAATCGACTCCGTCGCCAACTATTTCCGAGCGTCGGAATCTAGTCGAAAAGAGAGGTCAGGATCCAAGAACACCGCCCGAGGCTACCCCCAAGACGGATCCTGAGGAGGAGAAACATTCCGGAGCCGTTTATACGCACAATACATTAGGGGGCTCGCCGGTATATTGTGGTTCGGACTCGATCACAGCGTACTTGCTGAAGAAACCTTCTACGAGAACCGTGTTCGGCGAGGGAGTCATCCTCTCGCAACTAGCGCTCGACAATCAGCTGGCGACGTATCCGTTTTTAGATTTGTGGTCGTCCAATATTGCTTCTTGCAATTACGGATCCGTTTGTGCTGCGCTGCCGGACGACGAGATCTGCTGGAGGTATGCTTCTTTTCTTCGCCAAATGACGATTCTTTTGTGCCGCCGGGTAGACTGACTGGATGATCTAAGATTACTTCAATCTTATCGCGATGCTCGCCTCCCATTGTATCCGGTTATAGCGGACTTTGATGCGTTTGAGAAAGACGTTCGGACTCTTTTCGCCAATCGAGCTTTCCACGGCAGACTCGAGGCAACAGACACTCCATTCGGTTTTAGTATATCATTTATTGGTATACTGTTTGCTGTGCTCGCCTCGGGGAGTCAGGTCTCGGATTTTTCGCGGGGCGAAAGAACGCAAATGTGCCAGCGATACGGTCAGTGATATGATTTGCGATGGGAATGTTCAACTCTTCTAACTAGTCATCTTTCCAGTATCGTGTGCATACCAATGTCTCCGGCTGGGGAACTTTCTATCACAACCGAGTATGGATGCAGTGCAAAGTTTGTTGATCATTGGAGACGTCCTCTCTTATAATATGAATCCTGGAATTGCCTATGTCATGTTTGGTACGTTCATCCATGCCTTCAAAATCACCAACGTGATTCATTCTAACGGGACAAAGGTGTTGCCCAGCGCATGGCAATTAGCCTTGGATTGCATATAGAATCCGTCCACTTTAATGATTCAAAAGCCGGAATCAGGCAAAGACTCTGGTATGTACTATTCTTCCACGGCTTTGTTGTATGGCAACTAACGACAAAAGGTGGTGCATGGCTTGGCAGGACAGCCACTTTGGATTATCTTACGACCGTCCTGTTGAAACACTAGCACTGAATCCTCCTATTCCGCGACAAGCAGATTCCCGGCCCGGTCATCGTGGCTATTTCGAGACCATGTGTTCTGTGGTGTCTTTAATCCTTCAGCTTCTTCGATCAGAAGTTCTCCAAGGCAACAAGATTGGTCAGGACGTTATCCCAGCGTACAGACGTGAACTAGACCAGGTTCTTCTCGATGCGATGCCTCGTCTGAGGAATAAACACGACTGCATCACGAAGGAAGACCATATTCAGCGTCTGAGTCTAAAACTGCGCTCGTCTTATCTCATCTCCGAAATTTGTCGACGGTCGTTGAAACCGTCTTTTTCCGGATCGTCCAGGAGAGAGACAGTGTCGACGTGTCATTTGTGTCGAGAGTGTATTGACAGTCTCTTGGAAACTATTGACGCATTCATGGAACTGTACACGCTCATCCCGCGAGGCTCTCGATCATGGATCTATTTACATAGCGCTATCAGCTCGGCGTTCTTACTTTCAGTCGATGAAGGCGCACAAACAGACCCGGCCGTATGGTCTGTTCTGGACAAACTCGAAACAGTCTTTGAGGATCTGGTCGTCGATCGCGATTATAATTCAAGAAATACAACAAATCCAATTCCCACTCCCGAATCCACATCTTTCTTATCAACAGCAGCAGCTACTGGATCGAGTATAAATTCAAGACTGGACTCTCCCAACGATGTGCCACTTGATAAGGTTTTTGCGATGGCCGGCATTTCCGATCCCAGACAGACTTTTATGCTCTCTGATTTTCCGTTGAGTGCAGAGTCCTTTATGATGAATGGCGGATGGTTCGATGGACAAGAACTGGGCCATTCATTCGATCCATTTTCGCAGCAGTTATCGTCCCTGACTGCCGAGCCGGATCGTAGTGTGGAGTTCTTGACGGGCACACTGAAAAGTCTGCGACAGATCAATTTGGGATTCAAGGCGCAAAAATCTGCTGTCAAGACTGGTGCAGCTTTTGTGTCGGGCGAGAAGAGAGCTGGGGCGTGCTGTATTAAGAGGTCTGATGAAAGACGTCCAGAGGCAATGAGTTGTCATTGATTAGATACGGTCTCGCATGTACTTCAGGTGTTGAATGATTCAGATACGTTAAACGGGTCATTTTATAATTGAAAGCATTTCCAAGGCCTGATATGGCATGACTCATTCGTAACTTTCCAAGATACAAAAAATTGAGATCTAACATATACATACATCATCGTCCTTTGACTATATGAGCAAAATATCCAAGCACAGCTTGAGAACTTTCCAATTGCGTTTTCAACCCTTCAACTTGCTGCGTCAATTTCAAATTCTCCTTTTTCAGATCCGCCAGTTCGGCTTTGCAAATTTCCTTTTCTCGCACAGCATACAGACTCAATTCTGCCAGCGCCGTGAAGCTCGGCTGAGTGGTGGAATCTTTAATAACCACTCTTGCCTGCGCTGCTGCTGCTGCGACAAGCGGTAATCTCTGCTCAGGAGTCTCGTCTAGTTTCTCACGTAACTTCGCATTGGCAGACTGCAACTCTAATTTTTCTCGTAATTTTGCATTCGCAGACTCAAGCTCAAGGACTCGCTGTTCCAACGCCGCGGTTTTGGCAGCTTGCCACAGATCGGTGTTTGGACTCTGGTTAACCAATCCAGTAGTAGTCGCAATAGTAGAAGGCTGTATTGTCTTGTCCATCTTTTTCGCAGCGATACTTATCGAGGATGTGCTACTATGACTCGCTGACCGGCTCTGATTTGCCCATACAGCTTGCGCAAGTTTGTTGCGTAATTCAATCACTTTTTGCAGATCTTCGTCTCGGAGTTTACGGATTTCTTCGTGCGCGCGCCGTTCTTGAGCGAGAAGCGTTCGAACTCGAACCAGATTCGACACGTCTTCGTCACGAAGACTGAAGAATGATTCTCTCTTTGATATTAAGTCGGCTTTATCGCTTTCGAGCTGCGTGATGCGGGACTGTAATTCGGCATACTCGGAGGCCATGATTGTGGGAGATTGGGATTCCATGATTTCCACCCTCGATAGAAGAGAGAGGAGTTGTTGTTGTAGCGGTCCTCTACTGGTAGGTATCTGTTCCGTTGCTGGAGGTAGAGAGTATCTTTGAGAGTGATCGATGGCTCTGGCCGTTAAGGGAGGGCTGTTGGGCGTGTCTGACATTCTTAGTCGTCCGAGGAAAGTCGAGTTTTGATCTTCAACAGATTCTGGGATTGGCACCACTTGTTCCTCGGCAACGATCATCGACGGAGTTTTCATGTCGAGTGGTCCTTCGGAATGATATTCGATGACGTGGTCAATTGGTGGCTCATATCGATCTTGCGAGAGGATGCGGACGTGGCCTGATACAGCCTCGTTCTGATGTCTAGGTTCTTCCAAAGAGAATGCAGTTGATCCGGACGCCTGGCTGAGTGAATCGTCGTCGTCGTGTCCTCCAGCCAGTGAAGAACGAGGGGAGAACGGTGGCGCAGAATACTGATCCGAGGCATGCTGAGAATGATTCCCGTCGGACCACATCTTGCTGCTATGAGAATATGTAGGAGTCTCCTTTCCTGTTCTTTCGTTCGACAGAGTCGAGCTCATGTCGAAGTTTTTGGCGCTGATTCGAGGTTGTACTGCTGTGTGTTGAACGGTCCACATTGTCAATGTGCGTGAGCACTATTTCAAAGATCAGTCTGGAATCACCTTTGATTCTTTGCGACCAAGATAATATTTGGACTACTTGATTTAACCAACTCTTCAACCTGCGACGGATGTATTGAATATTTTATATCCAAATGACCCGAAAGGGGTATGATTGAAGCTAGGATTTCGACACCGCTGAAGCTCACCACTGAGACATTGGCGAATCACCTTATCAAAATAACACTTGTAAGGGCGCATCAGAACGGTTTCAAAAAAATGCTGCAATGTCGAAAATTTTCTCTTGGCAAGTGCTCGGGGTGCGAAATGAAGTTGTAGTAAGCAGGTTGTTCCTGTTACAGCTGTGTCTCATGTTTTCTCCTAGCCCGCAGCCTCCTATTTTGCAACCTAGTACCTGAATACCTGGACTCTCTACGCAGTACTCTACCTAGTAGAATATCTATTTTGAACTATTATTCGATTTAACTTGGACCCCTAAGTGTACCTAGGTATCCATGTGTGCGACACGATTGATCAGATAAATCATGTACCCCTTGGATACGTCAAACTGCTTTCCGACACTTTATCCGCAATCGCGGACATGTTTACCACCTGGATACCACCAGTTGACGTTCAGAAGTGGATTCACGAAAATAATTTCGTGAAAATTTACTGTATTAATAGATGTCAATTATGGACTTTTCTTGAATTCAGAGGCAATGGCCATGCCCTTCATGGATCAAGCGGGTATTTTCTCTATTTGTTCATGCTGACCTCCGGAGCTAACTTATGGCACGGAATATTTTACTTGTCTGAGGACTTCCTTCTACATATTGAATCAATCCGGAGATGAAATATATCTTTGCCGGCAACCTTGGAATTTTCATTGGTGAAAGAGGGAAGAGAGTGTCGGCACTCTACCTAGGTAGGTATATATAATTGAAGACCTCGGGAGATTGGATCTGCTACCTAGGTACCGTTTGTCGGGTATTAACGATACGGCCCAACATCGGAGGCCATCCATAGATGCGATTCACTGTGGAATTTTTGAATCATTCCAGGCCAACTTCTAGGTTCGAAGCTCAGCGACGCTATCGTGTTGGAACTTACGAGATCAAGGTTCATTTCGCATGACAACATTTAAAAAATTCAAGAAACGGGTGCTTCTTCGGGCGGCGCTGGAAGGAGTTAGAGGATCGGCCTGATTATTTTCGCATCGCGCACAACTCTCCTGGTCTTGCGATCACTTGGGGCTTATTTGCTATGCTCTCCAGTTTTGAATATGGCAAGATTTTGTTGCGCAAAATACATAGTAACTCTGCGTTCTTGAACACGATGCTCAGCCCATGCCAATTTTCGTATCTGAACAGGAAGCGAACCAGGCCCTTAACGCAAAACGTAATGTAAGAGTGGCCACAACAAATGGACTCGGTTGGCGACGAGGTCCTGGTTTGCGATTTTCCAGTAATGAGGATTACTGGAATGGCGAACGAGAAATCGATCCGACGACCGCAAACCCGATTACGCTGTCTCGCACTTCACAAGTGCTGCCGCATAGTACAAAGTCATTGGGCTCCAAAGCGATTATGCCGATAAATACCTCAGTCAATCAATAACCGCCTGCAGATCGACAGCAAAAAGCTATGGTCTAAGCAAGCTGAAAATGCCAAGAAATGGCGTCGGCGCTGTCTTAGAGACAAGATAGATTAGAAAAAAGCAAATTGGGATAACAGTGTGGCCATGCTCATTCGACAATTTCATGCCACGACGACTAGTAACAAGAAATCCCCCAGGCTGCAGATATACGTGGCAAAAGCATTGAAGAACAATTTCGACCATTTGGCGAACGAAACTTCGGAATTATTGTTGGGCCTCAAATCTAGCCAATTGAGGGAACAATAATTAGTCCTAAAATCGATCCAATCGAATCAAATTGCTCGTGATATCGTGAACGATGATGTTTCGAGAGTCAAACCTGCTTCTGAGTTGTATTGAGCGCAGCGGTTTTCACAAGAAGGTTTGAAGCATAAGATCTCGAGGCCCGGAGCGATTTCAGAAATAAAGCAATCCAATTGATCCTCGGGTTTCTCATACTTTCGGAGCTGTAAACTCCTACCGTGCATAGATCCCCCAGAAAAAGCAAGCAACCGTGGCAATTTGCCGACTCCAGTAGCCGACTTTCCAATCAAGCGCGGTTCACAGCAGTCACGCACCGATTCTCCTGCAACAAATCAACTTAGACCCTCGCCCCTGTCACACGGTACATATGGTCTCGTTAGCCTGGGAATGTTTTGCATGTTATTCGCTTCCTGGATTCCCCGCTGCAGAAGCCTGTTCAGCAACGGCGACTTCCGGGGACCAAACCTATTGCCCGAGGTCTTGGAAAATTAAGATCCTTGCTACTGTCGTCAGTGCTGAGTGATCTGCTGGTGTGATGTGATGAGATTTTGCATGGCCATCCTTAACTTACCTCCTTTTGGCTTCGTACGCTAGCTCGATCCGCGAAGGGATGGAAATCCTGCGATCCTTCCGAGTGGACTTGTTGTTGAGTCACAGTGGAACGCCCTCAGACGCTTTACCTTTCACGTTGTAGTGGACAGGAGATGAAATCAAAACCGCCCTTATTGCACGCATGAACCTTGCGTAATAATAGTTCGTGCAAGATGTAGACTAGTGGGTCGTGACGAATAATCTTATTTCAACTTCAATCCTTTTCGTCCAGCATGTTGCGTAGTCGAATTTCTCCAGCTGGGAATCGATCCAAACCATATTCCGAACTCGAAAATCGTTCTCACTCGCTCGTGAGAGCACTTCCGAGTTTATTTAGTTTATTTCAAGAGACAACTGCGTGTGTGCGCCGAGAGGCTCTAGCACAAATCCATGTGCTTGCAGGTCTTCCGCCGCGAGCTTCTTCAATATCAGCCCTAGAACTTGCTGGAAATTCGCATATTGAATCCCGGTATTGATTTATGTCAAGTAAACGTACGAAAGCATGATCCCGGCTGCGAAACGACGAAAGCTTGGACCTGGGTTATCTCAAGCTTTGCTCTTGACCCTCGTATAGTCGTGGGATCAAGGAGATTTGAACTCTGAGGACTCGTCAGTCGGATAAGCACAACTTTGAGAGAACAATCCCACACTCACCTCCTTACTGATTTCCACGGTTCCGAGTGTGATTTTGGCATAGGAATTTGCGCCCTATAGAAAAGACTAGCAGTGGTGCTGCCATAGAATTTTCTTTCCGTAGCTTTCGAATATGAATGAGTAAAGAAAATCAGGAACAAACAGCAGCTTATGGTGGACGTCAAATGACTTCAAAGAAGATTGGAATCTTGGATGCGACCGGAGAAGATTACTGAAATGAAATTGATCTTACTTTATTTGAGAATTAATAATTTGGGTGGTTTTATATAAATTATAGAATAAGTATAAATTTATTCTAAATTTATTTTAAAGATCCATGGATTATACCTAGGTGGGTATATTATAACTATAAATATAAGTTTAATTTAAATTTAACTATTTTATATTTAAATTTTTATCTCATCGCCGTCATAGTTTTCCGCATGCGGCAACCTTGGAAGGTCATGCGCAGCGAGAGAAACACTACAAAGACACGTCTTTAAAGGGTATCATTGGATTGCCTTACTAAGTAGTTACTAGAGATAGGCCGGACTAAAGTAGAATCCTGACAAGGCTTCCAGGGTTGTGTGGGAAAATGCCTCGGGAGGCAGATCTCGAGGCAAACTACCAAATGGCAAAGGCAACTTCGCCCTATCCCGTCGACAGGCAAACCAGAATTGAAGTAGAATCTCTAGCTTTGCACATAATTGAGTATTCACAAATTGAAGAGGTAATTTAATTCTGATTCAAGTATTATTATATTGAAATATGCGGGATAAGAAGTCCGACAAAACAGTCTTAAGCCTCAAGCAAATATTGTATCCACAAAACTATTCAGCCTCGCGCTTTATCTTGAGAGAAAATTACCGAAGAGACTGTAAAATGAATAATTAACTAACCAAAAACGTACCGTACATGGAGAGTTGGCTGATGGCATGAAAAAGATTGCGGGTTGCGTGGCGACTCCCCCCCGATCGATCAGTTTTCCCGGCTCTCATGCGGAATGGGGATACGACTGAGTCCCGAGTAGCGGTCAGTGTAGAGAGGTCTGATTTTAGGGCTTCGGAATGGGCTTAGAGAAGAGAATGGGTAGACTTTTCAAGAGCGGACGGTTGACTTTGCTGATTTAGATAGTACTTCGTTTTCCCACTGATTACATGGGCATCGCAGCGGATCTCGTTTCGCTTGGGCTGCCAGGTGCCGTGACCTGTATGCAATGAAGGTGTCAGGTTTGAAACGCCGCTAATGCCGACAATCGCATAGTTTTCCTCGACTTTGTAGCCATTTGGAGAGCAAGCTGAATCGAAAGGAACATCCCCTATTGGATTCTGCAGCCAAGGCAAGCCCATGCGATTGTTTTTGTCACTTTGAGCGCGAACCATAAATTATCAAGGCCTCCACTTCGTACCTGGATAAGTTTCCATTGGCGCTTGGTCCCTTTCAGAATCGCTAGTGCTATCTCGCTTTCACCTGGGTAACGATTCCATTAGGTCCCCAACTAGTTTTTGGTTGAAATCTCCCCGGTATCAATCCGTATATTCTGCACTGCAATCTAAAGTCAATTTTGGCAAGTGGAAACTAGTTTGGTTGCCTAATTTCCATGCATATGCAAGAAGAAAGGGGCTACTAAATCGGCTTCATATCGGAATCCCGTCAGGGTTGGAATCCTCCGCGAACTCATCTCACCCAACTCCCGCCCAAGTTTATTCTTCATGCCAGAAGAAAGAGCATTTATCTATTTATCTATCATGCCAATGTCTAAATTTTGAATGTGGTCACCAATTCCTTCGCGTCAATCTTCTCGAGGCTATGTGTCGACAGTGCGGATGAAAAAAATGACCCTTTTACTCGTTCGCTCATGTCCAGAGGATAATGCGGTAACCTTGGAAGTCTTTCAGTAACCATGAGAAAACTAGGTAGCTTCAAATTGTCTCTCGGTGTCTCGGAAATCAAGGTTTTGCAATTCTTCGAATACCCTCGGCGAAGACCACCGCGTCCCCCCCGCCGCACGCTATGCCTAAACGTCGAGTTCGTGATTCTCCGCTGCCTGAAGTCTCCGTTTTGATTCGTATCATATCGGTAGTCTAAGTCTTGCCGAACTCATCGCCAAGCAGGGTCATCGACCAGCTCCACGAAATTAGACTCGAGCGGAAAGATAAGAAGAGTTTTTAGACATAGAAGGAATGGCGATACAACTCAGTCAAGGAGCCCCTGGACCTCGGAGTGCACAGATCTATTACACATAATATCCAGCTAGACTCCATCAACTAAAAAATATGTAATGACAAAAAATTGAGTTGTGTCCGAAGTGATAATGCATTCACAACTATGTGGATGGTTAGTCTTGCCCGTGTAGGTAAATTTCGAGCACATGTTTAATTGAACTAAGTGAATGAATTCCTTCCCGCTTACACTACTTAAGGATTTGCCCAGGTGGCCGAATCGGCGTCGGGGTGGAATGCCTACTGCGCTAGATTGACAAGATTCAACTTATGACCCCGACCCGGCCTCGGATTTGGGAATTTGTTGAATATTGGCCTCAAAGCATATGATTTGAGACGGTGGAAAAGCGGCATATTACTTGAGTGTTATTGTTGACTATTTCTAGCTGCAACATAGCCCAGTCATAAATGGTGCAACCATTGCACTGTATTTGCGCTCTTCAACAAAATCTCGACCACTGGGCGGATCCAAAATTGTGCTCATCAATGCTCACTCCTAATTACGTATACGACCTTGGAAAGATAGACTAGCGCTATTAACGTCGCGACCTTCCATTGGCATTAGTTATACAAGATTAGGTCCTCATGCCTTGCAAACCTCGAACTAGTGTTGACCGCTTGATGACATTCGTGTAATTTTACCTTGCAAATTTAGCCCCCAATGCAAAAGGCCTCTTCCGTCAACCGTTTTTTACGCATCGTCATTTAGCGCAGACCAAAATTTACGCCGCATATTTTGTTCTTGGAGGAGATGTTGCCTCTGTAAAAAAGCAAAAAAAGAAACTTCTTGTGGAGCTCCAAGTGTACGCAAATGCGTACACTTCTGTGTATGCACAGTACAGAAAAATTCCTATAGACTAAAACTTAGTAGTTTGGTCTAGTCCGTTCGTCTGAGAAAGGGAAAGTAGTCACAGTCACGACAAAGCTACGGTCAGTGGAGTCAAAGATCGATTCATAATCCGCGTGGACCTGATCTTTTTTCTCCTAAAGTCTAGCTAGGTACAGGCTACGGTAACTAGTCGCTTTTGAGCTGACTAACGGCAATATCTGTAACTAATACCTAGCCTCGTACTCTATAAAAGTTGGTTAATCAAAGATCCATGCGGTTTGATCAACAGTGCTTCCGCGTTCGGCCTCGAATCGGGTTCCAAGGTTTTTCCCGATATTACCTAGGTTTTTTACGCACTATTTAGAATAAGAAAATATAAAAATGGGTGCCTAGTGTCATTTCAGGCTACATTGCAGATCACGGCCAAAGTCGGCCACATCGACGGATTCCTGACTATATATGCTCGTTAGAAGATTGAAAGATGTGGAAATTAGTTTCTGGAAGGCTTGACATGACATGACGACCAGATTTCAGGCTGCAGATGGGCGCTAATACGACTCCTGACAAGGGAATCATTGACATGACTAGGAACCTACCAGAGTCGACACTAGGAAGAACTCACTTGAATCGATATCGCCAGAGTCTGGCAAGGAGAAGAAATGTCCACTATTTTTCCAATGGTTGTCGATGAGATGAAGAGATCGCCTCACTTTAGCTTTAGGCTGGGCTTCAGAGCAGAGCATTCATTTCACTCAGTGATATACAACTGCAGGTGGGCTCATCAAATCTCTCAGTACTTCCTTTTCATTATTCCGGAATAGGATAAAATTCCAATCCCGCGCAAACTGCATCTCAGAGCTCCAAAGGCCAATACGAAACCTTTGAAACATGCAATCATAGGGCGTATCGCACATTGCAATACAAATCATTCTAGTCTGCAAGTACTATTTTTTCAGTAGACCAAAAAATTGACAACTTTGGTACATTTTTTGATTTCTCCTTTCCACTTTACTGTTGATTTCGGGAGCCCCCGAACCGTGACGGGGATAATTCTATTCTCTGTTCGCGTCCAGCACACACTTTTAATTTTACATGAGTGCCAATCACTAGGCACACTATCCGGAGGATCAGTATATCTCATTACACCTCGCTGCATTTCCTTGCACCCCACTGGATCCAGTCAAAAGAAAAAGAAAGGAAAGAAAATAGAAAAACCTTTAGAGAACGCTTGGATTTCCCAATTTTCATTTCTTTTTGCTCTGATCTGCTAAAGACTTCTCTACCTGCATGGTGTTCTAATGCATCCCACAAAAATCTGAACGGATTATTTAATTACTTTTCGGTCTATCCCGAAATTGCTACCTAGGTAGTTTTTCAAGGTAAGCGCCCTGCAATCTTGTTTCGCATTTTAGAATTGTTGAGTAGAATAAATTTCTTTTTTGGGTTTATTGGGTTTGACTAGTTTAGCGCTTCATTCAATCAACTAGATAGCTGATCTACTTTCTCGGATTCGGTACGGCGGCGAATTCATACTCTTCTGTCGGGAATTATCCCCATTGTTTCCTATCGGCAGAATCAACACAATGTTCCCGAGGTCCGTATATTGAACGAGAAACGTGCGAAAAGTGAACTTCACCATAAGCCCTCTTAGTATTTAATTTCAGTAATGAAACGTTGAATAATGTCAGAAAATAAGCAAAGATAAAGGCGGAGAATGCGTAACGACCTGGTGTTGTTGATCCGCCCGGATAGAGCCTTGGAAGCAAGTAATTAGACTGAGTATGAAATGCTGTAGCTACCTATGTTATTGGCCCTAACTACCTAGCAGACGGTAGCTAAGACGTTGCGGAGTCCCCAGACGATTTCCTCCTACTACCTTTTAGGTAAGTAGATGGTGCGCACATTGACCACCGAGATTTGAAAGGTCCGAAGCCCTACCTACTACTCTCCCCCTTATTATGCGAATTGAACGTCTTGCCGCAGTCATCTGCGAAAGAACCACGCGCGATCCCAATGCCGGGTAGAAGGTCATTATTTCCGGACATGGCCGGAACGATTCTTCTTTTCCCCTAGCTTTTCCCAGCTTCCTACCAATCTTTTAGCGCAAAGACTTAGGTCAAGCTGCTGTCGGCCAGAGGGCCGACCAGGGTTACACGAGTGTGCTCCGTTCGTACCAGGCGCAGTCCTCAAACGCCAGCAGACGGTGCACGGATTATTTCTCATGGCATCACTAGTTTTCTCCACTTCAGCTTTGAATGTAGATAGACTGATCGTCGCTCCGGTTCGAATTTCCCAGACCAACAGAGAATGAAGCCCCCAGGTCACCCGCGATTTGGACGGCATTTACTCCTAACGCCGTTTCCTCCGTCGAAGCGAACCTTAGTTTTGTTTACTCGTCGATGAGCGCTGTAGTGGGCAGTGGAGTTAGTCCAGCCTCCTGACCCACCGTATCGAGTTCTACGGCGCCACACTGGCGCTAGATGAAGATGTAGTAACCAAAAAATGGAAACTCATAGGATAGCCTGTTTAACCGGATTTTGGTGAGTCGGCTTGAAGACTGGTGACGTGTTCAGCAATGCAGATGCACCGATCATATCTATCACCTTTTGGAGGAAACGAAAAGGGGCAAGATGAGAGTAGTCGAACGTGTAGCAGCTGAAGGTCTAGCAGTTAAACGTCTACTGTCTTCCAAGGCCCATGTCGCCAGCTGCTGTAGTTGAAAACTTATAAATACTGCTACATCCGCTGGACAAGATAGGAACAATACCATTCAGTCAACAATACAATTTGCATTCTTTCAATTATTGTCTTTAACCCAATTTCTCATCCAATCCTCCTAATTTTTCTCTATTTACAACTTGAGTCCTTTCATTATTCAATATGAGACTAGACAAGAACGAAACGCCAGCGAGGTAAGTTGTTCCATCTGATTTCGCCGCTCTTCCGTACACTCATGACTTCTCTCCAGTGGAAGCGGAGCAGTAGGTCCTCGGGTCGATTCCGATGCGGCGCCCAGCCCGCAATCTCATACGTCAGTTCGCATTCCGTCGTCGCAAGCAACTCATCACTAATATCCATTAGAAATGAGGTAGAAGATCCTCAAGTCAATGAGGTCGACCTGTGAGTTTAATCTTTTTTTCTATAGTCACCAGCTGAGTGCTAAAGTCCAATAGAAGCGAGACCATTTGTCCAGAGGTCGGTTCCGACACGGCGTCTGAAACCAAGTCTGATGCGTGAGTTCGCACCTCCACAATTGTTGCCAGCTACTAATGTTCAAAGTGGGGATGATCAAAGCGGAGACGATTCGGATTCCACGACGCCGCCCGATTTTGAACCGAACGTCGAACTTGATCTCGCTGGCACCGGATCCCACTTTGCCGAAGAGCCTCGTCGTGAAGGGTTCAATCTCCAATGATTTCCGGGTCTTAGTTTTGGAAGGAGAGTCGCTAGCGACCAAGCTCTAGCAGAAACCAATTCCACTCAGGGGATGGAATTTAGAACAACATATGAAAACGTCAGGGCGGTTTTTTCGGGTTCCAAAAAATATACTTCTTCAGTTCGCGACCTATTGGTCCCATCAGCTTTAATGTTTATTATTCTCAGATTCAGTCCCAGATAGAAGGAATGAAGCAAAGAGAGTTTATTTCAGAGAGAAGATTATAGCTCGTCATGGCAAAACACAGTCGAGTGCCATAATCGTAAACGATCGAGAGCATCGATGGTATTGCATCCGACTAAGGATGACGATAAAGGTTTTCATCACATAAAAAACGGTCTGAGTTGGCAGGACTGAGCGGGTAATGTTGAACTTACGTTGATTGAATTGTGGATTGCTCAAAGTCACTCGTCGGCATAGGAAACGATTCTCCGGCCGTAGTTGATATCGCCCGGAAGCTTAGGTTCTGCTTTCTGTACTTCTGTGCTTCGAATATTGCTGTCGTCTCGGGGTTGCTTCTTCACGGTTACGTCGTGGTTCCCAAGGAACTGTCTCTCCGAAACATCGTCTTTCGACTTGGGAGCACTGCTGTCATGATTCAATGACGGTTGCGACGACTTATTACTTTGAGCGTTACGCTCTGCATCATTTGCCGCTTCTTCTTGTTCCTCTTTCAAACGTTCTCTCTCGCGCAACAATGCATGGATCTCGCTATGTCGAAATATTCGGATTTGCTCGTCAGTCAGTGTCCTCTTTACTCCGTCTTTGTAGTAGCCTAGCTCGTCGTCGTCATGATAGTCTGACGCGACATCATCCGCGACAGGGTCTGACTGCACATTTTCACGCGTCGCGTTGAAGAAATGACTGGCCTGAAATGATTGGAGGTCTTCCTAGGGTAAATCTGTTAGTTACAAACCTCAAGCCCATGAAGATAAACTTACCAAGCTGACACTCGGGATCTGGAGAGCTGCCATATCAGTTGAAGATCAACAGGCACGACGTTGGCAGATGTTGAGTAAGGCTGAGGTTGAGTTTGAATTGCGTGAAGCTTGGGTGGGGCGCGTGGTGAAGCCGCACCAGGCATCAAGGCACCAAGGCACCAATCTCCAGTATGTTTCAATTGGTCAATTTCGAGACAAGTGTTTTAATTATATTTATGTATGATCTAGTTTGAAGCTATGTATAACGTTTCCGATCTTTGCCTTGACGCTACCAAATCGTATATTCAATTGCTTCATCTCGTCCAGAGAAAGGTTACGCACTCTTTGCTGATCCTCTGTTGACGGCTCGGTCAAAGTCCACGCCAGGGAGATATGGAAGCAAGGCGTATAATCCTCGGCTTGAGTCGTGGCAGACGCAATTGTGGAAGCACCTGCTCTGCTATTACTTGGCCTATCAGCTGCATATAGCAGCGGCTGGTTGTAAGCCTCGAGAATCCGATTGCATATAAGCAACAATTTGTTCAGAGCGTCATTTTTTGGCTTCTTGAGTCTCATCACCAAGAACCAACGCGTTCGTTCGCTATTCGACACCCAGTCAAGAGTATCCGGAACAACAATGAATCTAATCTTCTTGTCAACAAAGTACATCAACCATCAAGCAAGTAATCACGACGAAGACTCACGAGTTAGTAGCAGATGTTTTAATCGCATCTTCAAGAGTCTCAATGAACGGTTGTTTCTGGTCCGTGGTCAAGACGACGGGTCTTGATAGGGAGATGTGCAGCGGTAATTGAACGCCGAGATCATTTTCCAGCAGACTTACTACCCAAGACGGTCCGTCAAGCCCTGATCTGCACCGGGATAGTATGTCTTGAAGAACATCCAACTCGTTACGCAGGGGGTACCCTAGGACAAATCAGCACGAATGAACAGATTGAACAACCTGTCTGTCTTGCTCACATTCGAGGTATACATGAGTAGGCCAGTTCCCTTCCACATGTGGAATCACCCTTTTGCGTCCTTCATGCAGATTCGGGTCATCGCGGACGCTCAGTCGAATGCTGGTAGCATACAGATCATGGAATCCCGTCGGGAGGGCAGGAAGTGTTGTTCCGCTTGATGTCTTGCGCTTTTTAGCCTTCTCGACGTCACTATCCGAGGAATCCGAATACTCAACCAGTCCCATGCCCGCAGAACAGATAGCTGACGTGGAACTAGAGAAGCTGGAGAGTTTATGGTAGTTAGTACCTAGTTAAGCGACGGAAGATCTCCATGGCCGACGAGTCAAGCTCATCTCACCGCCTGCCTAGATCGTCCTTTTGAGTTGTAAGCTTAGAGCTATAACTAACCACACTAAATTCCGAGCAGCCCTCCATTAATATTCGGTTTTTATATGCAATATTCTACAGAGTATAGATCTAGATTTACTCGGAGAATAGTTCCCGGCCAGATTCAGTAAGAACATCGCGTAATTCGTCAATACTGTGCCAAGTGCCAAGTGCTCAGTGATCATGATGATCGAAACAGTGACGTCTAAGA
Organism: Talaromyces borbonicus; assembly: GCA_002916415.1. Taxonomy (NCBI): domain Eukaryota; kingdom Fungi; phylum Ascomycota; class Eurotiomycetes; order Eurotiales; family Trichocomaceae; genus Talaromyces; species Talaromyces borbonicus. Next base: position 1,481,812 of record NBSA01000017.1, on the reverse strand, counting down.
GCCTTTACATGTCAAAAGCAAAGTGTTTAAAAGTCGCTGGCTCGACTCTATTCTCAGTCATAGTCTTTAAACCTCGCCATCATCGACGAGACGCAGTTAGAGAAAAAAATGTGCTTGTTCTTTCGCCGGGAAGCTGGGTTGCTAGCCTCAGGCACCCAGGGTTACGAGGGTCCAGGTCGAGGAGAGAGTCTAGACCGCGGTCTCGGCGTCAACGACAAGTCCAAAAACGAGCCACACGTGACTGGACGCCACCGTTTTCGGAAGGCGCGGCTGGTGACCGCAGCACATGGCACTAATCCAAATTCGGCATGCGACGGCCCGCGTGATATGAGGTCATCTCGCTGCTCGCTGCAGTCGCTTCAGGCAGGAACGAACCGTGCATGCGCGGACTGGGTAAGGCATCCACGTCATGACCTGACTACTTCTCAAGTCTACTTTAATCGTCTTCTCTTCCTCTTATATATATCTGTCAATATTCTTTTCTCTTCCAGCCTAAATTCCAACATATTCCAGCGGCACTCATCGTAGCTAATTGCGGAGGCTAGGCTATCGACTATATACTCACTCCGTTATACGGGCCGACGCCTTCCGACATGGACGGACCAGGCAACCACTTCTATCCAGAAGACAAGAATCCATTTCGGAACAAAAGACTCAGTCAAATTAGTTCACCTTCGCTAGAGCGACGGCGCTCGAATTCGTCTCCGTCCGCAGCTATCGAGGATAGTCGCAATGAGTTCCGCGAAAGCATCAAGCAGCAACACGACATTCAGCGGAGGAAAACACAGCGATCTTCCCATGGCCATCGCCACAGTCATAGGCGAAACCGGGTCAATCCGGATGTGATTGATAAATTGGACAATGTGAATTTTATGCAGTATCATCACGAAGGGCCGTACGATGCCGTGTATCCGGAGCGAAATGTGTGTAGCAAGCGAAGTCCCCTAGAGGCTGTGAAGGATTCAAACGAGGAGACTTTGCGGGCAACTCCGATGTATAAGATTATCGACAGCGTACAGCGTCATCGGCCTTTGGATGGGGTGGCTTTTTATCCACCTGGATCGACTGACGAGGAGGGTCATACTTATAATTATACCGAGGGTGATAATATGGTGGCGGAAAGAGAGGGCAATTTCATCAGAGTACCTGGAGAGGTGAGTATTCGATACGGTTCTGACATTTCGGGAAATCTAGTCACCTGACGTGAAACAGAAAATAACCGACGAGGATCTCAAAAACGATCCTTTCTACCAAGAAGACAATCAACGACCACCGAGACGAATGGGTAGTCTGCGCAAAGCTTTGACAACTCTCAAGGGCCGGACTCGGAAAAATTCCGCTCCTGCGTCTGCAGTAGTATTGAACTAGGCTCGAAACTCACCAAGAATTCGAACGTATGTCACGAATTGGCTTTAGAATATGGTTACTGCTGCTCTTCTACTTTACGAGAGGGTATTGCAGCTGTTATGAATAGATTGGGTGGTTGGTCTTGACCGGGTGCTCGGCGTTATTAGACGTGTTATAAGTTTTATATTTATGTTGTATTGGTACATTGGTATATGATAGAGGATATCGATTAATTTGTGCAGGTTGGCTTAAGTCCGAGGTCCCTCCTTTCTTCTCCAATCGAGTCCAGAGTAGCAGGTTAATATGGATGTTCAACTGGTTCTTCTGCTCCAGGCATCAGTTTAACGTACCCAGTTTCCGTCTAAGGGTCACAGAGTATAATCTAAACGCTCCACGCAGCTATATGTACATATCTTGATGTGTCCACAGCTCGACAGCAGCTCCTAATGTGTTGCATTCTGAAGATTGGAAGCGATCAATTTACTCAAATGCACCTGGGCCCCTGGCGACCTCGGAAAAGATGATATAGCAGAGGTTTACGATAATTTCTCAACTTTACAATCATCTAGACGTGATGGAGTCGCGAATCCGGGTGCCTAGACATATTGGCGTGCATTTAAGCAAGTGCTTTTCGAGATATTGCATTGCGGTAATATACCAGGGTTTTCAATTGGAGCATTCAAACTGGAAATATATATTTATATATAGTCGAAGGAACTAAAACCTGAAGCGTACCTAGGTACCCATATCAATCTTGAAACAACTTTGGAAGCTGCAAGTGTTTTGTCTGAATTAGGTAGATCTAGGAACTAGACCTGTTATTTTGCTCTGTATATTCCCATTTGGTACGAAAATTTCCTAGAGTCTTGAAAGATCATAAAGATAACATGATCCAAATGCACCTACCTAGGTAGGATGGTATATCCACTTTGGAAGCTGATGGTCATCGTGGTATAGTTATAGAAAAAGGGGTTTCAAACACCAAACAACGGCTCGTCGTATATTTTCAGATACTTCCACAAGTATGGATCAGTCCAAATAGACCATACCTGTACCATGAGATCCATGGATATTGAGCCTATTTCTACAATACGACGACTTGGGCCATGCCGTTAGGAGGTTTCCAGGTTATTGTCTAGAAGCATTTCCAGATAACTGGTTTTCATTCCACATCACGAAGATTGTGCCCCTGATTCCATAAAGGCCGCAATAAAGCTAACCACGGATCAATCAAGGATCTTGAGACTTTATTTTGTTTCGTTGAGATAGTGTATAATCCCGACCCTCAGCCATGCCTACCTAGATAGCTGAGGGCTCGACATGGTAAAGCACGAGGATAAACACAAGATTGCAGTATTTTTGACTATCTCTCGTGCTCGATCGATTGGTGCTTTTAGTATCTTTCTCGTTCGTTGAAGATTGAGAAACTTCGTCTACTTGCACGTCTTGTCTTGATTGATGCCAGATAGATGATTTAAGTTGCATCAAGAAGCAAATCTGGAAAGAAAACTATCATACCTAATTACACTGGATAAGGATCAAGACATACGACTCTCAATTAAGAATTCGTGTTAACCTAGGTTGCTAGATTTGACAATCGGCACGCAGAGACAGTTTGTTCGCTTTTGAGGACAAGCTGTGTAAGTTTTAAGATTATGATCAGTTTATGCTGGGTCCGGTCCGTATCCGCCAGTATTGAGAGAGCTCATAAGGCAGTATTGTCCCAATATTTGTCAACTCATGGACCTTGCCTAGATAAATGCACAAGTCAATTATTATATGGAGAATCATATCAATGTCAATACCACCTTGACTGGAATCACCACCGTTCATCTCACGCGGTCAGTAGTTTAGACATTTCATTTCGAGTTTCAGGATAGACGAAGGCTGAGTTGGGTAAGTTGCATGAATGGTTCCAAGATTGAGCCTCGTAAAGAGAAATGCGTCCAAAGTCATTGATGAGATATAATCCCGACAATCTCGGTACGACTGGTCGAAGACTCGATATCAGTCCATCACAAATACCGCGTCGAGTCTACTCCGTTATCCAGACTCCGTGTATGAGATTTCCTAATAGGATATCTGCCTATATCAATGCCTGCAAACCGGCCAAGTCTACAACGTCAGTAGACTCTGACAACTGTCAACTGATTTGGACTTCCAAGGTTGATTGGGTAGTTGTAGAGCAAACGATAAGTCCAGTCCGAATATACGTAACAGACTTCACCTGGAAGGCAAGTCCATATTCCTTGAAGGAACCTTGGAATCATATCAAGAAATGAATTGTATAAACCGTATACGGTAGTCGATAGCTCGACGGGCCCTCTTTAGCACCTTGGTATTCAAAGCGTATAAGACGAGAAGACGGATGACGAAACTCCCATTCCTTCAAATGAGATGTCATGTCGTTGTACACGACACATTTCCTTGTCCACGTACACCATATTCCTCATGTAGTAAAGCAAGACAAATTGACAGCTGGTTAGGTAAGCTAGCGCAAGGGCTTTAACTTATATCCTGATATCCAAGCCTGAAGAAGAACCTTGGCGCAGTCACAGGCCGAGACACGCAGCGCCGAGACTTTTGTTGTGGTGCTTTAACTTATATCCTGATATCCAAGCCTGAAGAAGAACCTTGGCGGCAGTCACAGGCCGAGACACGCAGCGCCGAGACTTTTGTTGTGGTCGGTCGCCTTATTAATTTCCGGGACTGATCTTATTAGCGTATCGATGTATCGATACAAACAACGGTAATTTTACATATTATTCAGTTCGGTAATTACTGAAATGAAAGATACAGAGTTGACACGATTTGTAAAACTCTCTTCTTATCTCTGAAGATACAATCCAAACGCAGTCAATCAGTGTATTCTGTGTATCGTCTGGAAAATTAACTAGAGTTTCGTGGAGATAACTACTCTGTACTGCGCGTATTCTGTAACGTATTTCATACGACGGCGTATCCAAATAAACCATGGAAATAAAAAGAAAACTTCCCCTCAGTATCTATCCTATCTACTCCGTACTCCGTTCAGTAGGTTAAAAAGCCATGGGTCAGCCACAAAACCAAAAATGCCAGAGAACGAGAAAAAAGTGAACTATTCCTGAAGAAGTAGGTCATCGGCTGAGCTTTTGCAGTTATCGTGAAGGTAACTCGATCGATTACTCAATACTCGGTTATTCGATACTTGGTACGGAGTATTTAATAGTTTGTTTGTATTCAGTAGGACAGTCAAATACAGTACAGAGTACCCGTATCAGTTTGCATGGGTAACGGGACGCCTGCTGGACCAGAGTACCGGGTAGGTGGTAGGTAACTATCAGATGAGAAAATGTCAAAATCCCGCCCAGAAAAGAGAAAAAGAAATAACCGTCGATGTACGTTCAAAGTACGGAGTATTTAATACACCGATATTATTATCATTGACTAATAATAAATAGAGTGAGAAAGATGTATCATGAATTCCGACACAAAGTCTCAGAATTAGATTAATCAGTCTGACAAGAGAATAAGGAGAAAAGAAAAGAAAAGAAAAGGAGACAGCGAAAAGAAGGAGTCGGCACTTGCATGTGTTGTGGGGAACTCTAGTAACTACTTTACGGAGCAAAATAGAAACAAACCAAAGCCAAGAAAGTTAACGAGAGGGTCAGTCGTAAGCAGTCGTCGTCATCTACTTTCTTGGCAAGGAACCGGGCCTTGGCGAAGATCTTTTCTTGGTACTCCATTCTGTGGCTTGACTGGATATACTTGTTAATTAGTGAATTAACTAGTTAAACTACGTCGTATGTAACTACTCAGTACTACTATGTACTAGAATTATGCAAGTCACCAAAGTTCCGCTACCAGAGAGAATCCTGTTTCCGACATATGGCGTATGGGTGTACAGAGTATGGTGTACGGAGTATGTGTTCATAGTATGATGGAAATGCCCAGACCTCGGCCCCAAGAAGTAGCCACAATACCGCATACTGCGAAGTCAATATATCTTGGCAGTCTGTCTGTGCGATAAAACTTCCAAGATTTTGCCAGACCACAAACTGTAACCCAAAGACACTTGGCAAAGACATTTGGCCTGCCTGATGGTACTGACTGTACTCGCACTAGCACTAACAGTCGGAATCAAAGTGCTCCCGTAAAGACTCCCGTAAGAATTCGCGTAAACCTGATACAGAGTCGAGAACCTGAAAGAAACTTGAAACCCTAGCGTTCTCCTCCGTACGTACGCACTCCACCACATCTATGTTAATAGGATACCTCAACCAGAATTGTTACAGAATCCACGAATCGGTCGCTTCAACCTGCGTATCTGGAACAATTCAATACAAGCATATTTTTTATTGTATTTATGCGAAACAGGTATTACCGAAAATATAGCATGTAACTAGGACATGTATATGTATGTAGCAGGTATGTATGTATGTACAGTATAAAAACACATTCCGTATGTATCAAAACACCCACAAGAGCCAGAGCCTTGACGCTTATGCAATTTATCTGAGTACACCGCGGTCGAAATAGATAGAGACGATAGATGCGTAAACGAAAATTGAATGAGAGGTTTAGAGTGTAGGCATTGGCCTCGAAGCCATCGGAATCACTTCAGGTCCCTTCTCGTTTCCGTCGTCGAAAAAAGTCTTCTCAATACGCTGCGTGAGACGAGCACAGAACGGGTCGACGTAGGTAGTCCATAACGCGGCGCACGAATAGAGCAATACGCACCAGCAAGGAATGCTGACGGCAAAGACCCAGGGTGCTCTCCGCGGGAGCCACGGTGGTGGTACGGGATTTCCCTCGGCGTCGTTTGTCCAAACCCACGGCTGGCCACTAATACCGTATATCATCCATACCAAGACTGTACGCAACAAGGTGCCGTGAATCAGATAGACGGCAAAACTCTGCTTGCCGAACCAGAGCAAGATAGGACTGGATAAAAACTCCTTGGACCAATTGGTCAAGAAAATCGACGTGATAATCAAATCGATGCCGACGGCCGTCCAGCGTTTGGCGTAATTACTTCCCAGGGGAAACAGATAAGGAGCCCATTCAAACATGCGATTCGACCAGTTTGCCCATTCCGGATGTTCTCCGGGGTACGAACACGCGACGAGACCTGCAATAAAGAGTCCAAACCCGAGAATGCGACGCGGCCAGCGGTAGCTGGGGTTTTGTAAGAAGGACTTGTATCGCTGCTCATAGGAGAGATCGCTTAAAATCATGCCGTAGAGAGCTTGCACTTGAAACGTTTCGCGATCGAGTTGAGGGTCTTGATGATAGTAGGCCAGTAATATGATGCAGATCAGTAGACGCCAGCGGTATTTACAGAGAATCGTGGCAAAGCAGACAATGTAGATGAGCATGGAAGATTTCAACAAAGGTAGCAGCGCCCATTGATGCTCGTCGTAGATCATGTGAATTCTGTAGTCGGTGTTGGTCCAGACCAGCAGGAACATTTCGAAAAGACGAGTAAATTCTCCCCATAGAGTGTCTCGGAGATCCGGAGACGCATCGCGTGTCCACGACGAATCGCACCGATTCCCCACGGTATAAGCACCAAACTGCGCCAGCGTCCACGATATACACATGGCGATGGTTGCGGGAAACACGAGTCGAGGAGGACGCCGGAACGCCGACTTGGCCACAGTCAGGAAAGCGCCCTGACTATCGCCGGCGCGGGCTTGCTTCATCGGCTTCAACGCGCACACATACCCGGTCAAAAAGGCGAAAATAGTAACGCCGATTCGACCCTGCCAGGGGATCCGTAAAATAATACGTTGCAGTAACCGCGGAGCAGCTTCCTCGTTATCTCGAGGCGCAAATAAATCGTAGTCCCAGGCACGTGAGAGATGAGTTGCTACAACCAGGACGGAGGCGAAGCCTCGGAGTCCCTAATTTCGATATTCATGTCAGTTCGTGTCAAGTTCTAAGATAGTTCGACTCGAATTGAGTGTCATTCGATTGCAGTCTACTCACATCAATCCATTTCACGGTCTTGCGCGGATCGCCTTTCACACCGGGCTCTCCGGAGTACCAGGGTAAGGCATTCGGGATGGTGTCCCAGAGCCGGGTGTAAGAAGTCTGCAGCGGCATTGAGCCAGGTATATCAGTCGGAAAGATGCACCATATATAGAATGACCCGTGATAGTCCGGTAAGAAAGATTAAAGAGCAAGTGCGGTGTATGAGATGTTCAAAGAAAGAAAAGTTCTAACGAGAGCCTGGGACAGAAGCCAGTGTATTAGATTCGAAAAGAGAGAGTAGAAATGAAGTTGTAATCCGATGTATAATGACAGGTCAGCAGATAATTCTTGGACTGACTTTTCCCTTGGTCTATATTTTCATGGCTCGAGCCGCCCGGGCATGGAGCAGGAGCAGGAGCATTAAGAGGGGAACTTCCATACTGTACTTCGTGCTGCTGTTAATTTGCTAATCTGTCGTATGTTACCGTATTGTCTGTTACATTGAGCCAATACCGGAGAATACTCTGGGTCATTTGCCTTTTTGGTAAATAACCGGACCATTGATCGTCAGACCAGTACTCCATACGAATACAGCGGAATATGGTGCTGGAACGAGTCAAAGAGAGAGACCACAAAGAATATAATACAATCCTTCCACACGACGCTTCGATCTGTCTTCTTTTACCTGTCGTCTTCTTGGCTTCTGTCTTGGCCTCCGCCCCCTTTTCACCTGTCAAATCTCTGGATGCATTCTTTTACGTCTACTCCGTGCTCCGTATTTGCCATATGCCGAAAAATAGCCCTCGGCGCACAACCAGGGTCGCCTGATAGCCGCCTTTTGTGGCGCCAAGGCTCAGGGGAATGGAGCTTGACCCGCACGCCAAGACGATCAGTGCCTTGGATGACGATGTGCTGCACCGCAAGTACATCCTACATACTACATAGGAGTACAGGATGCCATGTACATAGTATTGTACAGTGTTCTTGGTGGTTGGTCTAGTCCCGAGGAACCAGGGTCTGTAACTGTTAAAATTCGACGTGACGAATCACTTCAGACGAGGCTTTCGGCTGAGACGCCAGTACTATATACGGAGTATTTAGTGAGGCTTTGCCGCGTGTACAATATGGCGACGAACCTACATGTCGATGGCACGTACTGCAGTTCGTCGTCGTTCGTACGTACGCCTAATTCCAGGGGAGGTTACTTCGTACAGTTGACGGCCACGAGCATACGTAAGCCTGAAGATCGAAGGGCTGGTCATACCCCGAAGTTTGCCGGAATAGCATGCATCATGTCGCGTGTTTCACGCCAATCAGTAAGGATCCGCCCGTTGTGGCAGTAGACTACTAGACTGCCAAGGAGATTAGTAGTACTAGTCAGCAATTAAGACTCTTAAGAGTGCGACGAGCAGGGACGAGGGCGTAACGAGGAGACGCAAGATGGAGTACGTAAGCTTGGCGCTAACTAATTTAACAATAGGCCGGCAACTGGTCGCACTAGTCCAGATGTGGTCGTCGCCTAGCCAAAACGGGCATGATCATCTCTGTTTGACACGGAGGCTTTCTAACACATTCTGTATTTGCACTGTCTGTAATCCGTATTTCATACTAGGTAATCTGTAATCCGTAAGATTGTATTACTCTTACTATTACTGCTCCTTCCTGTTCTCCTCTTCGTGGCTCGGCGTGGCGGGAACAAAAAAGACAGGACAGGGCAAGAGCAATCCATGCATGGCGCCTGCCCGTCTGGCGCCATCCGACAAGAGAAGGAAAGAGCGACTAATTTAATATTCAGACTTAACTACGGCAGTCGCTAAGTCAATTCTTGGAACCATCTCTTCTCGTACCTTGGAACGACCTTCTGTCATCTTCACTAGCCAGATCTCTTCTTAACTGCAACCCAATCTCATCTACTACGGACTATTCACTATTCACGACTGACACTCGCTTGTTTCATGGCTGCTTCGATCTGACACCGTTGCATAATACTTCACTTCCTCTTCCATTCTGCACTATCAGCGAAGAGAAGGTTGCGTTCTGTAGTATCAGCAAAGAACAGGAAAAGAAAATACCCTCGTCTAGTGATGTCGCCTCATCATACTGATTAGTCCTTTTTTCGGTTCGGTTTTTTCGGGGGCTCTTTGACCGGAGGGATCGGGACACCAATATCGTCCAATAATCCCTATACTGCTGCTTTTTGCGCCTATCGCTGGGAACTCTTTGTCAGAATGGGCATGTTTCGAGATCACACAACCCGCACGCGCATATCAACCATGTTTAAATTCCTGATAGGCGCCGGCCTGCTTCTTCAATTATGTACCATCTATAATTGGATTCCGTTTGGTAGACGAGTTCCACAAGGTATGAAGCATGCAGTATCCGACGACGACGTTGACTAACCAACTACAGAACCCTACTTTGCGACTCCTACTCGGCAATGGACTGTCGAAGATCGAAGTATTGTGGTGGCCAAGACCAGGGAAGAGAACATAGACTGGTTGTTACCTTTTTGTGAAGAATAGTACTTCTCTCTCTCTTTCTCTCTTTTTGTGTGTGTCTGATGTGATGCTGACCCGACAGTATTTGCAAACCATTTGTCTACTCGATGGACCCCCAGCCCGAAGAAGGCCTCCTGGTTCCCCGTACCACCATGGGCCACGAAGCTGCAGCGTACCTCTCTTATATCGTCACTCACTACGATCAACTAGCACCGTATACAATATTTGTGCATGCCAACGACGATCAATGGCACAACGACCTATTCGGGCCAAAGACGAGCACCGCTCTGCGATTCTTGCGCTACGAAGCCGTCGACGCAAAAGGATTTGTGAATTTGCGCTGCACAGGCATTCCCGGCTGTCCCAACACTTTAGTGCCTATCCATCGTGAACCCGTCGACGACGAGTACGCCTACGTGACGAACAGATTTGGAGAGCTATACTCGTATTTTTTCCAGGTGCCCATGGACCAGGTACCCGAGGTCATTGGACATTTGTGCTGCGGGCAGTTTGTCGTGTCCAGAGAACAGATCCGAGCTCGACCGGTGGAAGATTACGACCGGATCTTGACCTGGGCAGCAACGACAGATTTCACCGATAGCTACGGAATCGGCTGGGTGATTGAGAAGATGTGGCATGTCTTGTTTGGACGAGGGCCAGTAGAGTAAGTTTGGTGACTGTCCGTCGCATGACTTTCGGGAAAACGCTAATGCCGTTCACCAGCTGTCCTCGATTAGAGCAATGTCGATGTGATAATTACGGGTGGTGCGGCCCGCTACCGGACGGCGAGGTCTTGATACCCATCATGCCGTGAATAATTTAACGAGAAGAACAGCATTGGTTTTACTGCGATTTCGTTTGTATTTCTACGGCGTTCGGCTTTGTACAACACGGGCGACTCGGCAGGGTTCGTTATAAAAGTGATCTCGCCTCGCATCTCTTTACACATTATACCCACTACGACTAGTACGCTACGGTGCGTTACGACTTGTACGCTACTGGAGTGCGTTCTGCGTACTGCATATACACATACGTCAGGAGTACTATACTCATATATAAGTCCACGGCACATATCACCCATACTACGAACCAGCATGCATCTCGACAGATTGCATATACCTGGACATCCTCCACCATATACAACACTATTGAACACATCATTGAAGATAGACCTTCCATCTCCGCATTGCGCTTTGTTTTTTATGGTTCAAAAGTAGAATCAATCTCGGCTTTCATTTTCTCGTTGACAGGTTTTCGGAGAAATCCATCGCATCGGTTTGCAATCTACTTAGCGAGTTTTCTTTTTTTTTTTTTTTTTTTCGATTTTATCCGTCTTGGCATATATTTCTGGATAATTCACAATAATTTCCGAAACGCATTTTTGTCTTGCTGGTTTCAAAAACCTACTGTATTATCAAACGTATTATTTTTTGTACTATTTGTACTATTTCAAAAAACGGAATTGATCCATACCTACCATTTCCCCGCCGTGAGGTTGTTTGGATTCTATTCTCTTGGAGGAAGGGACGTCGATATGGTCCTGACTATATCTCTATAGCTACATACCTAGGTAGGTATATATATACATGAGGCCGATTCTCGTGGATTCTTTAAATCAAATTCTCTTGGAAAAACTCAAAAAGGCGAACAGAGCTTAACTTAGTCATCTAGGTAGATTGGAAAAGAAGACGTGCACAGATCTACAGCCAAAGTCTTCTACAGGGATCGAAGAATTTAATAATACGCTTTACAAAAGTCGAAAAAAAGATACCGAAATTTGTTTCCCATAGTTATTTAAACTATTACCAGTACCCAAGAAAAAAGACGTACAAGAATCGAAAACAGTCTAATAAAACATATTCAAGCACAAGGAGATTTTTGATTTTCTCAAATCAAATAGAACGAATGATCACATATATAGTGGATTGGTGTGGATAGATTGATCATTAATCCAGAAGTCCAAAGTCCAAAATGGGATTATCCTCGAAAACTCCCGTTCTATAGGTTTAAAGAGCAAAAACAGCGGCGAAGATGGCGGCGACAATACCGGTCATCGAGGTGGAAACGCTGCTGGCGGCACCGGTGAATTGAGGGGTGGACGAGCTGTGAGTGCTAGAGCCTGAGGAGCCAGTCGAGCCAGTCGAGCCAGTCGAGCCGGTGGAGCCGGTTGAGCCGGAAGGAGAGCTGCTGGAGCCAGTGCCAGTGGGAGAGGATCCAGTGGCAGCACCAGTGCCTGAGGGAGAAGAGCCAGTCGCTGAGCCTGTAAGATTGATGTTAGCAAACAGTTCGCCAGAGAATAGAGAGGGCAGATGAGGATGAATGGGACCTTTTGCCGCGGAGCTGACTAGGGTGCTGGCAGGAGAAGAACCCGTACCAGTAGCAGAGCCAGAAGCAACACCGGTGGCGGTGCCAGAAGCGGAGGCATTAGAGGAAGGGGAAGCGGAGGACGGGGTGGACGTTGAAGCTGCAGAGCCTGATGTCTGTTAGACATGAGAGTCTTGGGAAGGGGTTTCTACGGAGTAGTAAAGGGGAAGAAATTACTTGGGGGTACTGTACCAGTTGAGCTGCCTGAGGAAGCAGTAGCAGTAGACGTGCCAGAAGCAGCGGTGGTGGATGTAGTAGCAGAAACAGCCGGGCAAGTCAGGTTGAACAGCGGGGTGGTGCTGAGGTCGGAGCCAACGATGCCAAAGCTGGGGCTAGGAGTGCTCTTTGCAGCATCTTGAAGGATGTACCAGTAGGTGTTGACTTTGTCGAAAAGCAGACCACAGCCGACCTGGTCCCAGTAGGTCTGGGCGTTGTCGATGGAAGCAGTGGCCAGGTTCTCCTTGGGACCACTGACGGGCCAGCCGGTCTCGGTCACCCAGAGAGACTTGCCATTCGAGGCGGTGTTGACCTTGTCGATGGCCTCCTGGAAGAGAGACTTGCCGCTGGAAATGTCGTTGGAATCGGTGTTCTGGAAGTACGGGTAGGCGTCAAGACCGAGCCAATCGACAGCGTCGATGACGGCGTTGTTGGATGAGTTGGCCCAGGCAGTCCAGGTGTCGACGTGGCCGATGGGAACGCCTTCCAGCTTAGTGCCCTTGATAGTGGATCGGACAGTGTTGATGTCGTTGACAATGTCGTCGGGGTTTTTGCCAATACCGGCCTTGGCGGCAATGCCCATGGGAGAGTTGCGGTACAAGTCCTCGCTGCCGACGGAAATACCAACAACTAAGCCACCGAGGGAGTCGCCGTACGTCTTGATAGCCGCGGACAACGCGTCGATCTCGTTAGGGAAAGTGTCACCAGAAGCCCACAGGCCGAGCAGAAGAGTGGTGTTGGTTGCAATGGCTGCGGGAATGGCCGAGATAGGGTCGTTGGTGGTTCCTCCTTGCTGTGGGAATGTCAGTCAACTGATTTACCATAATCACACTCGTCTATCGGAGTCATCTCGAATGGATCAAACGTACAATCATCGTATACAGACGGGCACTGGTGAAATCCTTGGCTCCGACCAAGCCTTGAGCGGTCTTGAACTCGGCTTCGAAGTCGGACTGCGACTTCACAGAGTTGTCATTAAAGGTCGAGCCATAGTTGAAACCCTTGATGGCCGCAGCAGCGGGAGAGACTGACAAGGCCACAGCCAGGGCGTTGAGAAGTTGTGTGTTCGGCATTGTGATGGATTAGTGTGCTTGATTGGGAGATAAAACGATCGTGTAATAAGTAGGAATCGGTTGTTGAGAGTCAAGGGATCGTGTGAATATTCGACCGAGATAAACAAAGTGTTAACGAGAGTCTGATCTATTGAGTAGAATAGAAATAGAAAAAAAAGAATTGTAAGAATGAAGGATGTAGAAAAAAAGTAGAAGATGAAGAAGAGAGAGAGAGAGAGAGAAATAGAGACAGTGACAAGTCAGCAGGAAATAGGGAAAGAGGGTTTTTTGGGCACTGCGAGGAAGGAAGTACCCGCTCCACGGTACAGCCACGGTGGGACTGGCGAATGACAGATCAGTGCACAAAAGGGGGAGATTCTCATTGGTGTGATGATTGATGACTAACTCCATTGAGCCACAAATAGTGGGCCCAGATGTCTTTGCCACTGAAACATCAGCGTCATCTTCGGTCGGGTGTACAGTATTGGTTATTACCGCACTTATGCAGGTACGCCTTCTGAGACAGCGGTATTATTGGTATTGCTAATACACCGTGCTTTTTTGAGACATTTGTCTCTGACTCTCTGTTGATGCGCTGTCCATGACTATGTTAACAATAATAACTACTTACTTAGTTGGCTGCTTTGGTGATTGGAGCCAGCTCAACGCAGACCTGGGTTATCGACCACAGATCAAGGAGATTAGGGAGTATAGAGGCTGAAGCAATAGGATCTTTGCGGCTTGACCAGTCAAATTTGGCATTGACACTGGATTAACGTTAGGACCTGCCAAGGCTGGAGGCGTCTTTGGCTGCCGACAAAATTAACTGATTAAATTAGCTTATTAACTTATTAGCTGATTAGGTTAGTTAAGTTACTGGTTAACTATTCTGGCTAACTGCATATCAACTAGTGAAATTAAATGTATGGAGTAGTAACCCTTAGGGTATGGAGTGGACTGTGGTCTGGACCGGGCTTATTCTGGTCGAACATCAAAAGGAAAGAAAGAAGGAAGGCAACGGATTATGTAATTCTGAACTTCCTCGTCTTGATGCCTTTCTTCTGTTGGAATAATACGGCTTCTCCATCCATCATCCCGTGGATGTAACACTCGCCGATCATCTCGTACATGTTGCTCTCGTCGTCGTCGGGCCATGTCGAAGCTCCGTTGCATTTGTACCGGTCATTAACTGCGTATCCAGCATCACTACCCGAGCTAGTGTTTCTATGATGCCAAGTATAAGGGGTCTCTGGTAATGGCGACGGTGACCGTCGCCGTAGCACTACCGGCACTGAGCAGCCATTGAGGATACATAATTTGTCTCCCTTTTCGGACTTGGAGGGCACCGGCGCCCACAGCCCAGCGGCCCCCGTGCAGAGTGCTCGGGAACATGTCGTCCGCAGCACTTTTTCAAGATAGTCTTGAACAAACGAGGACTCGTCGTCGAGCGCCTTTTCTACGTTCAAAGGTCCATCCTGCGGCTTCTTGCTGAATGCAATTTGACACGCTCGCCGCCACAGTTTCTGCGGCTGCTGTCCTCGACTATCTCGGTTGCCGACTAATGTTTTCCAAAATTCTTCCGGGGGAGGTTCTTTGGTATCTTCCCAACCGGCAAGTTCATTCCATTCCACAGGGATGATGCCGCCTATTGCGGGAGGTGCCTTACTATGAATTTCATCGAGGACAAATCCGAGAGCACTCAATACGTTGTGCCCATCCTCATCAATCTTCCAACGCGGGAGAACATCGGGTGTCGCGTTGTAGGAACCGCGTCCCAACGCTGGCTCACCCACAAAGGGGTCAGCGTTGATTCGGATATAGGTGCCGTTCGATGCAGGCCCAAACGCGCTTTTTTTGGTGGTCTGGATCCAAGAGGGCAAACCCGTATTCTCGGGGATTTCCCTCGGTGCCCAAGGCCGACAGATCATATCTAGCGAATGGCTTTTGCTGAAGGAATAGTGCATCACTTCTTTGCACACTTCCGTCACAGGTCTACCGTAATCGAGAACGATTGGATATTCCCGGACTTGATTCTTGGCCATCAGGGTATTGTGCAGCCGAAAGACATCGGAAAGATTGCTGGAAGTAGACGCAGAAGAATCTACTCGTTCGCGTTGTGGCACTTGGAGTGTCGATTTCCTCACCTCCTCCTGCTCATTTGCAACGAGGAATGCTGTTTTCGACCGACGCCTTGCGTCTCTCTCTGGCGGTGATGGCGGTGTTGTATATAGTCTCGTGCTTGTCTCTGCTGCCGATACCGCAGTCGTGCCGTTCTCAAGGCCTGGATCGTTCAATTCAGTCACCTCATCCACCTCTGGAAACGCTTCTCGCGGCGAAACGGGCGCTGATTCCTCTCGAGCGTAGGGAGATTCTTCGGTGTTTCGAGATTCGTCCGAAACTTGAATTTCGGGGGTCCTAAGACGACTTGTCGTTACCCGTGCCAGTGAAGACGAATTTCGCTGGGCTCTCATGTGAGCTATCTGGTTCACTAATCCAACCGCGTTGACTGGCTTCCGGAATTGCAATTCTACCAATGGTCTCTTCGAGTTCGGAATCAAATCCGACTTCGGGTCGCACGATATGGCTTCTTTTACAATTGAGAGCAATTCATAAATGCAATCTTGCAACTCCAGGGACTCAGAAGCGAAGAACTTGCGGATCAAGTCTGCCAGCTCTCGATCTTGCATTCCTTCCAAAGGCCTATTTGAATTGGAGACCAGATCCGCTATAGCGTCTTTTGCAACTGAAAGCAATGTGTGAATGTAATTCCGCGATCCGAGTGTCTCCAAAGCCGGCATCCTGCCAATCAGTTCATCCAAATCTTGATTTTGCATTTTCTCCGCTGGCCTCTTTTTCAATTTCGGAGCCAAGTCCGCGTTCGCGTCGCAAGCTACGGCATCCTTTGCGATGGAAAGGAGAGCATAGATGCAATCTCGCGGTTCCAGAGCCTGGGAGGCAGAAAATCTGCAAAGGAGTTCTTCCAGTGACATGAGTTTCTCTAGCAGGTCGCCATTCTTGGATTTACGGAATATCTTGTCTTGGGCTTGTATGAGCCTTGCTGCCGCCGATTCACGCAAGTCCCCAAGCGCAGCTGCGCTGCTATCTCCCGCGGTGCGCAGCATGTTGGATACCTTTGACTGACCCCAAGTGAAGAGCATCACGGCATCCGCAAACATCTCCCACGGCAAGCAATTCGCTCCACAATACAAAGTTGCTGTCCTGGCCAAAGCGATCTCCTGTATGATCCATCGTCGACTAAACCACGGTCGACGCATAAGTTTGGATAAAGCAAGCCATTCGTCCCGATAGTCAACACAGTCAAGAAACTTGTCCGCGTCTTCATGGACGAGCCGCGATTGGATAAAATCAATAGCGCGGCGACTGTCATCCTGCTCGGGGCCGATCCAGACACATACACTTCAGTATTGGACAATCTGGCTCGTGTCAATTATTGGCGACCTTGGTCTTCTTCTGCTCATTCAATACTGCAAGCAGTGTAACTGATGCAGAGTCGACGCTCATACCACCGAACCAGAATCTTGAGTGGCAGAGTGGCCACTTCAAGCCTGAAGTCAAGTTAAATAGTCCAGACGTGACGAGCATTATAAACGATTCTTAATCCATCTTCCAGATGTATGGAGCTTGGTAAAGTCCGTAAATAGTATCTTAATCATGCCCCCAAAGATTGGTTGAAGTGGTCGCTTTGAAATATTTGGAGTGATGGATGGCAAGCTAAGTGTCAGCCGGAATCAGGTCCCTCCCCTATTGGGCCCCTTAACGGAGCTCCGTTTTGGCGCAGTTAGTTCTGTTTTCCGGCTTACACTAAGTTATGATTGGGTTGACGGACAACAACGTCTAGTGCCATACCTAGGCTTCGCTCTCCACTATAACTAACAACTCTTTTCTTACCCCGCCTCCCCTGAAAATGCCCTCCACGCGACAGTCAATTGGTGTATTCATCCTTTTGTTACTCTGCTCTTTACTTTGGCATCTCCATACAGTCTTGACCACCACGCTTGCGCATCCGCTAATCGATATGTCCATCACTCATATCGTCCTTTTCCAGTTCAAGCCAAGTGCTGATCCCGTGGCTGTTCAGGATGTGAGTTAACCGCATCTGTGTAAATACAGTTGAGAAATGAGGAAGGGGGTTAACACCATATCGGTCAAAGGTGTGTAGTCGCATGCTCGCGCTTAGAGATAACTGTCTTCATCCATTATCTCAACAACCGTATATCAAATCGTCATCTGGTGGGATGAATAACTCAACTGAAGGAATGCACGTAAGTAGAAGGGCATAAATACTCCATCTACATATGTGTCAATTTTTTTTATATTCGGATGATTGCTAACTTTTCGGCACACTGGAAAGAACGGTATGACACACGCTTTTGTTGTCGAATTCGCAAATAAGGAAGACCGGGACTACTACGTTCAGAAAGATCCTGTGCATCAGGAATTCGTCCAGAGCCTTGACGGGATCATTGAGAAAGCCCAGGTCATTGATTTCACGGACAGGGTGTATTGACATAGGGTGGAGTGTACTTTCAAATCAGCAAAGCAGGCGAAAATGGCGCGGATATCTAAAAATTTCTTTTACATCCCTCTGTTTTTCCAATCTGATCGGTCAGTTCTTTGCCTTGTCCTCTCCACTCTTCGCTCCTGTGCATGTCAGTAACATTCGTTACCGTAACCTGAACTGCAACATTCTAAATGCTCTTTACAATCTATCTCAGGTCACCGTTCGATCAGGAGTATTTTGGCGATGGCGTGTCAAAGATTTAGATGCACGCTTGTTGTTGTCGTATACATATAGCGACCCCTCGTCGAAGTTGTAACTCTGAACTGAAACACAAGTGATGATAATATTCTACGCAATCCATGCATGCAGCTCAGAGGTATCAATTTTGGCAAGATATGGTGGAAGCTACCAGGGAGTCAATCTTTGACGGAATGGGCACTTTTGAGGTTTCTAACAACTCGGAAGAAAAAACAACAAAAAAGAAGACTAGATGTGAAAATAAAGTCAATGGAACGGGCTGGCCGATGAACGGAGTGGAAGTTCGGTATACTAGTGTTAGTACCTAGGTAGATAATTGTACTCGACTCGAGCCTGTCGTAGTTATGGTCTGCCGATCGTCACGGCATCTTCGAGCAAAAATCAACGTGGATCGAGAAAAGCTTCAAGTCCGGCCTCGACTCTAAACTACATAATAATGCCAAGCAGCTAACCATGGCACAGGCAGTTTTTCATTGCTCGATGTGCGTAAAGAATCCGCATCGCATGGACGCTAGATTCTGTCAAAGACCCCTCAAAGGCGTTGTTAGAATCATGCACGACTGAGATAACTATACCGGGTAGAGCCTAGCAAGCACTATTGTAGGCCATCCTTGCCACTGTCAAAGCACACCCGCATGCTTTGGCATGGTTACCACGCTAGTTTTTACTCCGCTACTTTGTCTTTGCATAGAATAATCAGGATTTCTCTGAAAATATCCCTGATGGTCTTATTTTATTGAGCCAAACATGGCGAGATATTGTCCGGATGCGGACTGGTCCAGTCTTTTTTATCGACGCTTCCAAATTGCTACCCGCAGGGGCCATCGCATCGAGCAAGATCAGACCGGCGCAGGGCTCAGGGCGATTACCACTGACTCGGAGGTTTTGATTTGTCTGATCGAAAGATGAGGAGATTGAATCATTTAATATCCTCTCTGTTTCCCTTTAATTATTAACAAATTTCCTTCGTTCCTTTTTCGATAATACCGAATGGACTCGGATCATGGCGATGAGATGGAATCATTCTTAGGAAAAACAAAGCCTCCCGCTGCATTTGCAGAGCATTACAGCGATGAGAATCTACCGGATCAGCACGATCAGAGCTCGCGAATAGTCGATATTGAGGATACGTCCTCCCGGAAAGGAACACCCTTTGAGCGAAAGGCTGCGCTGATCAATGAGTATGTCTATATCCCTATTTCCTGGTAGGATTTGACTGTCCCTGTCTGCAAGCACAGAAAAGTGCTAATCTTATTGCTAGAGAGCTCAATAAATTTGGCTTTGGGAGATACCAGCAGTGCATATGGACTCTATGCGGATTTGGTTACTTTCTTGATCTCGCCTGGGCTCAAGGAGTCGGCTTATTAGCATCGGCTGTCTTGTAAGCTGACCATCGCACAAGCTGATTTGTAACCTGCTTACAATTTGAATCAGTCAGGAAATGAACGTACCTCCCGGACGACAAGGATTGATTTTTACCTGTTCCAATGCGGGTCTTGCGTAGGTTTTCGGAATAGCTGCGTTTGATATCTAGGTACCTTTAGGACATTCTAACGTCTTTTCAGGGTCGGTGCTTTCGCTTTCGGAATCATCACGGACATCATAGGCCGCAGCTGGGCCTTTAATCTCACTTGCTTGATCACGTCCATCTTTGGCATGCTTTTGGTAATACTTTCCCCGTCTGGCGCATAAGTACCGTCTTCCAGATAAACGAGTTCGCTGACGATGAAATGTCCCACAGGCAGCAGTCAAGTACAACTATGCGGCTATCTGCGCCGTCTACTTCCTCTCGTCTGTCGGGCTGGGCGGAAACATCCCTATCGATGCAGCAATTGCCCTGGAATTCTTACCTCAAAACCGCCGGTTCCTCGTGGCACTACTCGGCATATGGCAACCCATCGGAGTGGTGGTAGCATCGGCTATTGCATTTGGTACAGCGGCCAAGTATCGATGTGATGTGAAACTGCCAGCTTGCAACGCTGCGGATCTCGGACCTGGCGAGTCTTGCTGTACGGTCTCTAGCAATATGGGCTGGCGCTACGAAGTCATCATTATCGGCGCCATAACTTTTATAGTATTCTTTGTCCGGTACTTCATATTCACGTTCCACGAGTCACCAAAGTTCTTGACTAGTAAAGGCCGCGACCAAGAGGCTATTGAAGTGCTCCACAAGATTGCGAAATTCAACAAAGCTCCCATGCCAACACTCACGTTGGAGGAGTTGCGATTGATTGATATGAATTCAACCGAGGAACAAGAGCGCCGCCACATTGTCAAATCTCGGGTTGTGAATAGCCTTGCGTTTTTGCGCGGCTTGTTTATGTCCAAGATGCAGACTTTGATATTCATCCTCCTAGCTCTTGCATACATGGTACGTTTTCTTCGCTTTCTTCTTCGTTTCATTCAATCCGCTTTCAAAGTACGATGGGCTCACCTTAATTACAGGGTGACTACTGGTCCTTCACGCTAGCTGGATCATTCCTTCCAATTGTTCTACTTCGGAACAACGTCAGTAGCGGAGGAAACGTCACGGAGACATATCTGCAATACATCTACATCTATCTGCCCGGAATCATCGGAGCGGTCCTTGCTCTGTTCTCTATTCAACTTCCGCTCATTGGGCGGAAGTGGTCACTTGTGATTTCGGCCGTGTTGCAAGGTCTGTCCATGGCAATGTATACTCAGGTCAGAAACACTGAAGGCTATGTAGGCCTGAATGCGCTTGAGTATATTATGCAGACTGTGAGTTTCTTCTCATTCTCCTTTCCGTCTCATTATTTCTTTTCTTTTCCGGAATTTCAGTCCTGATGAGTATGGAATAGTATTTCAATGCCGTTCTCTACGCATCTGCCCCGGAATTATTCAATACGACATACCGTGCCAGTGCCAGTGGTATGTTGTCGTGCTTGGGTCGTATTGCTGGGATCGTGGCCCCTATCGCGGGTCAGAAATACATCGCCGAGGGGACGTATGGGGTTTTATGGCTCGGAGCCGGTGGAATCTGGCTCGCTGCGTTCTTCATGTGCTTCTTGCCGGTGGAAATGCGCAATCGAGAGATGTTCTAGATTTTTTTTTATAGAAAGGTGATTGCGAAGGATACGTACATTTGAATGTGCTCTGCATGTCTGATAGATGTAAACTAAATAGCATGAATTACCATTCTTCATCATCGATCTCCGCTATCAAATGTCCACAAGTCTGATTCTTTCTGTCTGAATGCGGCTATAAATAGGGTAAATAGGGTTAGTTAACTATTGGTGACTCTGACTGACTAATCGGGGTTAGGGTCATCACTACCTCTCTCTCCTTACTCTGGCACGTGGTGAATGAATGATAGGCTAAAACAGCCACATCAATCATCCACAACGACCACTCGCCATGCTTCATTTTCATCTTCATCAATGTTGTTCTACCGTAAAATATGAATTGAGCGTCAATGCAGGCACACGCGCCAGATCCATTACCGCCAAATGAGCGCGGCCAACAGCACGCTTATACCACTAACTACCGAGGTCGTGTTCGAAGTGGCTGTCTCACCTGCCGTGCAAGAAAAGTGAGATGTGATGAGAAGAAGCCGACTTGCCAGAATTGCATCAGAGTAAAGCGGAGTTGTGTATACAAGGCAAGGAAGACCGATCGTGACCATCGTCACAGTTCGGCCCATGAGAATAGTCACCTTGTTTCCCCAGGTTCGACACACAGAGATGTCCAGCATGTCGGGCAAATCCCAAGCCCACAATCCGTTGAGGAGCAGGAGTATTGCCTGGTAGTATTGCCGCATGAAAATGACAAGGCGTATGATGAGCATTACGCACTACCTCAAAATCCATTTCAATATCCAGACCCTCTGATTCTGGACGTCACTACACGCCTACGGAACGCAATTCGTGGTCACGATGATTCCACTCAACGGGGTCAAAATGCGGCCGACAACACTGCATCAAACGATACAACTCTGCCCGCAGCATTGGTCTCTCGGGACATTGAACTGACTACGACAATGGATATTCTAGCTACTCAGGACGTTCTCTCGGAACCGTCTTTTACTTTCTTTCTGGAAGAAGTCGAATGCCCGTGGGTCACACCATATGATTGTTTCAATTGGAAGCGCACAAAACAAGTCATGATTGAGATTGGAAAGTCCGACGAAGTTGTTGCTTCTGCTATTGTGGCGGTTGCAATGTTGTATAAAGGGCAGTTATACGGATTGCCGCTATCGAAGGCCCTGTCTATTTACCACACAGCTAAAGCCGGATACAGAAAAGCTTTGGGTGACGTTGGCAACACCACCAATATTAATGATGAATTTGAGAGGATACTGGTGACGACCTTTCTACTTTGTTTGTTTGAATTTATTAATTATGAGATGGTCCCTTGTCTGAAGGAGTTGGCCGATCCATTCATGGATAAACTGCAGATTTGGAAACAGTCGACATTATTAAAACAGACGGGTGTCACGACAAAGATTATTATGTGGCTCAAGTTACTCTACGTCGCCACAATTCGAGGAGGAGGAGGGATGGGGATTATCCCGGAAAACATATTCAGAGCATTTCCAGATTGCACCTACAGTATAGGAAGTCCAATACTCGAGCGACCCCTCGGTCCCAATCCGGAGGTTTCGGCTCATCTATACGACTTACTCAGTGCACCGATTTTTGACTTTTACTTCCAACTTCAAATGTTATCAGGGCGAATCGCAAAGGAAACTCATTATCACCGGTCGCGCACCACAGGTCTTGATCAGGAGGATGTGATTCAAATAATTGCCGATATAAAATCACGACTTCACGATCTTTGGATCAATCGTCCGTCTATTCTACAGCAGACACCGAAAGATCTCCGGTCTTGTCTTGCTGCGAGTATTGCAAGTCCTATTATTGAATTTTCCGGAGTTTGTGCCGCGGCATACTATACAGAAATAGTCGAGATTGATCGGGTGTTAGGTGACCCAGTCAGTAGATCGGAAGACGCTAGAAAAGCAAGACATCAAATTCGAATGATCGTCGAGGACAACGATGCAGAGGGTGAAAATGGTTGGAACGCAAACGATCGAACTGGTCGACTGAACTCTGGGTATCTACGACCATTGTTTCTATATGCTATTGAGTGTATGGATCGTGAGGAGAATGAGTGGGCCGTGGAAAAGATCAGTCAAATCCGCAATCAAATTTGTCGAAGCCAATTCTTTGCGCTATTTGGTAAGGCGCTTTCCGATGCTCAGATCCGCAAGGAGAGACGGGCGACTTCGAAGTATTTCTGTATCTGGTATTTTGGGGTGGCGCCTCCGTTTCTGTAGGTTGTTGGACGATGTATCTTCATTTAGCAGAGTCAAATTGAATAAATGTACCATGATAACACTGTTTATATTTACAACGTTTTAGTCTGCCAGCTTTTAAATCTTCCTTTTTACAGCTAGCTAAGTCTTTCCGGTGTCAACCTTGGAACAGACCAATCAAACACCCTTCTCCCCATCAACAGCAACATTAACAACTTCCACAAAATCAACCTTTGTCTTCCCAAAATGTCTCTCCGGTACTTTCTTCTCGAATAATAGATCAATCTCCGCCGTCGTCCGATCTGCCGTCTCCGGAACGTATATCCACGCAAAGACAATACAAAGCAGACATCCACCAGCCCAAAAGAAGCCCGTTTTGGCAGACCAATTCCAAGCCGTGGGATTTAACATGTACGGCGTCAAGACACCGGCAATTATGGTAGTGACAACGTATGCCCAGCGTGCCAACACGACAGATTTGCTGCGGAGAAGAACAGATGGGACTTCGGCGCAGAGAGTGTTGGTGAGGGGCCCAACAGATGCGTAGTAAATGAAAGAAGAGATGACAAGTAGAGAGCCGATGCCCCATGCATAAGCCGGTGTGGGAGATTGGGCTTGGGGGACACCGAGAGCGCCGACGAGGACCATGATAATGAAGAGGATGACAAGACCACCGAGATAGGCTGTTCTGCGACCGCAAAGAGGAATGAGGGCCCACTAGATAACAGTCAGAGTTGGCACTTATAGATGGATCTAAGAGAAAAGATGGCATGTCTTACAGAAACAAAACCACCCACAATAGCGAGGGCAAACCTGACAATAGACATATCAAAAGCCTGTGTAGTAGGCAAACCAGCCTGCTCAAAGAAATACGTCGAATAACCCCGAATCGGGTTTCCGTTAAAAGTCTGAACGCAATAGATGCCGATGACGATGAGTGTTCTGCGAAGATTACTTCCTTCAAAGCAGGCACGATACGATGTACTTGCGTCGATCAGTCTCTCGTGCTCGACTGTTACTACCATCATGGCAATGTTTTTGTCGATGTCAAAGTTGACGTTTGCGGGGGATGTGAGGCGTTTGACGACTGCTTTTGCTTCTTCAAATCGACCTTTTCGGACCAGCCACCATGGTGATTCGGGAGCAAAACAGAGGAGGGGGATCAGCAAAAGGGGCCAAAACCATCTGTGATTCAGGTCAGTACCACAGCTGGCTAAAGTGAAAGGAAGGCTTACTGAATCGCAAATGGAACTCGATATGCCCAATGATTATCCATGTTCAAAACACCTCGTAGAACACCAGTCGCGGTAATTTGACCGAATGCCTATTAAGTTAGATAGTTTCTCTTTGATTGACCATTCGGAAGGAGACACATACCCAGCAGGAATTGACGTAGTTGATCAAATAGTCTCGCAGACACAATGGCGAAACCTCAAGGGCATAAATGACGGGTGTGGTCAAAAAAAGGCCAAGGGGAATGCCTATCAAAACCATCAGAACGATCTCTTGAGTGAACTGCTTTGCCCGAAATTAACCTACCAAAGAGAATCTGAGCAACCTCCAAGACCACCAGGCTCGGTGCAAAGAATTGCATGAATATTAGGGCAACAATGCTTGTCAACCCGGTAATCATAGTCTTGCGAAACCCAAAGCGCTCGACAAGGTAACCGGACATCAGCAATCCTAATAGTTGACCAATGGCAGACGAATTACTCAAGCCAGCCTGCCAGGCCGCGGTGATCTGATACGAGTTTCCCTTGACATGGTGTCCGTAGGCCTTTTGAAAGGCCGGCTGCGCAAACAGCGTTCCTATCAACTTTGTATCGTAGCCCTCCATGATGATGGCCGTGGACATGACGAAGCTCCAGAACACACCCTTTTTGTAGAGACGGAGGGCCTCGAAGAAGCCGAGTTCTTGTTCTTGGTTGGTACCATCTTGAGCGTTGCCGAGCTCGTCGACTATTTTGCTGGTTGTCGCCGTGGAGTCGGCAGTTTTTCTGTGGTCGGTTGAGACATTTTGAAAAGTACCCCGAGTGGATTGAAAATTAGTCCAAGGTCATTTTCATAGGTGATCCTCTACTCTTCACTTTTGCCATGGCTACTTCCGTGGTTCTTATAGTAGTCCTCATGTCTGGCAAAAGGCGAGAATCGTGGTATGTCGTTGACAGACACAAAACACACTAAGAACGATCAAATGTGATGCTATAGTTTAGCCAAAAATTGCCCATTGTCAAGGTTTTTAGTTTCCGGGAAACCACTTGAATTGTCAATTTCCCTAGCGCGTGCTGGATTCCAGGTATGCCGTTTGTCGAGCTGATAGAAACGACCCATCGAGATCTTATCTATAACCGAGCTTATCTCGAGCCGACAGCAACCTTGGTAATGAGCGGGTCGGAGCAGGAAGATCTAGGCAATCGACCACGAAAAGCAAGGAAAAGAAAAGAAAAAATTATACTGTAGCTCACTATCGAAAAGGAGACGACTGTTCCCCTTCTTACAGTAAATCGGCCTTTGTAAAGAAAGTGTTGGACGGGTACAACCAGACATGTTGCTACTAGGGCTCGTTATTCAAGGTTTCCCCGCCTCCTGAGATGAGACATTTGGGCACGTTTCCACTGGATTTGAATGTGGATCGGCAATGCAGCTCAATGTATGTAGTAGACACTGAAAATCGGAGGAAGAGGTTATTTGTGCCATTTTTGCGTTCTTTTCTTAATCATTTCTTGTGAAATATTTCCTGTGAAAATTATAGTCATATATTCCACAGCCATGTATTGACTACTCAGTCTCACCCAAGTAAAAAAGCCTCGGAAACCCATGCATATCTTCAAAAGTACAAAACTCCACAGCTCCCAATTCAAATTCCGGCACGATTTTCGGATGAACCTCTCCCAACAACTCTGTCAATTCCCTTCGATCTTCCCCATCAATATGCCTCAAAAAGTAACAAACACTAATATGCCACTCATAAGTCGTGTGGTTGGGTGCCCTGAAACCCATCGTATCTGCAAGCCTGTCCCGCAATCTTCTCATTCGTTTCTCCTCCTCTGGGGTCGCACCTTCGAGAATGATACCGATACCAACTGTAGCCGCATAATCAAACTCGCGAAGGCGCATGCGGTATGGTGGCGCAAGGCCTTCCTCTGCGAGATGTAGACCGAATTGTCGCAGACTTTTGGAGAAATCCGCAGTGCATGCGTCTAGGGGTTGCTTCAATTTATCTGCTGGCCACATCCCTGGCTCACATTCTTGTTCGCGGATGCCGTCGAAGACGGTCATGTGCCATGTTTCAGGGGGTAGAAGGTGTATCTTTTTGGAAATTGTGGGATGAGCTTTCAAGGCGTCGTGAAGTATCCAGAGGCCCGGTAGGAGAGGTGAGTTGGGAGGCACATGACATAGAGTAGTGTTGCCTGGATATCGTTGAACGATGCCTTCAGGAGAAAATTTATAAGGGACTCCAATGGGATATTCTGGACGACCCGGAGTTGCGGTGATGGTAGTGCTACTGGTCGGCACGGCCGTGGTGGTGGTGGTAGCCATTTTGAAGTTTTTATTTAGAAAACAAATTGACGAACAGACAGATTTTAAAACTGAGAAATCATCTTGAAAGCTCTAGAGTACATATGTAAACGAATTTATAGAATGCCACACCATGAAAATTCCCCACTTGACCAGGTTGAGGTGCTCAACGAGTGGTGGTTGCTCGGCAAGAGATAAGCTCGCTTGTCGATAAGATACATGTCTATGGCTTTCTTTACTTTCAAACTAGGTAGTTGATTCACTACTTGCTTTGAAAGTCCCTCAAGCCATTGAAATATTATCATGCCACGAGAATGGTTGGTCCCGGCGCCATTCTGTCTCAATATGCAATTCGTAGGGATGGCTTGAAAAACAAAAGGAGAACGAGTTCCTCGCTTCTTCATCGAAAATGCCACGTGCGATTTTCTCTCTCCCCATTCATAAGTCTAGTAATTACTAGAAAAAATGGCGCAATTGACCTTCATTGCGTATGCGAAAGTCTGATTGAGATTGCCAAAGAAGCCGGCAAAATCATTGTATCTGCCAGACCAGATTCATCAACAATCTCGAGCAAGAAAAACAGTGCGTATTACATTTCCCAAGCCTGTAAAGCATAAATGACTGACATCTCACAGCCGCCGATATCGTCACACAGACTGACAAAGCTGTCGAGAAATTTATCTTTGAGCAATTGACGAGCAAATACCCTAAATTCAAATTTGTCGGCGAGGAAAGTTACAAGGCTGGCGTTGTCATCACGGCCGAACCAACATTCATCGTGGACCCCATCGATGGAACATCCAATTTTGTCCATTCATTTCCAGAGGTATGCATATCAATCGGTCTTGTCGTCAATAAACAGCCCGTTGTCGGTGCCGTTTATAATCCCTTCCGAGACGAGCTCTGGCATGCAGTAAAGGGGCATGGAGCTTTCACGCAACAAGGCTCCAACGCAGAAGTCAAAAGACTACCAGTAACGACACCCTCACCACTTCAAGGCCTGGGCACAGCCTGCATCGGTATCGAATGGGGCAGTGACCGCGAAGGCCCCAATTTTGAACTTAATCTCAAAGTCTTCACGGCCCTAGCTCGCACGACAGCCACCGGTGGGAAATTCGTCAACTCGCTTCGCTGCACTGGATCAGCAGCAATAACAATTTGCAGAGTTGCGGCGGGACAGCAAGAGGCGTTTTGGGAATGCGGCTCATGGGCGTGGGATGTTGCTGCGGCTTGGTGCGTGTTAGTTGAGGCTGGTGGGATGATGGTTGATGGGCATCCAGGGGACTGGAATCCGCCGGTTGATAATCGGAGGTATCTTGCAGTTAGGCCGGCGACGGAAGGTCAGAGAGAGTTTGTGGAGGAGTTCTGGTCGGTCATTGGGGAGGGTCGATCTACGTACGGTCCAACGGCGTAGCATTTTATCCTATGTGTGAGCTGTCCAAGCATAGATCTTCCAGGATTGACTGATTTCATATCATGTGCAATAGAAATAGATTGCAATAGTAGTAGTACATGTATTCAAATGTATAGATGAAAGATCCACTTCCGATGATTTATTGGAAATGGCAGATGAAAATGGCTTTAATTCTCAAGACTTGTATTTATGTGGCACACATGAAGGAACCATTCGAACCTGGGAATGAATTTAGCCTCTTCGGTCAGTGGAACGGAAAATAGCTAAGACTCAGGACAATCAGGGGCATATAGGCGATAACTATTGCAATGCTTCGCATTGATTCTTCTTCCTCTTCGACCACCGCTCAATTCCCTATCCACACAACATCGACATCAACTAGATGTTCTGCAACACTCCGGCCGCGGCTTTAGCGAATAAAGAATCTCTCCCCTACAAGGACCTTTCTTCCGGTAAATTCACCAGCTGCGACGCCAGAAATTTGTCAATCCTTTTGCGATGGTACTTGCTCTCCCAACTTTGGAATGATGGCGGTATATCAGGAAGCTTCTGCAAAGGAGATACTTCCGGTTTAATAATTTGTCCCTGTGTCAAAATCATATAGCGGAAATAGTCTGCCAAATGGGGTCAGCAAAATTGGCTCGTTCTATCTCCATGTCCCCCTTAATAATCTATTACTCTCAGCTGAGTAATATCTACTGTGTCCGCTGAAGAGAGAACAGCGATATAAGCCAAAGTAACGCTATACCAAGATGGGTTAGCGCATTACTGTAAGCTGCCATTAATAATCCAATTTCTCCACAGGCTGCACTTCGTACTCCACACGACACTTGCATCGTATCACACCACATCCCTCATTATCAAAATAATAATAGATGGTTCAGGAAAGTCGATCAGTATGAGCACTCTCCGTAAAGCTTGCCGTAGCTGTACGGCGTCCAAACGGAAGTGCGTTGTGCAGCTGCCAAAATGCACCCGTTGCACTCAAAAAGGTCTGCCTTGTATATACGACCTGGAACCTCTCAATAGCGCTGCCTGCAGTTCGGTCGAAGCGCAACCAAAATTGACCTTCAATTCATCGAACTGCGACTCACCTGGTTACTGCGTCTTCAAGACCCTGAAACTCAGATCGCCGGATATTGACCCATCGATCTGTCGACCAGGACACGAGGATGCGTTTGAGCTGATCAGACTGGGATTCCAGGCCGTGCCGGATTTACTAAAAGCGCACAAGCCGGCGATTTTTGTACACCCAAAGTTGAAACACCATGGTGAACTTAAAGATTATCTCAGCGTCTTCCGAAGCTTTGGTGCAGATGCTGTCACTACGCAAAATTTCCAGTTCCTCCTCAAATTGAATATCGAGACGGCCTCCATGGAAGAGCGTCTCACTGCCGTGCAGGCCCTCCTCATCTATCTTGCCAAGTTTCTCTTCTCTTATGTAGGGACTGGCGGGCCGAATACTTTGGATCACCTATATATCTTGTCTGTATGGACACAGGCTTTGTTTTCGTCCAAGGATCTCACATCAAACCATCGCGATCAATCCCCCTGGCAGTTGTGGCTTCTCGGCGAGAGTATCCGACGGACAATTATCATGTCGTACGCTTTGACAATGGCCGTCTCGAGTTTTGAGTTCGGATACTGCGCAAACTGGTTGTTTCTGGAATCTCTACCCTTTGATAATCGTGCAGGCTTGTGGATGGCTGAATCCCCCCAAGCATGGATCGCAGCTGCAGCTGCAAAGACTGGCGAAGAAGTCGGCGAGAAGCTGAGTTCTTATCACGAGTATTCCGAAAGTCTCGTGGGCAAAGAAGAAGATTTTCATGGTGACATATTTTTGAAGTTGCTTGTGAACAGCCACAACGGCGTGAACTGAGACAAATCAATGGTTGGCATCAGTTTCTTTCGTGACCAAGATGGTTCTCGTCCAAACAGCGGTCTGATATTCGCTCATATACATCCGCGGCCATGCTGTTCATCGCATGAATGCCGAAATGTGTATCGCTCGACACACTTGCGGTGCTTGAAACTCGACGAATTGAGTTCGCGCATTCCGAACTCGCCTACATCCCAAGATACTAAGCAATTGAGAGGCAATAGTCCCTGAAATTAAATGTGCGATTGGACTATTCTAAAACGCCTAAAAATGAGAATTTCTCTATGAATCTAAGATTTGACATGTCATGACTTGCTCAACAAACAGTCTCATACAGACAATTCACGCTAAAGCTACATGGGGAAGTTCAGATCTTGGTGAACCCCCATCCAGCTCTGATCCAACGATTACATACCAAACATGCAACACCTAACACGACAGCACTTCCGGCAAACAGTTGCGCTCCCAAATATTTGCCTCCCTCCACTTGGATGAGAGCTCCCTCGATCGCAGGCGACGTCAAACAAAAGAAACTGATAATGGTGAACACCATGCCAGTCCTAGTTCCTATCTTGCTCAAATCTGTTGTCTGACTAGTTGCCATTGTTGGAAAGAGCGCCTGGGCAGCCCCTGCAAAGATACCATACACAACACTCCAGATATACAGCCCGGCAGTATTGTCGATTGCTATCCAGCAGAATATACAAACTGCCGAAACAAGGTTGCAAATGATACCCATGTTCGTGGTCCCGATGTAGCGCTGCGCTACCATGTTAGGGACCATTCGGCCAACGATACCGACGCCATTCAGCACGATAACCAAATTAAGCGAGTCTGAGACATGAATCTTGTCTCGCGCAAACGTGCCGAGATAGAAGAATGCCAAATACAATCCCCAAAAGCAGAGGGAATTGGCCGCGACAAAAGTCACAAACGGTTTCTCGCGAAAGGCACTCCATTCCACCAGTGGCCCTGTTTGTCGACTTGGGAGATAAGGTCGGTATCCGATAATTGACGGGATATGTGTGATCAACATGATCAGTGCCATCACGCGCATTGTCCACGCATATCTTAGGTTGGAATGATAGAGGAGTGCATTGGCCGTTGCAGGATAAACGATGCCTCCCGTTGCGCCTCCAGCAGCCACTATACCCAGCGCAAGCGCCCGTCTTTTTGAAAAATATGAACTCGTCACCGAGAGACCCGGGGTGAAGGTTAAGCCGGACCCTACTCCGTAGCAGACCGCTTGACACAAAAAGATGCCGTAAAATCTCGATTCACAAAACGACGCCAGGCAAATACCCAGAACTTGCAGCACTACTCCCGTCACAAAACAAGGTCGAAAGTAGCCTGCATCGGATGCACGACCTGAGAAGACACCGCCGAAGAAAATTAAGAACATCTGTATCCCACCAATCCATCCAACGGTGCTGGGTGAATGGCCCATTCTTTCAGTGTAGTATTGTTCAAAGACGCCGTAGCTGTTGGTCACGCCAAATGTGTTGAAGAAGACGAGATGCCCGAGCAACACGTGAATCCACGCGCGAGCACCGCCATCGGGAGGAGGGGGGACTTTGACGGGGTCTATGGTTGAAATTGATGAGGTAGAAGGCTCGGGTTGATTGTCTTTCATTTCGTCCTCGAGACTCATAATTTTTCAAGACGATTGGAAATTGGGATGTATTGAGATGAGATTTCGTCGCGTTGTGGGATGAAGCTGACAGAAAGATAGATGAACTCTGAACTTATCGGAAGAACTAGGAGGAAGATTTTCTTGTTTTGATTTCAGGATTTCTCAATTTGCTCGGTAAAGTAAGACGGTGTTTTCCGTCATTATCAAAATCCTTACTTGTTTGCTTTTACAAAGACGGGTTCTTACTGTCCCGCTAAATCCGACTGAGCCGATGATGCCGTTGCATGAAGTTCTAACAAAAGTGGAGTATTTGAGTACAATTGACTGGGACATCCCGCGAGTATTCAGTCTATCGATTTGGTGATTACTCCCTCTTTTCGACATGGCTGGCCGATGGATTGCGAGTGTTTTTCTTGATTCTACACGACAGCTATCCACTCTCTATGTTGGGCTGGAGTGCTGAGTCTAACCCGGCTCTGAGCCTCCCGCTGGAGATCTCCAGGCTATGCATGACGGGGCGAGATCAATCAGCCATCAACAGAATTAGACGGCGTTTGGCGCCATCTGAAATCAACCTTTTCTCAAGAGTACTTTTATATGATGATGTTCGTCTACTAATGTTGCAATTCTTCGCCAATGGGTATGCATGTCGTATATAGATAGACCTGTAGCTCTCGTTTAACATTTTCATTTAACTAGTACGGTAAGATTGCCGAGATCGAGTTCTAGGGTTAGGGTTTCGCTTTCCGCAATTCCCGACGTCTTTCAGAGTTTGCTCTTCCCACTCGATCCGATGTCAGTCATAACTCCACAAGAATGCGACTCGCGATACAAAATGGATTCTATTAACACCCACATCAAATCTCCATCTGCTACAGCTGCTGTGTACCCGCGTAAGCGACGGCGGACTAAATTAGCCTGCACTCCATGCCGGTCCAGAAAGCGCAAATGCGACGGGAATCTTCCTTGTGAAACATGCATTCATTTCGAATACGACTGCTTCTATGGCTCGGAAGAGTCTCCTAGCAAATCATCTAAAAGCGAAATTGCCTTTCAAGCAGAGAATACAAGATCACGTATCGGTTCTCCGGCGTCTGCGCACCATCGCGCTTCTAGATATAATGACCGCCAAACACCTACATCACCAGCCCCAAGTAAGAATGCCGACACTCAGATGGAATCGCTCGAAGCGAATTCCGGAGCAGCTTTTGTCCGGAGACTCGGTTTGAAGATTGATCCATCCAATGCGCCACGATTACATCTGTTTGCCTGGAACGCGGGTGATCGATTGGCGAATTGTCCCGCTGGGAATCAGCGGGAAATAACCAAGATTCTCACGAGGACCGAAATGAGGGACCTGGCCTTGGTGTATTTTGAAAAAGTAGCCTATACGTATGGTTTCATTGATCAGAGTGCTTTCTATCGGCGGCTTGATGAACGGTGGGCGCCAATGATGGCGAACAATCCTGAAGACGATACGTACGACCCCGTATTCTGTGGAGTCGCAGCGTTGGGGCTCTTGTTTTCACAGAAATATCCACCGGCATTTGAAGCAGATCTAGTTGAGACAGCAAGATCGACGCTCGAACGGCATTCGCTTCTGATGCCCCCCTCGGTCGGTACGGTGACTGGCTGGGTGTTGCGTGTTGCGTATCTGCGCATGACTTCCTTGCCGCATACTACTTGGTTGGCAAGCTGTTCCTTGATGCATGTCGTTGAAGCTGCTAGAATTCATCTTGAGTCTCCGTCACGTACGGTCTTTGAGGCATCGTCGCCGCAATACGAAGATATGGACCTAGATACTCGTCGCCGACTCTGGGGTATGGCACAGCATCTAAACATTTGGGCCTCGTTTGATCTCGGAAGGACCAAAGTTACCCTGGCTGGTGCCTCGACGAAGCCCGTAGCTGCGCATCCCGATGACTGCACGTCTCAGCTCTTGGGTCTAATCCCGTTGACCGAGCCGTTGGACCCTAATAAGACGCGGACTGTCGAGGAACTCGAGGCCGATTTGAATCTGGTTCTTAGCGAAGACCGCGAACGGCCGCCCGTTATCATGGCACAGATCAATCTCATGTTATGCATTTTTCGGCGACTCCGCGCCCAGAAATCCAATATGCTGAATCTTCAAGCAGATCGCATCTTGAGACTGCTGGTCAAAGGCTTAGGTGCAGCGCGGCAGATGGTGGTGGATAGTAGTCCCTGGCACCACGTAGCTAATATCCCTTTCCAGGCCATCTGTCTTTTGTTAGCGATTGACAGCCGCGCATCCCTCGCACTGTTGGATGAAGCGATGGCTACGCTACAGCTTGTTGCGAATACATGGAACAGTGCGATGATGCGAGAAGCTTACAACACCGCATATCTTCTGATATTATTACACCAGCAACGAAAGGAGGAAGACGCCAAATGCCTTCGAGATGTCTTGAGTAAACCAGCCATGACTGTAGATTCCAATAGCCGGCAAGACACTGGTGGAATTGGAGGGTATAGTACTGGTAGCGCGGGTGGGATCAATCAGCAGCAGTACGGACCGGGAATGGCTGCCACTGATTCTGCAGAATATTTATGGCTGGAAGATCTTATTGCTGATATGCCGAGCTTGAGAGAGTTTGATCTAGGATTGTTCTTGATACAGGATGCTCTCCAGGCACCGGATACTGAACAAGAACCGGGGTCCTTCATTCCTTGAGATGGTCAGGTGGATTTTGTATCCATTTTTGCGAATATGAAATGTTGCGATGTTACAGTTTACGCAGTCATTTGTTTATCCTCGTGCTCGCTGATCTTCATCCACTGATAAGCGATCAAATCACGAGGAAACAAACTCATGCGATACAAAGATCTCGTTTCTAGTCATCCTGTGGTACCTTGATGCACACCAACCTGGAAGGCTTTGGGATAACTATGTCTGCACGAGACGACAAAGTGGCAGAGAGCTAGTAAAAGATGGCGTCGATTCTACTTCTTATCTCGTTTTCCGAATTCTTTGATCAGATGACAGGTACAAGCCCATCGGCGGCGTTCAAGAGGGCCGGAGATTCTTGTCCAGCCTCTCAGACCGCATCGGCCCGCAGCCTAAAATTCTAGCTGAACACTAAGTTACCTACACGTTAACTTACTCTGTAACTAGTGTCAATTGTCGACCATTCCGAGCCGGCAATCAAAACACGATTTGCGCAATCTGCCTCTTGGCGAGCAAATAGACTGAGTCTGATAATGGCTTCTTTCCGCAGCATTCATTCTATTCGCTGCGGCTGCGATTTTAGAGGGCTGGTAAATAATTGAATTATAAAGCTGTCAGCCCCGGAAAACAGGTACCTGACTACCTAAGGTACAAAAGCTACACAACAGTGAGTCTGTGGAACAATTTGTGTTTTCGTCAGATTTATTTTTCTCCCACCACAACATTCCCGGAACTTTCAAAGTGCTATTATAGTCGAACGCAAAAAGAAGACTCTCTTTGTGGCCGTGTAACTTGAGGCGAAAGAAGTCTGGTAGTCGACATGGCTTCCGGTCATTCAAAAAATCGTTTAAGAAATGATGACGAACCGACAGAATCGTCGCCGTTGCTGCCTAAGACCGACGAAACTGACCAGCACCAGCTTTCAAGTACTCAAGATCCAAAAGATATCAAGAGCGCGACTCGTGAAGGAATGGATAATACAAAGCAAGCGACAAGCGCGAGTCCCTCGCAATCAGGAACTAATAATACCGCCATTGGTCCACCATTGGATCTCAAGGCTGGTGATGGAGGCCCTTCGACCACAGGTGTGAACGCAAACGCACCAGCACGACAAGATACTCAACCCTGGCCTGCACCAGCCGGTTTACCGCCACGGGATAACGACGATGAAAGACTGGTCATTTTCCGGCGTGCCATCGGCATTAATTACGACCTTGCAGCTGCCGACACAGTAAGCATGGAAGAAGGCCGGCGCAAGGCCGTCGGAATCTATCGGGCTGTCATCCGGGCCAAAAAAATCAAGCGATTGCAATTTCGAGCTATGTGGTGCATTATGATGTTTTGCCATTTTGCGCAGATTATCATCGGAGCTGCATTAACGGCATTGGGGCCGCTGGCTACGGATCATGGAGTCGTGATTACTATTCTGGGAGCGATGAATACCGTGATCGCGGGTGTTCTAGCACTGATTAGTGGCCAGGGAGTACCCGATCGAATCCAGAAAGATGAAGTTGGATATCGCAAGATACAAGACTGGATTGAAGAGACAGAGTCGCTGCTGAGTGTAGGCATCATAGGGAGGAACAGGAAGGAGGTCGGATTATTGGTTGAAGAGGCTTTTAAGAAATACAACGCTGCAAAAGCAAATGAGGAAAATAACAGGCCAACTTCATACGTGAACGCCCCCGAAGAGCCGTCGAGAGCACAAGGAGATTCTCATAATGGTTCTGCTTAGACGACGCCTTGGCATTGATATTCCTTTTTCTTGCGCAATACCAATGTTCTAGACAACATCCATGGATGAATTAATTATATGATTAGTCGTTTAGCTGACGGTCTTTGCCATCGGAAATTCTATCGTTCCTTGGAAGAATGTTCCAACAGACCACGCTTTTATCTTCGGAAAACCAATCCCATCACCAAATTCGTCCAAAACTTCTTCCTCTGGAGAATCAGACGAAGCTTTCGATATGTAACTTAGCCCCCACGATCCCTTGAATACCGGAGAAGTAGCAAGCCACGGATTTTCTCTGCCGTTTTTAGGATCATCGGTTGCAATCACGGCTGCTGTAAGGGTCGAGCCCGTGCGATACCTGGGTGCTGCCAGGGGTGGTTGCACAAGGCTAAAGGGTACCATTGACGGTAAGGACAGATTTGGAATAGTTGAGCCTTTCAATAAAGCTGCAAAAAACGGTTTACTGGGGTCGAGCGGGGCTTCACTGCCTTCGGGGTGATATATCTTCACAGATTGGTCTCGAGCACCGGTAGACTCAAATACAAATCGGGCTCGGTGTTTGGCAATATCTATTGATTTTTAGCCTGCCGTATGATTTACTAGAAAACTTCTGAGGGAAGAGGGGGGATTAAGCTTACTCCAATTTCTCCTACCATTCCAGACGCTCGCGTCGGTCGATACATAGATATTGCTTATTCTCGCATGTCGTTTCCCGGTATGTGGATTAACGAAAAATCCCGGTATCAAAATTAATTCGTCGTAAGGGCCAACTGCGGTTTCTTCATAACGCACGATCATCACCACTTTGACCAGACTGCCATAGCCATTGAGCTGTGGCTGGCCGTCGAGCTTGCGAAGCGCATCTGGATGTATTACCTCCATGGGATGGTAGGAGCCCGGACTTAGGACATCCTGTAAAATTTCTGCTGCATTGTTGGGGTTGAGACTTGAGTCCGGGTCTGGCCGTCCTTTGTCGTCGCCGGCGTTGTACAAGAAAGTCCAGACTCTGGCTCTGAGCGTCCATGGTGGTGGTGCTGCAGGTACCTCTTTGTTGGGTGGCAAAGAGCCGGGAATGGCTTGATCTGGATCTTTTGGTGTAAAATCTGCAGACATGGCGTTTCCGAGACACTCCAATTTCTGTTCGGTTTATCCTACAATCAAAGCATGGTTTAAACTATGATAAATATGCCCAAATATATATACACCTCCCCAAAATACTTAGCACAGGTCAAAACGCATGTGCGGGGTTCCAACCGAGGACGAATACGAGATCGACAGGCCAACGCAATGTTCAGCAAGGGAAGTGCGTGTCATACCCCGACTCAAACCTTGAAGACTCAAATCAAGCGGGAAATGATGAATGACCATTGGACACAGCCTTCAAAGCTTGAGCTATCCTGTTGGATTTGAAGCTAGCCATTCTGTAAATAGTATGGGGCTGAAGCGTCTGTGCACGTTTGAAAATACATAGTCGAGGATTAGTGCATGATATTAAGATACGTACATACCTCACCAATCAAATCTTTCCAGCGATACTCCCGAGGTCTTTTCTACTGCAATTAACGATGTTCTATGATAGTTATAGGCATATTCCAATTTTATTAACCAATTGTACCCCGGGATCTGCTCAAGACGTTGTATCTTTCACGACCGGATATTGATCCTTGCCATACGTGGAATTCAACGTGACCGCGCCTGAAATGCTGCCTTCTTCAAGACGAACCCAAGTCTCTGTCTGCGAGCCTAGTGTCTTTTCATTCAGTAAAATCTGACGCGAGCCTCGAGTCCACGAGCCATAACCGCCGTAGCCCGAGTGTCTATCAAAACACAAAACAATGCCATCGCCATCGATATCCATTCCGGAAAGCGTCTCGTTCCATTTGAAGCACCTGGGGATTCACATCAGTCATCGAGCAGTAGCAGCAGCTTTGATTTGAAAACCATACCAATCGTTGCCATGATCATGTCCACTGAACGTCGCAATTAGTCCTTTTGTCTCGGTCAAAGCCTTCATAAAAGGTTTATCTAGACCGGTATAATTGAGTGAGTTGTCTGAGGGACCCTGGTCGGCTAAGGGGTTCTCGTCGTTGATACCAGGCTCCGTATGGGCTCCTGGACCGGGATTTTGCTGAAAGGCAAGCATGGCTGTGACAGGAATATGGAAGAATGCCAGCGACGGAATATCCTTCTTGTAAATTTTACGCAATTGATCGCGCGTACTCGTGAACCAGTCAACCACCTAGAATGGAATTAGTTTCTAACTTGATAGCAGCGAATGCTGGCACAGTCTCACCGAGCAGTCCACGAAATCATCAACAGCAACTCCATTTCCTTGGTCACCTGCTTGTTGAAACTCATAACCACCTCGACTGTCAAAGAACCACAGAATCGCTTTGGGGGTTTTGTCTTTTCGGTCTTGAGAGTACACAGGCAAAAAATAATTGGAGATACCCGAGTTGTAGCTGTTGTCGTCTTCCGGCACCATTCTTTGGGTTAGAGAGTTAGGATATCGCTTCTCTCTAGCGAAAATCTCTTGTCGCGAGAGATTAAATTGGCTATCGTGATTACCGTACGCCGATGCCCAGTACAAATTGCGATCTACAAGTGGCTTGACGATCTGATCAATATAGAGACTGGAATTCTCCTTGAATGTGTTTTCGCCGGTGATCAAATCGCCGTTTAGTACAACCAGCTGGGGACTCTCGTCATCTAGGATGCTGTTCATGACACGCGTAGAATTGATGTCTTGCTGCGGACCCCAGTCCAGATTCTCGGCTGTAGTGCACTTTAGTAGCTGGAGGAAGAATTGAAATTTCCGCAAGTTCCGAATTCAATTTACCTTCGCCATAGTGTAAATCTGAAAAGACCGCAATCTGAAATGTTCCATTGTCCGTGAAGCGTAAAACAGGCGATTGGAGAACACTTCCAACAGCCACCGGGACGGAAGCCAACAAGAAGGCAGTCTTCATTTTGCTGGTTTCCAAGGCTCTTCTTATTGTCCGTACCTATGGTCTTCTACATAAAACATAGCATTGAACAATGTCGCGGATAGAAGAGAAACTTATATACCTAGATAAATAGTGAATGTGTGGAAATATTAGCCTGCGCAGAATATTGTCGCATTCTAAATCATTCAAAAACCAGTCGGAATAATGCATCTGCCCTCGTGTCTTATCAGACTTTAATTTTTGTGAATGTAACCCATCTTCCGAGCTAACGGGGCTGGTTTTAGGGCCAGTTGTGGATCTACTGTTTATGGTCGGGATTTTGCTGAAACGGATATGTGCTCTCGCCACCAAAGTATGTAAAATTAATAAATTTATACAAAATCTGATTGGATGAAACCTGATTCTGGCATCCAAAATTTAGAACCGCCATGTTAATGCAGCATGACAAGAGGCAATAGTCGTTGACGTAGGGTCTAGGCGTATCTGATCCGAGTGTCCGGAAGCAGTTCTACTTTCCAAGTAGGGGTTTTTAATTGATGTCATAGATTTTGGCATGTTTTGCATGTACTTTCCAACCAAAACTCATGGAAGTAATTATCTAACATAGAAAACTCATGCTTGAGTTGAAGTCCCGGCGTGTTTGCTGATTTCTACAATCTAGATTATACAAAGGCGACGGGCCCGTCTCTCGATGTCCCAACACTCCTTGACCTGTCATGCTCTTTTACAGCAACCACTAATAAAGGATTGAAACAGCCCTGGAAACCAGATTCTAAACAACTACCTAGGTACTTAGTACTCGCAGGCATCCTTGATTTTAAGAACCTAAAGAACACATCAGTTATGGATTGAAAATTGTCTCAAGCACGTCTTGGCTAGTTTAATACTATTTTCCTGACTCCTAGACTGAGAAGAACGAGCAGTATTTGGTGGGTGCGTGTATAAAAGATAATCGATTCTACAAAGAGATATCAGGACTTCCGGATGCCTTTATGGAAGCATCCGACATGCACCCATATCAACCTTGGAAAGCACGCACAGTAAAAGGGATAAACCGTTGCAATGAAATGCCCATAATTTCTAGTAACAGATATAAATATTCGAGAAGTGAGAACGTTGTTCACAATAACCAGGTATTTACTTGTCCATTATTTCGGCATTCACTTATTCTCCCAAGATTTTTATGAATCAACCTCGATAAATTTACCTCCAAGTCCGAGTTTATTGCATATTGCTGATCCATCACACTTTCCATCTGATTGCCCCTTCATATCGTCTCGTCAGGACAAAAATGTCATCGACCAACGCGAATACCCTTGAAGACGCACCTCAAGACCGTGTAGACTATGTGCCTAAATGGGATAGGTAAATCCATGCTGAATTTCCAGGTCGATATGTGAAAAAACTTCCAAGGTTGCTAATTTTTCAGGATTATATTCTCCCCCATTATCATGTATGCCGTTGGAAACAACGGGGTACTTCTTGGTTTACATTACGGTGCAGTTTGTCAAATATCACAACCCCTTGCCATCCTCGGCAAAGAAATTGTCCACGGTCCAGCCAAATTCATTATCCTCCCTGAAATAAGCATTCATGCGTTTCGGATTTTTGCAGAATTCGCCTATACCGGCGACTATACCGGACAGTTCACGCGGACTCCAATGTCACCGGATGAGATACCACCAGCTAATCAGACACAGACAGGGCAGTCAGATCTAACAACTGATTTTCCGATAGAAGGATATGTAGATATCTTTGCAGCATTTATCCCGCCGGGGACACAGCTAACCCGCCTAGATCAAGCCGGCAATGAAATTCCCGCAGAGCTCATTACGACCGTGTCGAAATTACGACAGGAGTTTGTGCAAATGAGATATGGCAGCGGCGCTCAACCATTTACTAACATTCCATGGTTTTGTTTTCTGTGTCAGCTGTACGGGTTTGCTAGAAAATACAGCATTAGACCACTCCTGCACAAGGTCCTAGCCACTATTCACTCACTTCTTTGCAAGCGGGCGCTCGAAATTGAGTGCAGAAGAAGGGCCCTGCTGATCATCAAAGAAATGTACGAAGTTTGGAAGACCGACGACTCTGAAAACCGTCGCGATTGCCCATTGCGCGATATGTGTATTTCTTATGCCGCTTGCCAGGGTCATCTCTTCTGGAACAATCAGTCTTTCAACGAACTGCTTCAATCGGACGCCGAATTTCGGGAAGATTTCGAGGAACTCCTTCGTTCATAAATATCGATATCTAGTCTCAATCCGAAAAGTTGACTTGAAATCACCTTGCGTGGAATACCTAATGCTTGTAGATAATACCTACGTCGTGAACAGTTCAGTTCTCTAGCGAATCTTCGTCTACCTAGGTAGCCGAATACATATACAAGCTCAGAAATTAGAAGCAGTATAAATCTCCTTTGATTTATTCCAACATGTTATTTTTTCTGGCGTGTGGCGATAATTTAGTACCTAGGTAATATTGGTGTTGGCGTTTCGACTTTGAGGATCCTCCTCTGATTAGTGTCAAAACGCATTCAAACTTGGACACATTCAAATATTTCATGTACCTAAATAATATGACTGCAGTCACAGACTAATGATGAGTGGTTCTCACTGCCTGGTTATTTGATCAAATCTTCGAGATTTCTTTTTCATTTTTTCCAACAGTTACTGTTCCCTTGATCGAATTTTTCCAAGATTTGATGAAACAATTGGGCAAGATCGCGTCTGCCAGTTTTCCAAAGAGCCACGATTTCAACCCACACAACCTCTGCTTCTCCAGAATGGAGTACATTCCTCACTGGCATCAGTTAAGGTCTCCCTGAACATATTCAAAATCTTCACTGACCATTTGCTATCTTTCAGGATCATGAGTACCCCTATCGTGACATTCATCATCGATAAGACGCGGATACAGGTCCATTCTGGCGTGTTGGCAGCTTTATCGTCACCACTGTCTGACCTCACGGATAATTTATTGTCAGGAAAAAGAGAAATTTGTCTTGATATTGTTGACGTTGAGACTTTTCGTGGTTTCGTTGAATTCGCTTATCGAGGAACGTATACGACGCCAGTCCCTCGCGACGAAAAAACATCTCCAGTATCATCGATATTTGACGACCACCAAGAACATGCTTTGCTAGATGCAAATAACTCGACCTCCTTCCTTGACGATATATCTCAAGCCCTCGTCAACAAAGAAGAATCAAACCCCTCGTCTTCTAGCTTATGGGAAGAGTTCAAATCACTACAATTCAACAACGTGCCCGCCATGGAGTCCATTAACCCAAACGTCCCTTTCCACTCAAAACTCTACATATTTGCGCTAGAATTCGAGATACCGAGTTTATGCATGCAATGCCTCAGCAAGATCCATCGAGATCTATGCGACTTCTACAGAAATTCCACGGACCTGGGTTTTATTATCGACCTCGTTCGATTCGTCTACGATTCGACTGATCGAGATTGTCCTCTGCGTGGACTCGTGCGGCAATATGTACTGTGTCAGATTGGGAAGTTGGTACATTCTGATTACTTCAGGGTTGCGCTCAGCTCGAATGCTGATATGGCTGTGGATCTTTTGAAGGCTCTCTCGAGATACGTATAGTCGACAATTCGCTTTTCTCACTCTCTAAAGTCTAGACCTGTCTCTATATTACTCAGTCTGGTGGAGAAACTGTATACAAGATTACCTCGATTTTGTTCTTGTTGTTTATAGACGTGAAATATGGTGGATTAAGAGCTGAAGTTAATGCAGTCTGGGAACTGCATCTATAATAGTATGACCACATAGGCTCTTTTACTATCATTTTCTAGCTCTGGCCCCAGTTCAGTTTTGCCAAGTGACTTGTTTGAAAAGAATTTCCGGAATCTTCCAAGGTTACTGAAGGTGGTCTGTCTTGTCTGTCTTGTCTGTCTGTATTCTAGAACAACATACACTGAGCAATCAACATCCATGTTGCCGGAAATATTAAGAATAATGCAAAATTCACAAATAGCTCTAAATCCAGATCATTGTAGTATTTAATAAGTTCTGTTTAGATACAAACTGCTTCCTACAAGATGAATTGTAAGTAGTTATTAGTGTAAAAACTTTTTTTGTAATAGTTTTCAGACTTCCAGACAACATGGAAGAGTGACACGAAAACTAGTAGAGATGACTGTCATTTTTCACGACATCATTGACGACAGGTATTTAAAGAGACATCTTGTCTTTTTCTTTTCTTTCTCTTTCTCTTTCTCTTTTTTTTCTCTCACTCACATCACTTCTTCAAAATCCCATTCATCTCCATTATCCGGCATAAAGTCTTTCCACTTCAAAGCAAGTAAGCTGATTCTTTCTTCATCTATGAATAGGTTCCATTTTACTGATACCTTTCCTCTATTCTAACCATCAGTCCAGATAACCTTGAAACTCTAGCAACAATGCCCAAAACCAAGGCCAAACCAACTTCCCAAACCCATCCCCCCAGCCATCCAGCCTTAATCACAAAATTCCAAATCGACACATCTCGCCTCCACGGCAAACTCACCCACCAACGTCGCGAGCTCGAATGGCTCGAATTCGAATCCAAAGAATCAATCCTAATCGACGACTCCTATCGCCGCAAAGCAGCCCAAATCTACGCTTACGGTACCGTCTGCGCCGTGGCCCCCTGCGAGCGCTGCGCCAAGGGTAAAGGACCATTCCACAAATGCGTTGTCGCGTGGGACCATGATGGATATATTGCGAATGGGAATTGTGCGAATTGTTACTGGATTCATCGAACTGATGCATGTACCAGAAGACGGGTTTTGCCTTGTCAGGCTTTGCAGGAGTTGGGAAGGGAGTTGGGAGAGTTTGAGGAGGCGTGTCGGGTTCATTGTGATGGAGCTCATATTACTAAGATTGCTTCTTCGGATGAGATGAAGGCTGGTGAGAGTAGCACTTCTGATACCGATATCGATGGCGATGCTGTGCAGATTCCAAAACGGTCTGTTGACAAGAGAGAAATCAAAAAGCGCGAGACCAGCAGAGCCAGCAAGATCAGAAAGGTTCAGAACGGAGTCGATACCGAGAAACAGCCTTTTAAGTCTAAGAGAATGGTTCCTGAAAAGAAATCTTCTCGTCAGTCAACTCGCAATTTCGTCGCTGTCAACAAGCA
The DNA here is from genome assembly GCA_002916415.1 of Talaromyces borbonicus. Taxonomy (NCBI): domain Eukaryota; kingdom Fungi; phylum Ascomycota; class Eurotiomycetes; order Eurotiales; family Trichocomaceae; genus Talaromyces; species Talaromyces borbonicus. Next base: position 1,437,362 of record NBSA01000017.1, on the reverse strand, counting down.
TAGAGCTTAGTTGCGGCTGGACTTGAATTGGGCTGCTTTGGAACTACATTGGGAGGAAGTGGTAGACTTGTGTGGTGAATGAGATTTGGTTGAGTTTGTGAGTGCTGGTTCCAAGGTTGCAGGTAGGTAGTTACTTGAAATATGCAGAAAAGAACAAATGACCTCAACGAGAACTTCGTGAACCCTCCCAGAGTAAATGTAAATGTTGTATCAATTGAAAGTCACCTGCAAGTAGTCCCATGGAGCATAAAGTAACAACCACTACATCTAAATCGACTTCATAATTCCAGAGCTGGGATCTTCAAGGTTGAACCTTGGAACCTTTCGGCTATTAGAACTGGTCGCCTCCAGGCTTCCATAGTATGCGCCAATATATCGACTTTCTTTACTACCTAGGTATACATTTGTTCCTGTCGAAAAAATGATCTCTATATGCTACACTAATGCTCTATATACGAGGTTATCAATACAGATAAACTTCAACTAAAATATCCAATCCAAAGCTCGTTGCCACCAGGTATCTGGCTTCGGTTTGGGAATGACTTCTCCTTCCTGCAGACGACCGGTAAATAGGTCAATGGTATCGGCGCGCGCAAACTGTGTGACTGTTAGAATCATCCTCCAGGGCTCTAGTGCAAAGAAAAAGAAGTTGTAGAAAAGGGAGGGGGAAAAGGGAAGGACGAACCTTGGTGCGATGTACTAATTTCCAGACAATTATAGGTACAATGAATATAGGAATACCGATATACGACGCAAAGAACGACGAAGTGGACCAATTTCCTTTCAAAAACACGGGAAAGCCAGCGACAAGAGTGATGATGGTCGATCCGATAAATCCCACCCAAGCCGCGTACGGCTGAAAGGGGGATTTCCAAGGAAGAGTATCGCGACTAACTCCTTGGGCTTTGAGGGCGGCGTGGAATCGAATATAGCAAAATGATAGCGTGGCCCAGGCAATAAGACCGGCTACAGTGCTGAGGTTCAGGAGCCAGGAGAATGCTTGTGCTGCGCCGCCGGAACCAAGACCTTTTGAATTATTAGCACATTTCTCTTACCAATGTTTTTTTTTCACCGGGTTGTAATTCGTAAGGGCGAGGTAAGGAATAACTTACTTAGATATGCAAAAGGTCCAAAAAGCCACGCAGTAATGACAGCAACGTACGGCACACCCTTTTTGGTGACGCGCGCAAATACTTGCGGCAAATAACCATCTGTAGTCATTGCAACAATCATACGTGAACCGACCCAACAGTACGAGTTACCCGCAGACCAAGCCGAGATGAGAATGCAAGCATTCACTATCGAAGGGAGCGCATGGATACCAGCTTGGCGAATTGCAATGACCCAGGGAGAGCTATTGGCATTGCCGGCGCCAGAGACGAGTGCCGGATTGTTGGGATCAACAGTCATTCCAATCAGCAGCGCACCCAGGATATAGAAAAGTGCAATACGATAAGTCACGCGTCGCGCAGCCTTGGGGATAGACTCGTGCGGATTCACGGCTTCGGCTGCGGTGATGACCACAGTTTCAACACCAATGAAACTGAACGAGGCATTCACAAAGGACGACAAAAATCCCAAAAAGTGACCCGTCGAGCCCGTGATGCCGTTATAGTTGGTCCAAGCACCTGGATTATGCCAGTAGCGAAATCCGATGGTTTCGTGGTTTGGTCCGCCTCCTGCGGTGATGACGATTGAGACGATGACAAGCCCCAAAAAGCAAAGAACCTTGATCGAACCGCTTGCCACTTCTACGTCTCCATAGAATCGGACGTTGAGAAGGTTAATGGCCAGAATCAAGACTAATCCAACTGTGATGACCACGGCGGGCGTAATATCGGTCCAAAACGAGACGACGACTGCAGCTGCAGATACTTCAGATGCAATGGCAATCGTATAACAGTAACCGTACGATATAGCCAGGGAGAACCCCACGGCCGGATCGATAAAGCGTGTTGCCCAGTGAGGAAACGAGCCTGCCGACGGCAACAACGTAGCTAACTCGGCAATACTTTGCATCACGCACCAGAGGACCATGCCGACGATAATAAACGCCAACAAAAGTCCAGCCGGACCGGCTTTGGCGTAGGCAGCACCAGCTCCGACGAACAGACCCGTGCCAATCCCCCCACAAAATCCAATCATGGAAATCTGGTAGTCGCGGAGACGTCGTTGGGTTGGACCCCGACCTCCAACGTTGATGGCAAGTTCATTCTTTTCGTCCGGTGAAACAGATATCTCTTGTCTGCCGTTGTCGCCAGAGGCTTGTTTTTCCTCAATTTCGGAAACCATTGCTGGCAAGCTGTAGCTGTCTTCTAGCTCAGCACCTGCACGCCGTACTTTGGTCCGATAGAATAGTCGAGATTCACCCTTCAAGACTCTCGAAATATTATTGACAGGTATCGGAAGAGGTAGATATAAGAGGCTGATAAAGGTTGATAAAGGTTGATCACTTCCAAGGTTATAAGAGGGGAAGAATTTTCGCAAGAGAAGCCAAGGGCGTCACGACATCGGAGAACAACCTCACGCCATCACAAGTAAAAGCACTATTACGTACGAGCTTTCACGAAGACATCCTCAAATTCTTTTTTTCTTTTCTTTTCTTTTCGATTTATTTTCTGTTTTTCGCGATGAACGTTGTGAAGAGATAGTATATAAACAATACTGCCGGTCTATCTGTACAATCCCTTCAGCAAAGATCGTCGGGTCTTTTTATACATCTTATATGCATCGATTCAAAACATTCCTCTTGCTCTATTGGACTCGACATTTTAACTCAAAAAATCTTCAATTGGTCCCGCAAACGAAAAAAAAAAAAATTAAAAAAAGAAAAAAAAAACGTGAGAACGAAGCAACTGTCCTTACTAGTTAACTATCGGCCCGGACCATTAATTGATGTGGATACGGCGTCGGCTTTGGTTCGTTGATGCCCGCAAACCGAACCAACAAAATCGAGAAACGGAGAAAAAAAAATCGGTACGGTGGGATACTCCATAAAAAAGCCCGTTAAAATTGACGTGCATCTATAGGATCGCAGCTCTTGTCGATCCTTGGCGGTTGAATTTTTTTTTCTTTTCGCCACGTCCGAGTGCCAAGTCGATTGCGCCATCGCGTGGCTTTTTGCTGGTTATAACTAACCCGTCGCATGGCCTTCTGCGACGTTGGTTTATTCCTTGGTGGACGGGAAAAATCTGCTGTGGCTGAAAAAATGAGTTATATTTTCTGCTGGTTAGAGTAACTCTGACCGTCCACGGGTATAAACGGCGAGTTGTTGCAGTATGTGATATAGTACGAGAACAGAGTCGAGCAAGGCTGAAGTGCTGTTAAGTTTGAGTTCACTCGTTCCAAGGTTACTGGTACTCCTTGCGTGGTTGAAGGCTAGGCCAAAGGATTCGATTGATATCGGATTGATATGTATTGATTGACTAAAGATAAGATCTAAGAATATTGACTCACGCAAAAACATGCAGTCGTACGACGTACTCCATGGAAAGACTTATTGCAATGGTGGCCAAAGTCCCCAAGATACCACGCCGGAACCACCATTCGCAATCCACGGGAACTCTGAGGTCAACAAGCGCCAGCATTGTCGACAAGCCAAAGAACGATCCGCCACAGCTGGCAATGTAGTAAAGAATGGAAAAATCGCTCCGAGATCCCACGTTCCATAAAAGATACGAAGCAGCGGCAGACATTATCCATAGCCACAGCTTGGGTCGGTCACCCAGCGTCAGCGCCATTGATTTCCATCCGGCTCGAGCTTCATCGCGCATATCCTGATAAGAATGTATCACGCTTGCAATCACGGCCAGTAACATGCACGCGGTCCCAAGGTAGAAGGCAGACAAGAAACGGTCTGACCCTGGTGCCAGGTCGGCACCGATAATCTTGCCAGCCTGAAAGACGCCCAAAGCAAATCCAAGACCGCGGATGACGTGCGGGAACGAGGTGAATCGTTTACCGTATGGATAGAGCATCATGAGACACGTGATGATTGCACCGAGTCCATGAGCTTCTTTCGGCAAGCATGCGAGAGCCCATGTTCCTAGCAACAGCTGCACCATGCCGAAATTAAATGCTTCGTCGGGGCTGAGAGCGCCACGAGCCACGGGACGTGATTGACGGTGTTGCATTTGGCGATCGTACTCGAAATCGGCGGCTGCTTGCAGAGAACAAAGCGCATGGCGTGTCACGAACAGCCAGAGCAGACATTGAGCAGTTAGACTTATCAATTCCTTGGGTCGGATGAGCGGCCACGATACGCTGGCAGCAAAGGCGAGAGATATGCCGTACAGGAGAACTGATGTGACGAGACCCAGGGGGTGGTGCAACCGAGTGACTTCAAAGTACGGACGCCAGGGTATATCGAGCCAAGGACAGATGTTGACGATCTCGTGAGACGCGTAGTCGCAGAATTCTTCGAAAGACATGTTGATGGGGGTTATTCGGGGGTGAGACTGAAAGATAGATGAAGAGAAGATATGGAGAGAGAAGAGAAGAGAAGAGAAGAAGACAAGGAAAAAAGAGAGGAGAAAAAGGAAAAGATGAAGCTTCCTTCCTCTACATACACGCTGGTTGCGCCTTCTTCTGCAATGACTTCTGCCTCAGGCAAAAGTAAATTTTACGGCTTTTTCCTCTTCATTTTATCTTTCTCTCTTCTCTTTTTCATCTTTTCATCCTTTTCCTCTAATCAATAGCTTATATTCTCCATCTCTCTTCATCCATGATCAACCCGTTTAGATGCCTGCTTGATGAAATTAATTATAGTGGAATCTTCCCATGCCCAGCTCCGACCACAGTTATTCTAAATGACTGTCTATTGCAGGTTCATTTCAGACAAAATATCAATTTGAGGCCATTTGTTGATATTATCATCCTCCCCCCCCCGGTGCTGCGCTGACCATGTGTTGAGATGCCTAGGATCGTGTGGCACATGAAAATCTCCACAAATTTCAGCGCCATGATCATATTAGCCTCGCAAGTTTACACTTGATTTGACCTCAGCATAGTGGCTTCCAATAATTCAGAGCACAAAATCAATCTCTGAAAGCTGGTGCTCAATCTCAATCAAAATTTTATGTCACGAGGCCACAGCTTATCGCTCAAATCCGACGACGCAAGGGATAACACGACATGATCTGTGGCACTGTGCCGTTTGTTCTATATAATTAAACCAATGCAGTTTGCTGCAAAGGCAATCCGGCACGGCGAACTACCAAAAATACTCAATCACTGATAACGGGGATGTATCTGCAGGTCGATAGGAGTATTCTTCCAAACTCTCCACTGTCTGCATATCCTCAGTTGGTCTTTTCAATTACCTCGAGGTCGCTGAAAAACTTCTCGACAACTAAAACCCCTTTGGTTTGCTTTGCTAGGGGTTTGTCAAAATTAAGTTAGGCAAGGACAGAAATGCGGCTGGTTCCGTTGCGCTCGGCACAATTCCACTAAACTTGAGATGTCTTCCAATGTCATATGGTAATTCTCATCGCTATCCATCTTCGTTCAGACAACAGCAATGGAGAGTAAAATTGCCTCATGAGAACTTCAACATGCCCTTGCTGTCGCATTCGTCCGGCCGTACTTCATACACTATACGTGAAGAAATTTGATCGGCCAGGGGTAGCGACCACTTTAAACTCATCCCTACATCCGCAGGGCAATCCTTGTGACACTTGAATACAACCTTGGCGCAAGGTGGTTTCAATCATTTTCCTGATGAAGAATTGCTTGCAGGGTCTTGTTGAAAATACAAGTGTATTTCGTGAACGTGGCTTACACACATAAGGACGTGCTTCCCGGCGGTTGTCCGGCACATCGGCTCAGTCTTCTCAAACAATCCAACTATATTCGCTCGTTGACCGTATTCATTCTTTACCAGCGTCCGAGAGACCTTACTCTCTTCATTCGTTTCTTGTACTTTTTAAATCCGGGCGGCCGACATTAAAATGAATTGCCTTGTTCTTGCTGCTACAGTGGCACTCGCTGTCACTGGCAACGCTGCTTCAGCCGATGAGTGGGCCAAAAGATCAATCTATCAAGTCATCACTGACCGTTACGCGCGTTCGGCTGAAATGACTGAAAACTGCAATATCACCAAATACTGCGGGGGTTCTTGGTCTGGGCTGGTGGACAAACTCGACTACATACAGGAGATGGGGTTTACTGCTGTGCAGATATCCCCAATCCAAAAGAACTTGCCCGAGGACACAATTTATGGAGAGGCTTTCCATGGCTATTGGACACAGGATTTATACGAGATCAACAGCCATTTCGGCAATGCTTCCGACTTGAAGAATCTTGCCAGCGAATTACATCGACGTGACATGTACCTGATGGTGGACGTAGTCGCAAATGAATTTGCTTATAGCATCGGCGCAACCAATATGACTGCTGAATCCAGTCTGATCGACTATTCCGTCTTTGCCCCCTTCAATCAATCTTCAGACTTTATACCTTTTTGTCCCATAATCAACTGGTCAAATAAGACGGAATTCACAAACTGCTGGCTGGGGTACGAAGGTGTTGCCACACCGCGCATCAAGACGACCGACCCCGCCATCGCAGCAACCCTCGACGAATGGATTCATAATTTGGTCAGCGAGTACGACATTGATGGGATTAGAATCGACGGTGCCAAACAAATCGAGGCCACATTCTTCCCAAAGTTCATCGAAAATGCAGGTGTTTACGCCATGGGAGAAGTCTACGACGGCGATGCCACTTCTATGTGCAGTTACCAAAATCTCACTTCGGGTTTGGAGAACTATGCTTTGTATTCAAAGATCATCGACGCTTTCACTGCTGGCAAGATGGCAGATCTGGTTTCAGGCATCGAATCTATTCGTCAGGCTTGTCAGTCACCACAGTATCTTAGTACTTTTATTGAGAATCAGGATAATCCTCGATTTGCATCCCTGACCCCAGACATTGCTGTAAGTGTGACCCATCCTCGTTTCAACACGACAAACTTGTTCTGATTTTCGTTTCAGTTGGCAAAGAACGCATTGGCATTTGGTCTTCTGAGCGACGGTATACCGAAAATATATTATGGACAAGAGCAACATTTGGCCGGCAATTATTCTCCGTACAATAGGCAGGAGATCTGGTCCACTCAATATGATACATCTGCCGAGCTGTACAATCTGACAGCGACATTGAACAAGCTTCGCAATCACGCTATCTCTATTGACGAGAAATACGTGACGAATTGGAGTTCTATACTTTACACTGACGGATCCACCTATGCAGCCCGCAAAGGGTCCAACGGCGCCCATATTATTGCCGTCTTGTCGAATCAAGGCTCGCAGGGGGGAGAGTATACGTTACAAGTATCAGATGCAGCGGATCCAGGAACAGATCTGACTGAGGTTCTATCGTGTAACAGAACTGTTGCTGAGGGTCCTAACGGCACCATTTCGATACCAATGGGCCACGGTCAACCCCGAGTGTATTTTCCGACTTTGAATTTGAATGGATCTGGGTTATGTGAATTTTCAGCGTCATCATCTGCTTCGACAACTCCGTCACAGTCAATTGAAAGCACAGCGCCGACAAGTTCCAGGAAAGCAGCCGGAAAACCAGCCGCTGGCTCTTCTGTTCCTATGGGAGGAGCAGCTCTGATTCAACTTCCAGGTTGGATTTTGCTCGCAGCCGTCGTCGTGCCAGTAGTCTTTTCTTGAGATTCTATAAAGGGCAAAACATACTACCTTATTCGCCTTCCTTCGATGCATTTGTAGATGAACAACCCTACTATAATCTTCCACATAATTGTTTCCAACTTTCGACCACTTCCGCGGGAAGATTTTTGATGTGATGCAACGTGTTGAAGCGCCAAGAATGAAGATAGGGGAACAACAAACTAGCCCGAATTGAGTATCATTTAGCGATTTTCCCGATGGGCGTTTCTAAGCCTTCCGCCGCATCTAAAATAAAATAAAACGAGTTCGACAGATGGATCTTGGAGAGCTTCTTCTTCCAATAGGAACCTTCACGGCTTTAAAGTGATCGCTATAATGCACGATGAAAATTGATTCAGCCTCGCCATAGCTTGTTTTTCATTTGTCAATTTTCAAATGCGCTACAACCATACGTCGTATGGGCACGCTTGTCCGCTTTATTTCAGCGCCTTAGTTCGAATCTGCCTGACCATGCTCGACGAGTCAGTTATCTGATTAGACTAATCCTGTCTGTTTACATTGCGCGAAACGAGCTGAGGCGGAGCGCACGATGGAATGAAATATGTTGTGCAGCAAGATGGCTGTTCAAAAGAGGAGCATCGCTTTGAAGCGGACTATTTTAAGCGAAGCATCGATGGATTTAGGCATATTTGCCTCAAAGCCTGGGCGTCTGATATAAAGCTGACTTTTTCCCCCGGAATTCCGCTTTGGTCTCTTTGAATCTCTCGATAGAAAGTTGAGGTCTTACTGATTTCACAGTTCGTGCTCCCTGGAATTCGGCCAATATCGAATTGAGTTTGATCTCTTTATATATTCCATACATGAACATGATGTGGAAATCGAGTCTCGGTTTGGCCACGGCCAGCGTGGTATTATATGCTGGGTTTGCATCGGCCGCCAGCAATGCTACCACCATCACCGCAGCAGGATGTGTAGATACCTCGGGGATGACAACATGTTTAAACACCGCGCAGACAAAATTCGACGGCTGCATGTCTGCAGCAGGTGGCTCAGATCAGCTTGTCATTGCCTGTCAATGGACGCAATGGGTGGACCAGATGCTCTGTTATCAAAGATCATGTTGGAACAGGGTATGAATTATTTGATTCCTGCTGTTCAAACCCCGAAAAACGGAAATTTCTAATGAAGGACTCCATTTCCAAACAGATTTATTCTTGCGAATACCAATATGTAGTCTCTCAATATCTTTCGCAGCAACTGAATCCCGTCTCGATTCCATATTATCCGGCTCCGGACAATGCTCCTGGAGGCTGTTCGTGCAATTTGGGAGAGCTGTTTAACAACGTCACAGTGAACCTCAATGCCGCCGGCAACGGATGCTCCAAGTATAGCTCATCTCTCACAAATGATCTGTGGAAATGTGAGTGTTGCGGCTGGAGCGCCGCAGTTTCTGCGTAAGTGATCTTTGCCAACCCAACCAACCCAACGAACAGAATCAACCCAATCTACCAATTCACAACCCATAAATTTCCCGCCAGGCTAAACAGTTTGTAGTTACTATGGAATATGCCCCGATACCTCACCCGACGGCCTCGGGATAACCGACCTCGACAACCAGGCCGTCAATTTTGAGAAGACCATTGGCTCTTGCGCGGGCCTTACTTCTGATATTTGTAGCCAATACGGCTATACCTCTGTGGACGACGGCAACTTTCTCGATCCTTCTGCTCTTCCGCCTGTTGGCACAAAGCCGTTGGGGACGACAGCCGGGCCGTCCTCGTTGACTTCGCCGCCTGCTGGTGAAACTATAACGTGGTCGCTTGCCGGGCAGACGTTTACGGTTACGGCGGCGCCGTATAATGCGAAGAATGTCGGTACGGGGAGTCCCACGGGCACTGCGGCTGGAGCGTCTGGTACAGGGTCTGGTAGTGGAAGTGGCAGTGGTAGCAGCAGTGGAAATGGAAGTGGAAATGGCAGTGGAAGTGGAAGCGACAGCACCACTGGAGCTACAGGCACACATGCTTCACCTACCGGAACCATCTTATCAAGCCCTATAAAGACTGGCGCTGCAACTCAATTGAAAGGAGTCAATGCAGCATGGGGTTTCGGGCTACTTTCGGTCTTTGGCGTTGCTATTTTTCTTTGAGTTCGCGGTAGAAGCGGTTTCAATTGATTGCAACGAGTTTCAAGGCCGATAAAGATGATGAAAAGGACAGAATAGACAGACAGATCCATGGATATCATCGTTTTCAAATTGAAATGAATCGTAGTCGTACAGATAGTCTTGCATTGATCTGCAACTGTACTAATTCTCGATGAGAAATGTTAAAGAGGTCCTAAGGATAACGGAGAGCGAGGTTTTCGAACGATTGAAGAGGTTTTAGAACTCTTGGATATCTCCATGGCTCCAGTCTCAGTCTGTCGTGAGACCAACTAAGTTATACGATCTTGAATGCGACGACTGATCCTCCTTGAAGCCTCTACTCATTCTTACGGCTTCGAGAGTCATTGATCGTCCTACGCGAGTTCAAGCCTACGTCAGTCCCTTTTTGAGCACCACGAGTTGTTTCATTCTGATCACTAGCGATCAACAAACTGCCTGACTAGCTAAAACATTCAAAGCAAAATTGACAAGAAAAGGAGATAGGCACTATGAAAAGATTTGTCGATGGATAGTAGCCTTTGTCCATGTCAAGATTTTGAAAATTTTGTACTCCAACATGTCAAAACTGAGAGAAAAAACAGTCATCGAGGCATGAAACTGAAAATGGGAGATCTTTTTTTTGTGGGGGTTTTGATTTTTTTCAAGTTTTTTGGTGATTGTTTTTTTTTTCTTTAAGGGTTTCTTTTTTTTGTGGGTTTTTTCTTTTTTTGGGTGCTCATTGAAATTTTTGAAAGTTGTGTTTGAAGTATGCGACGTCGTTGTTCAGTTGAGTTTTGACGGAGAGTTTCCTCGGATGAAGATGGACGAATTGAACCATATAAAACTCTCGTCTTCTCTCGACGGAATCAAGCAGTGCCATGACTTCATTCGAATGTGATCATCGGATCGAACTCCGGAAGCGTAGCCTGAGCTGCAGCCAGAGACCGATACACACCATTGCCAGCTGTCGGTGGTGCTGGGGCGGCTTGCAAGATGTTATTGTTGACCACGGTGTGAGGACCCTGGTTATCTTGTGCCAACTGGTTAGCGACTGCGTGGCGACCTTCGTTCTGTCCCTGAGAATTGAGAGTGAGTCCTCCCAGAGCTGGAATTGGCGAACCAATGTAGGAGAACGGTGCGGACTCCCAATCAAGAGTCTTCAAGCCAAAAAGATCGTTGACTTGGACGTGAGGACGATCATGCTGTCCTGCGACTCCGCAATTGGAGACACGAATCTCGCAAGGGCCGGCGTTGGTAACATTTTCGGAAGCCGGGACGCAGTACATGAATTGCTTGAAGTGGCGATGGTAAAAAGTATCGACACCAAGTTCATGGATCATCTGGATTTGATCCGAACCCAATTTAGGACGATGCAATTCAATGTCCGCAACGTTAGCCAGAACCACAGGCACAAGACGATACATGCGAGCCCAACGCGGTCCATTGGTGCTCTCAGTCTCGGTTCGAAGCATCTTGTCGATCAACCCCATGACAACGCGATAGTCTCGAAGAAGCGCGTCTTTGTTAGACATTGGGATACGAGCGAACAAGATGTAGTTTGCCGTGATGACTACGACAATCTCGTCGTCACAGCGGGCGCCAGGGAAACGGTTCCAGGCAAAGATGTTGATGTTACGCCACCAATCTTCCTTCATGTCGTAAGAGGCGATCAAAATCTGACCTGAAAACACGGCACGCTGACAAGAACGATCGGTCATAGTCTCGAGAAGCAAGATCAACTCGCTATGAGGACCGTAGTTGTCGGGATCATAAGGATCGAAAACCTGCACCGCATCTTTCTGTAGTTTGGGGAAGTGCTTCTGTTCATAACAAGATTGCAAGAGTTAGTCATCATCTTCTTTCCTTCTCTCGTCATATATGACTTTGTTCAGTTGTAAACGAGATGTCGCCATTGGGGGAACTTACTGGAAGATTCTCATAATGCATTGCCTGGAGCTGCATGTGTTCCAGGGGCCTAGTCTGGACAACCGATGTCCAACCCATACCAGGACACAATAAAGACTAATTATCAATGTCAGTAGACGAACAGGACACGAGATTGTTTGAGTCGTACCGCTTGTGGCTTCTGTAGGAGAAACAATTGTTAGAATGCAACTGATCACTAACAATGGATGGACAGGACTTCTTACTGCATTTGCCCTATCACGACGACCCATCCAAAACTGTTCGATCTGCTTCTGAACAGACACAGTGGGCGGTTCGACAATATTTGCAACCCGATTGGCGGGAGTCCTACGAGAAGGACCCTAGACAAGAGAAAGAAAAGTGAGTGGAAAGGAAATCCTGAATGCAAGGGAATGTCAGCTTACAGCGCCCAAGGTACGAGTACGCTTGGCAACCTGATGAAGATGTCAGTGTTGGTTGACTCTTAAATATTCTTTGGACAGATGATTCGCACCGGATTTCCGTCGTTGGCACCCTGTTTGAATGAGAATTTGTTAGTTGATTGAGGGAGAAAAGACGACAATATCATCGGGGACTGAGAGGAAAATGCTTTTTAAGGAGAGGGTGTTTGCCACTCACTTGTTTCAAAGGGCGTTTCTTCAAGTTTGGAATCAAGTAATTGTCAGCATATGGCACCTCTTCATTGTGCAAAGTTCAATGAGATGGGAGAAAAGATAAATAAGTGACTTACACCTGCTTTGACCGACGATTCTGGCTGCGTGGTCTTGTCGGAACGAGCCTGTTGTATTGCTGTCCGCTGTATCCGTCCACTAGTGTTAGCATTTCCTCGATATTCAGACTCCATTTCGTGGTATGTCTCTGCAAACAAACGACATGACACGTTCTTCTTCCTTCATCAACTTACATAAATTGCTTTTGCAGCTTCCTGTCGAGAAACAATAAAAGACAACTCGTCAGCGACATCCTACTTCAAACCACAGATCAAAAAAAAGGGGGGTGGGTGGGTGGGTGGGAGATATTTACCAATCTCTCCCTACAAAACAGCTTCATGTCAATCTGTCAGCATGAAATCCCATCTTGATACGGAGTCTTCCTCTTCATACCGATTCATTAATTCCCTTAGCCTGCTAATTCGTCAGTCAGTATTTGCCTGTCAGCTTTGATCGTGAAAGGGGACGTACCTGCTCAGTCTTCTCACGACCTTCCGGATCCTGTATCACAGCCAAACATTCAGTCCTTCGTTCTTCACTGCGTCTTGTGACTTTCTTCTGTTAGACAGTCTCTGTCTTCAGACACGACTCACCTGTTCATCGGCATGTTGGCCCTCCGCCAATTCCTGGACATTTTGTTAGCCATCAGTCTCTCGTCGTGGTTGCAATATGATTTGGGAAGGAAGCATCAACTTACGCGATATTTACGAGCCACAGGCTGTACAGACCAAACCGTGACGTGATCAGCAAGCATTCAACATACGAGATCCGACTTGGTTGATCTCTGGGCGGACTCTGGGTGGGATTAGGGGTGAACCTACATTGGTGGAGGAGTCCGCGAACAGGTACCCGGATACAGGACCTGGTGCAGAGGACAGGTTGCCTGGCTGCTCATTATGAACCTGAAAATCATGTCACGTCAGCCATGTTCTTATGCAATGCAACTAATGCTGTTGAATGATGACAATGTATTGGAAGCTTGACTTACGGGTGCACATGGAAAGCCCACAGCAGAAGAAGATGCTTCTCCAGTGCCCAAGAAAGGGTCCGTGGATGCTGCAGAGAACATGTTGCCTTGCTGTTGCTTGCGAACCCGAAGGATATGTCACGTCAGCCAAGTTCTTCTACAGCCCAGCTAATGCTGTCGAACGATGACGATATATTGGGGGGGAGGGGGGGCTTGACTTACGGGTGCCTGTGGAAAGTCCACTGCCGCAGCAGATGATGCTTCTCCAGTGCTCGAGAAAGGGATCGTGGGTGCAGAACCTCCTGCAGTGAACATGTTTCCTTGCTCCTGCTTGCGAACCCGAGGATATGTCACGTCAGCCAAGTTCTTCCACAACACAGCCAGTGCTGTCGAATGATGACAATATATTGGGGGCTTGACTTACAGGTTCGTCAGGAAAGCCACCAATCACAGCCGCAGAAGATGATTCTCCCTGGTTGTAGACTCCCTGGTTGTATGCTGCAATACTCATCGACCACGGTGCGGTAGTATTGGCATCGTCGAAAAGACTGTCGAATTCGCCCGCCTGCAGATAGGTATTGAAAACATCTGGATCAAAGTTGTTAAGAACACCAGATTCAATTTGATGTTCACTCAAGTCCATGAAGTTGGAGTTGAACATGGCAGGAGAAACTGGTTGACCAGCGTTAGTCTCGAACAGCCGAGGATCAAGAGCTGTCATGGGGAAACGAGAAGCAGACGATGTAGCTACTACTTCTTGAGCATCGTGCTGGAAAGCATCGTGCTGCATAGCATCCTGCTGGACAACATCGTGCTGGAAAGCATCGTGCTGCATAGCATCCTGCTGGACAGCATCGTTCTGATGAGCAACCTGCTGAAGAGGACTAGGTGCAATAGGACGGAAATTTTCAGAGATAGCACAGACACGACGAGGAGAGTTCTTAGCCCCTGGATAAGCTTGAGTCTGAGGGGTAGATGCAACTTCAGCAGAGCCAGATTCGGCCTGCACATCATCTCCTGCAATGTCTGCTTGATTGGCAGTGACAGTTTCAGGTTGGAACGGTGCTTGATCCTCCTCTGCATTGGCTTGCTGAAGGTCGAAGCCTGAAGACGATGGTTGGTAATCTCCAGCCGCCATGTAACCAGGAGGGGGTGGTAGGATCTGTTCCTGATGTCCATCTGAGCTAGATTTTCTACTATGCTCTGAAGAATGTGGATCAGAGAAAGTCGAAGGATTCCACCAAAGGTCCTCGGGATTGTCATGCTCGTTGGAACCAGAAGAGTTGGAGACATCTTCTCTACCCACAAGGGCGTTGATGTCACGGAGTCGTTCACCTAACTCTTCGTTCGCTGCGTTTGGGTCACCCATCTAGAGCCAGGTCAGTCAGATCAGTCAACCATGATATTGAAGATGATAGATGTCTTCGTGACCCCTGACGAAGACATTCTAGTCTTTGTCAGGAGGGTAGGTCAGGGGGGAAGGGTGTATCTTACCGTCACGTCCTCGGACGGCGGACCGTCGAGACCCTGACCAGTGTCCATCGCTGGCACTTTGCAGTCAAGGGGAATTTGCGTGTGAAGGTATCAGAAAGGTGTGTCCAATACGAGTTAAGGGGTTGAGGTTCAAAACGTCCAAGGTTGGAAGGTAAAAATAAGGGGGAAGGTATGGGATATCGAAGTGAAGAAGGATGTTATGTCGAGGGGAAGAAAGATGGGAAGTCGAGGAGGGATAATTTTGAAAGAGAGGGGGGATTTTATGTGAAACATTTTACTGTGTGCAATGGTCCAAAATGACTGTTTGCTGTCATGGCGATTGGATTGAGCTGCCATGGCGATTGAGGTTATTTGCTCGGCGCTGTAAACATGGGATTGCGAGTAAACGAAAGGAGAGATCACAACAAGTCACATATCATCTTCTTCCGGCTTTGTTCTTTGAGACATCAGGTGCTAGAAGTCTTTATATGAATTAATTTGAAGATGATAAACATTCTAGTTTTATGTATGTGCATGTAAATTCTGTGAATATGGATTCACATTGGACTGTACAGTCTCTTTGATATCAAGTAATACGGCCCGGAAACCACCATAAACCAATTGTCCCAATGCTAGACTCTTTGTCTTAGTATAATCGATGCATTAATCGAGGGATCAATTAAAATACTTGAGTGTTACCTAGGTAGGTATTCATTATATTCGTCTCCTTGGTTCTGGTAGTTCTTTCCTATCAAACTCAAGTGAAACTACAAGACAGCACAGATCGCCGGATTGAGTATCATTATACCAAAGACTAAGAACTAACCATATGAACATAAATCAATCATGAATGTGATCTGGGGTATTCAAGACATAGCACTCCTCCTTGTAACAGTAATGTATAATTTTGCCCGACTTGGACGAAATATGTTCATGCAGGAACTGATAAATCAGACTTCGCCAATCTATCGACACATCAAGCGCCTCAGCCATAATATTGCAACCCACCAACAATTTCCAACAATATTTCATATAAGAATGCAGCTCACTTCGATTTTCTGGGTGGAAAGGGTCGAGCGGATGAGCCAATCTGCTTTTCACCGTATACTGGGCGAGCTCCATTATATTCAGGATCAATTCTTGCGGCAGACCCTTTTGGCGCATCAAGTCGTTCACGGCATTCACAGCAGATGGATCAGGTAGATAACTTGCTTGGAAGTTTTGTGTTGAACTGTAGACTTCCTCAATTGGCGCCACTCCGTACGGGAACTCGTCTCCTTTTACCGTTCGTAAATGCCACCATCTATCCCAGGCCCCAGTATTATTCAGGTCGTACTTGACAGCAAACTCAGTTTGCGGTACTGTATAATACTCAAATTGACCATCTTCAATGCCGAAAAATGCCTTATGCGGGTACTGCGCCACGACAGACGTGCATTTCGAATAAGTGCAAACTCGCAGAGTTCGTTGGTAAAGCTTGGTATTCCTGTAATCTGTTGACGACTTTTCTGCCGATTCAGAGTCCCATAGTGAAGGGAAACAGTATAGAATATTGAGACAGAGATACGCTGTCAAAGCAGACTCGTAAATCCGGTCCCAACCTGCGTCATAGTTCTGTAAGATATAAGCATCCATATTTTATCTGGTACTTCTCATGTCTGCAGAGGGAAGAATATCAAATTGTATTCACCGTGTCATAACATAGTCCCTGATTTTGCCATTGCACAAAATCTACTTCTGGCCGGGAGCAAATCCGTAAAATTGGCTCCATCTTCCCATATAGGAGCAGAGTTTTCACTAACTCAATATTATAGAATGCATCTCGGTTGACTCTATAGAATTCCCCGCAGCCGTTGTGGTAATATTTCCGTACAAAGGCCACAGCTTTCTTCTCTTGCTGAGGGATTGCGCATCCGCAGTTGAAGCCGTCGTCGTGGGTGCAAATGCGTCGAGCTGACAATTTTTGCGCCTCCTGGTTTTTGTTTTTCCCTTCTTTTTTTCGGCCTGACAAGTCCCAGTTATATGCTTGACGCCATTCATGAACTAGTGGACTTATTTTCAACGTCGTGGCATCGTCAAGAAGCACGTCGTCGTCCCTTGGAAGTTCGAATTGGACTGGATATTTCTTCCTTTCGCATCTTGTATGCTCTTGAATCGTGTCGATAAAAGATGTAGCAAAATGGCGAATATCCTCAGCCAGGCTGGATTTTGATTGAAAGTACAGGTTATTTGGCATTTGTTTGTCTGGGAATTTCGGGAAATACACCTTCATATTCGATGCCAGCACATTCCAAGTGATATTGTGAGCTTGGTGAGCCATGGCGTATACCTAGGTAGGCACCTGGGCAGCTATGGATCCCCTTTTTTCCAGATTCCTCACTAGATCGACGTCAAATTACCTACCTAGGTAGATGTGATGAAGTGATTTTGGGAGTTGGAGCGAGAGGGACTAAGTGAGGACTAATACTATAAAATATATTTTTAGATCCGGGGTTTGACTCATGGCGACTCATCAGGTACGACCTAGAGTCTTGTGAATCCGCGCTATTTCGTCTCCATCTAAGGCCGTCGCCTGTAACTAGCAACGAGGTGCTAAGATATATAGATGTATATTATAGATGTGTATTATTCTAAATGGATATACAAAAGAGGCACAATTGAATCTTTCGACCTTCATTACCCTAACCATACCCTAACCCTATCCACTGGCTGACGGCGGAAAAAGGAATAGCCGGATCCCGCACTTTTTATTTTATCTTCTTCCCTTCGGATTATCAGATTCTACTTCTGAACGCTTTGTCCTATATTCTTCTTATTCCAACTTGATGTGCTTCACTTGAGTCGAATAGTCTCAGGCTTGACTGTCTTTACTGGCCAAAATGCACCAGCAATCGGTAATCTACCACTCAAACCAGCATATCCTACCAAATTATCTACTTCTACCATGACTTTACCTTCAGGCCCGCTACCCCAAAGCTACACCGGCTATACCGTATCTGAGTGTTTCAATCTCCACATGAAATGAATCCGCGGGTATGAATGAGGATGATTATGGAAAATTATCTCCAGACTTCCTTTCAGCTCGGGCCGGCAGTGGATGTCGGCTAGTGTCGTCGTGCGGGACACCGGGAGAGCTCAATCGCACCAATGAGTCTGGAGTATTTGTTTCGGTATTCCTACCGGATTCTGGGCTTATATCAACGCGCAGGTAGCTTTTTCTCGATTGTATTTTAATAGAAATTGCAGTTGTCTTTTTTGTTCGAGAGCAGTCCTGAAGATTTGATATTTCGCCTGATATCTAACGGTACCGACAAGCTGAAGGCATACGGAAAACTAGAATACTGGAGTGCGGGGCTTCATTACGACAATTCAGCGCTCTTGTCCCACATACAGTTCCTTCGACAAAAGGAACATTGTGTCTATCACTTTTGAATTGCGCAGAATCCAGTACTGGCCTTCGATTAACCTCGATCAGAGTATGTATAGTCACTAAACCTATCCATGAATGACGACAAGCTAACCACGGTGATAGAATAGTCTTATCTTCACCAGCCCCTCCGAGAAATCGCATTCGGAATAATTGAACAATATATCCAGAGGGAAAAAAACAGATATAAGCGCAATGACTGCCGGCCTTCTCTACGTGACCATGCAGCCCAAACCAGGCTTACCAGCTGCACAATTCCACGACTGGTACAACAACGAACATGGGCCTCTCCGTCTCCGACTACCCTTTTTCCCAAACGGATTTCGATTCCGAGCCATTGACGGCAGTGAAGACGAGCCGTACGGTCCCGAGAAGCACGAATGGGTTGCTCTGTACGATATTACCGACTCGGACGAATTTACGCGTCCTCCTTACACCACCTTGCGCGAGGACAGCGTCAAAACAGAACGCGAGAAGGAGACCATGGCACAAATCCACGTGGGTCGCAGGATGTTCGATCTGATTCGGGAATGGAAAGCAAGCGATTTCCAGCCTCTAGAAGAAGATCTGCACAATTCCAATTCCCAGGGAAACATCATCATCCCAGTCTGTTTTAGGATTCAGCCGGGCACCGAATCAAAACTTGATCAGTGGTACAACGACGAGCACATTGCGCTTCTTCAAAAGGTGCCTGGATGGCGACGCTCGCGACGATTCGTGACCTCAGCCGTGCTGAATCCCACCGCTGAAGAGAAGGAGTATTTGGCAATCCACGAATACGCCAGTGTGCAGGGACAAGATGGTCCTGAAATGAAAGCCGCGATATCGACGGAGTTGTCCAAGGATATTTACGCCAACGTGGTTATCGATCGCGTACGCAGACTCTACGAATGGTACTACACTTTTGGTCCTGCGCCAAGGGATCTCTCTTCTCTTTCAGACCCTTCGTACAACCGGACCTTCACGTCCAGAGACGGCCGGACGCAAACACACGCTGCGTCGACGACAGAAAATAAAAGAGCAGTCATTCAATCGTTTATATCGACTCCAGACGGCGTCCAGATCCCTTATAAACTCGAAGGTAATCCGGACCCGGAGGCACCGTTGATCGTACTTATCAACTCGATTCTTTCCGACTGGGGGATCTGGGACGAATTCCTCGATATTTTCTTCTCAAACCCCAAAAATCAAAAATATCGCATCCTACGCTACCGTCCGCGTGGACGAGCTAGTGACCCAGGCGATACCCCCATCACAATAGACCAACTCAGCGCCGACGTCATCACCATGCTCGATGCATTGCGCGTCTCCCAAGCCGCTGCAGTGATGGGCGTCAGTCTCGGCGGCGCAACCGCACTCAACACAGCCCTCAAACATTCTTCTCGCGTCGCCAAATTCGTCGCTTGCGATACCAACTCTCTTGCCCCGCCCAGCAACCCAACAGCATGGAATCAGCGCATCGAACTCGCCGAACAAGACGATCCGACCGGAGCAGCCACAGATCCAGTAAGCGGCGCCCGTCTCGTCGGCGCAAAACTCGCCGAAGCAACGACTCGCCGCTGGTTTACAGCCGCCAGCTACGACGGCGGGGTACGCCAGCTTCGCGTTGAAAAAGTGAAACAACACGTCCACTCAAACCATCTTGAAGGATTCAAAAAGAGCGTTAAAGCGCTCTATTCGTACGATTTGCGTGACGCAATGAAATCGGGTACGGTACAGGGACTGTTTCTCGCTGGAAGCGAAGACGGTGCTATACCACAGGGAATGAAGAAGATGAAGGATGAATATGCAGATGGCAAACTTGCGGAGTTTAGGATTGTTGAAGGTGCGGGCCATTTACCTATGGTTGAGCAACCGGAGGAATTTGCGAGAGCTGTTGATACGGTTTTGTAAGAGGTATCTCTATACCCTTCGATTTTGGTTTCTCTGCTTGTGAGTTGCTGTCCTGTAGTGACCTCAGGAGAGTCCTATTGTATAGACTGGGTTGGTGTCAATGCATAAGATGATAGATTAGATGGAAGAAATCTACAAGGTTACCTAGGTAGGAGAGATTTGATTCTAGTTGATTATGTGCATCTATTTGGTATTCTATCAAAATCCGAATTTCGAACGACACCAACCAAATTAAAGGGATATATGCAAAACGCGCTTAGGTCGTATAATCATTTCCGTAAAACTTCTCAAGACCAGCTTGATGAGACTGACGAGACGTCCATCAACAAAAACACTTTCAAGTGCCTCAAGTTGCCTCAAGTGGCGCCCGCTGACGACGGACGGGCTGGTACTGGGAGACCCTTGGCAACTGACGATCGTCGAGATACTGGACTAGCCCGACCCGACTTTGAAGGCTCAACGGTTCCCGACGTCTTCGTCCGCGTCACTCTACGAGAGGCATCGGCTCTCTTGTAACACGACACCGACAAGTCGTCATCGCTGTCGCTGGTAATCATATAATAGCTGTCATCTTCGTTCTTTTGAGTAAAACTCGTCTTTTTACAGCGCGGCGACCCAGTGAGGCTTTTGCTCGCCCCGTGTTTGTACCGATGAAGAGGGCTAATGGCTTTCGGTGCGCTTTGAAAATGAATCGAGACCGAACTATGCGCTTTTCGAAGATGACTTTCCGCTGGCCGACGAGAAGACGACCGCGTGGCTTGAGCTTTCCCCGGCTCCCCATACGAACTCCGTCGAAAGAAAGTGTCGGGTCGTTGGTCGCTCTCGATAGATTTTCGCAAATGTGTCGTGGGATGGGACGTGGATAATAACACTGACGAAGGACTCAACGCAACGCGTGCACGCATTGTTTGAACTGCCGAGTCCAGCGCCAGTTCAATGGCAAGGTGATTGCGTACACGAGAGATCACAGGCCAGGTTGCTTGTTCACCTTTCAGACATGTTTCGAGCATGAACGAGGTAGTCGGATTCTTTAGAATGCGGAGGAAATGAGAATAAGGGATTTCCGGGTATATATTGATGTCGCCCGTGTATTTTTGACTCAGGATGGAGGCTGTCTTCATAAACTCAATTTGAAAGACGCCCATTTCGCTGAACATATTCATACGGTGAAGAGCCTCATCGCGAGCAAGGTTCGTCATGGTGCCTAGCCACTGAGAGCTGAACCAGGCTTGTCGCTGGTCATCTTTACTGGGGCCGCTTTCCCGCTCAAGAAACGGTAAGACGTGAGGGTTTACTTGAGAGACAATGAAATGATTGACATTAAACATTTCGGCGAGGCGAGTCATGGGAAGGTCCCCGTCCACGGAACCGTCAATCCACTGACCACGCTCGTCGTGCCAAGGTATGTTTTCTCCAGTCAGTGGATCCTTGGCCATCAGCGTAGATGGCGAGAAGACAAAGGGGACTGAACACGACACGGTTCTGGTACGGTCAGCGGTTGACATCGTATCTCAAGGGTATCTCAAGAAGGGTATAGCTTACATTGCAGACCATATAAGCACGTTAGGTGCCGTGATGTAATTCAATAATCGGGGAAGTTCGTAGAGACCGGCACTCGAGATACAGATATTCAAAATCTTTCGCGTCCGGTTGTACGCTTCATGAAAAGTCATGTCTCCTAGCCAATTTCTCATAACACGGGCCAGGTTAGAACTGTCGTATACCGAGCCGTACTTCAAAAATCGAGCCAGCTTCTGCAGTGGCGGGAGTTCGTTGCCTTCGGACTCAAACACGGTCAGATCACCGTAGGGAAACGCTTCCAGAACTGTAGGAATCTGGTCGTCGGTATGGGCACAAAACACCGAGGCAATGATGCTGCCTGCTGAAGCACCAGAAATAATTCGAGGCACTAGTTTCGCTTCCCACAAAGCTTTGATCACTCCCACGTGATTCATGCCAAAAGTGCCGCCGCCTGAAAGTGCAATCGCACTGCGACCAAAAGCTTGACGCGCCGATAGGAGTTGATCGAGTACATATTGCATCTCGGAGGTATCACATCTATCGTTGCGCGATAGGTCTAGTAGCGTTGAAATCGTGTTTAGCGCTGTTGTTATGTATTGATCGATGAGATATTTGGTGCCTGTATGCGAATGGCGGTATAACGATGCATTGCTCATATTTCCGAGGTCCCTCGACAGGGCTGTCCGAACGAAGAACAGCATGCGACTCACGTCGCAACTCACTCGTGCATCTTCCAACTGTTTCATGCGTTCCACGACCAGCTCGGGGTCGTAATCGTCGCACTCGAAGGTCTCTTTCCACTTATTATTTCCTTCCAGCTCATCTAGTTCCACAGCACAGGACTGCCAATCGTCGAACGAAACCGCCTAGCAAAATAATTAGCTCCAAACTGCAAACCGAGTAATTTCCTAGGTCATGAAGACTCTAGAAGACTCTGGCACGTACATTGCGCATCTTCAGATACAGCACTTGCTTACGATCCTTCTTCCTCGCCTCTTCCTCCCGCTCTTCCCGCGTCAGGCCATCCCTATAGGTATTCAAGCGATCGCCCGCCCACGAGACACCCTGCTTGACAACCGAAGACAAGGCGGCAACAGAGGCTCTCTTCGCCAGTCGCGAAGGTTTGAACAAACAACTTTCCTTGTCCGGTGAGCGATCGAATTGCAGACTCTTTTTCTTATGGATTTGCGCATGTACCGAGGCTGGATCTCGAAACGTGGTCATGATTGGCTGGAGGGCGCTCTGTGCCCTGCACCGGTCCGCGTCTGCAAGGGCTCAGAACTAAGAAGGATTATTTCGTCATGGAAGGGCGGTCGATTACTGTCGCACTGAGTTACTCCAGAAGGGGGATTTTGGTAGTCGCACGACACACGATGCGTAAGTTGAGGTTAGTTGAATAGACTGGTGGATGCATTAGAGACAAGAATATATATAAATATATATATCAGACTAGAATAATCAGGTAGAAAAGAGAAGAAGAAAAGAAGAAAAGCAAAAAGTGCGGCCTGAAGTCACGAGGAACCGGAGGAACCGGGGGAAAAGGAAAAACTGGGGAAGGAAGGACCCAACTGGCAAGAACTACCGATCTTGGTTGGTTCCTTCCAAGATTTGCTCAACCCAGACTCCTGCCGAAATTAAGCAGTTCCCTTGCCTTAGTGAGTCGCGACTGCCGTGGGCATACTGTCATACGGTCACTAACAGCAGGAGCGACTGGCGGATTAATTAATGATGATGCATCCGGGGAAGGAGCGAAACCAAACGGAAAAATGCCTTAGGCAGTGACTTATGCTTATTCATTACTTATGTTAACTTACTCTTACTTAGTAGCCACTCTCTTGTTAACTCTACAATAATTCTTCGCGCTTTCTTCTTGCTTAATCCCTTCATCTCATGCTTTGGCCACTACTTCATACCGTACAGTCCTAGAAGTCCGAATCCGAGTGTTCAAGTCACGCAACAGCCAGGATACGGGCAGATCCCGTCACACGCACATTTACCATTGGCACAATCAGCTGGACGCTGGTGCAACTTGAATAACATCGGCACCCCTGAAGAAAAAAGATGAAAAGATAAAAATCATCGAGGACTGTGTCGAGTTTATAGCTTCAGCAAGCGACTTGCGAATAATGTCAGAAGAAAAGACGCGACACATTGTGCGACATCGGACTTCTCTCGCTTCGATCGGTCAACAAGATCGATCAAGCTGCATGCATATACTGTCGACTTATGCATGAACACCCGACTGCAGCGGTAGCTCTCAATCCTCAATATGCCGGGTATTGGACCTGGATACTTGGGACACGAAACATTTGCAAGACACGTCAGTAAGACATAACTAGCGTGAATTCACGCCATAACCACGAGCTTGATCTTGATCTTGATCTCGATCTTACCCCAGGGCAAGGGCAACCTCAACTTTCACATGCAAAATACATCCGGCAGGAGGCTACTTCTCACATGCAATACGGAAACAAGTGACTTATCATACACCGAGTTGGACTCTACACAGTCGTCGTTTTGGCACTCTTTAGCCAATTACCAATGGCTTGTCGTAATTGGTCGTGGAAAGACTGTTCCATCCAAAAATGCCCAGCCATACGGACCTCCACCACTTCAACCTGGCTCTGCGGCGCATTCTGGAGGCCGCGAGTCCAGGATTGCAGTTTTTTCTCCGACGTGAACATATCGTCAGTCCCGTATACGATAAGGGATCGGACTTTGGGTAATCGGTCCTCGAGGGCGGGCGTGACAATATTATGCGACTGAATTGAAAGTTTCGACAGATTGCTCCACAGCGTCACGAGTCCGCGGGCATACGACAGGATTGGGGATACGAGAAGAAACGAGATTTCAGCTAAAGGGAGATCGCTGGCACATGCATCGTCTAGAGTTAGCTCGTCCGCGAGGTTGTAGAATTCCTCTTCGGTCTCTTCTTCTTCGCCATGGATCAGCTTCCTTGCCTTGGCCAGAACACGGGCTTGGATAGACGTTCCGGTCGGTTTGGAAAAGATCGCAATGACATCTTCGACATTGGGCTGATGAGACGCTATCATGGATCCGTACGAGTATCCCGCCAACACTAAATCGACCTGTTTTGTTGGTGCCAGAAGCTGGCAATATTTCAGGATGAATCCGTAAGCGGAGATGTAGTCTGCCATTTCGGCTTTGCCTGACCACGTCGTCGAGCCACCTGAATAACTTGCGCCGCTGGTAGACATTAGCCATCAGCCCGTAGCAAATGATTGAGCAAACACGAGTTGTATTTGTAGACAGCCTCGTACCGAAAGTTCAGTGCCAGTACAATATAGCCTTGGCGCACCAGCTCTGCCGTGATCGAGGCCACCACAGCATCTTCATTATTTCCGCCAAGAGGCGCGTATGGATGAGCGACCACGGCGGCTTTGAGGGTTGGTTGTTCGAGTATCTTTGCGATGTTGAGTTGATACATGCGACAACTCAGGCGGGTCCCGTCGTGCACCGAATGTATGAAGAACTCGTGCGACGGCTTCATTGCAAGGACTGATTAACACAATATTTCTGATAGAATAATAAGTGGGAGGGTTCTGGCATGAAACTGTATATTAGTATTTCGCAAAGGTTGAAAACAGAATCATTTTTTTCTAGTTTGAGCGCCCATGTAGATAGAACTTTGTCGGTCTTTTCGGGCGTGCTTACCTGATTGGTTCCCGGCAGAGCTTCATCTCAACTTCCAATTAAGTTAGGAAGTCTACAGCTTCAGCTTCAAAATCTTTACCCTAACCAACCTCTGCACTACATCAGTCGCTAAGACACACAAAACAGTGCATCATGACCGCCATAAACGACAATCAAGTCAAAACCCTAGAACAGACTCGCCAACGTCTTCTTCACTTGACTCATTCCCTCGAGTCGCTCACAGGCAGTCTACACCAAAGCGACCCTCTCCCATCATGGTATCTCTTTCCCTCTGTCTTCTCCACACATAAAAAAGAAATCCGATACTGACTATCTACTTGGTTGATGATAAGGTCCTCCCTCCAATCCCAAGCCAGCATCATCTCAAACAATTTAACCAACATCTGCACCCAACTAGCCGAACATCAAGAACTTCTCTCCTCTCTCGTCGCGTACCCCGCCCCTTCGTTTCCAGGCACCACTCATCAAAACGTGCTTGAACAATTACTGCGCACAAAACTTGAGCCGAGGGTCGAAGACTGGGTTACGCGCGGTCGCATCATAGGTTCTGAAGCCGAGTTGTCTGTTGACGGAAATAATACTGGAAACAGTATTGGCAGCGGTACTGGCAGTGGCCATGGACTCAGTGAAGCAGAACTAGCAGAGTTATGGGCTTGGGCACCTATCGAAGCTAATAGCGAAGCTCGACGACGGAATTGGGGCGGAAATTATACTTTGGAAGAAAAACAAATGGGGATTCAGAATGTGGTGACGGGATTGTCGAGGCCGTTGCCGGATGATGATGAAGAAGACGAAGATGAAGATGATGAAGAAGACGAGGATGAGGAATTTGAGAATGTTAATGGAGATGATGCGGGGGAGAGAATGGAGATTGTTGGCGTGCACACTAGGCCTGGAACAAGTGCTGTGGAGTTTGATATTGCGAGGGAGAGAGATCATGTGCAAACCTCTCCTAACACTGTGCCGCGCGCGCTTCCTCTTGATGAGGTTTTCCGGTTTATGATGACGGGCGCAAAGCCGAGATCTGGCGTGGCTTGATCCTGACTCGAGACTGAGTGCGAATGCAGCTTACGAAATGATGATTCTACTGATCTACGAACAAAGAAGTCGGGGGAAATAAAAGTCGGAAAGCAAGCATGGCATTCTGGTTATCAAAAGCAATTCATCCAAAAATAAATCATCCACGACGACGAGTGGTAGGAGTTTTCCCTGCCGACTTGGGCGAGGCACCTGATGCCTGTGCGGTCGCTGGCGAGTTGGCAATGGCTTGCTTGTTCTTCCTCGCTGGAACAGCCGTCTTCTTCGAGGGACTGTTCCAGTAATATACCATCTGCAGTGCGATGATGGCGTTCAGAACAAAAGCAGCAACTATGCTGTACAAGATAAGATTGTCGTCGACTTCTTGAAGGGTGGTGAAGATGCGAGACAGCGTGCCGAGGAGGTAGTTGAAGACCTGTCCAAGATAATTTCCGCATTAGTTAGAAGGCCCAGCAAGAAAGAGAGCCAAAAAACAAGGGTGAGATCTATAGACAAACTTACCGCGAACGCGCTCAGTTGACCAGTACTGCCTTCCTGGTAAATGGTAAATATCTGAGGAAGTTTACTCGCCACTCCCAGAGCGCCTGCACCGGCTTGTAAAAGAGATAGAGTCTTGCCGTCGATCAGACTGGAATCGAACAGTAGCGCATAGACACTGGCTGCGACGACTGCGACAAATGCGGCTGCCCCGGCGGGTTTGCCAGCGAACGACAGCACGAGCACACCAATAACAACATCCTGCACGGCAATCAAAGCGCTTTCGCCATAGGTACTAAATGGAAACTGCTGGCGCACGTTGTACGAGAGCGTGATAAGAAGACTGGCAGTCTCCATGGCGTAAGACACGAACGAAACTCCAGCCGAGGAGCGCGAGTTGACGAGTTTAAGGATCTGAGGCACTTTGACGATTGCGCTGGCGCCGACGATCGCTAGACCGAGGGCTTTGGAGATGGCCAGAGATGTGCATTTGGGATCTTTGCTGACGTCCAAGTCGAGTAGAAGCGCGCTGTGACAGGGTGCGCTAATCAGTGAGATGATGGCATCGTGAACAGGCTGAGGCAGGGCGTTGCTGATGGGTTTTAGGACGGGTTGTAAGGGTTCAACCACGAGGGTTTGTAGTTTGTCCATGCCGATTATTCCGGAGTTGCTCTTGTACGTAGTGAACGCAGAAGATGCCTTGGGTAGATGAAGCTGATAAAATAATTTGATCCTCAGCTGGACAATTTCTAGGCAAGAAGTACCTTAATAAGCTGCCCGTACGTACCGGTAGCATGTGGGGCATTCCCGAGAGTTTTATTGGCCTCTTTCATTCTTCTGATCCTCCTGCGGACTTTCTCTCTCTCTCTCCTCGGTCTAACATATACACGATCAACTACTCTTTCACAAAGACGGATTCGTTCGTTCGACCCAATGCTGGGCTCAATGTGCAGATGCTTCTACGGCCATCTTTAATTCGGTCTCCTACGAGCCGGGATGCGGCTTCGTTGTGCGCCCGGTGCTTATTCAAAGCCAGCAGAAATTCAACCCGAAGCTTTACAGGGACAGCTTCTCGGCGAACGGTAACAGTCGGTGTCATTCCTAATAAATCGGGTCTATTTCAGCGAAAGGACTTTTTTGTCGCGTATGCACCGGCGCATTCAATCGCCAAAAGTGGGACCTTGTCGTCGTTACCTACTGCCCGAGACCATCCAGATGGATCATCTTCTCGGAGCACGGATAGCTCCGTGATCAGCAACGGGGGGCCAGCACCAGAGCGACAGACGGAAGAACTTCCTCATAGACGGCGCAAACGACTAAAAGAAGAGGCAAAATCTCAAAACCATGAGAACAACTTCGCTCCCGAAGAACAATTACCGCCAGACGCCTCCGCGCAACTCTCGGCCATTTCATCATCCTTACCAGTGGCATCGCTACGTCGACGGTGTGCCGCATATCTTGCCCTCGCAAAACCTCGATTATCCGTTCTCATCCTCCTCTCAACGACCTCTGCCTACGGACTATATCCCATTTCCACTCTGCTCGCGCTAGATCCGTCCATCACTCAACAACTTCCGACCCTCTCCACTTCGACACTCACTTTTTTATATCTAACGGCCGGCACGTTTCTTTCGTCGGCCAGCGCTAATGCTTTCAACATGTTCTTTGAACCCAAATACGATGCCCTCATGTCTCGCACTCGCAACAGACCGTTGGTGCGGGGTCTCGTATCGCGCCCAGGAGCATTGATATTCGCCATAGCCACGGGTCTAATTGGCGTGGGCTTATTATACGTCGGCACAAACCCGACTGTTGCAGCTCTATCAGCCGCCAATGTGATTCTATACGGATTCATTTATACGCCCATGAAGCGAATCCACGTCATCAACACCTGGATTGGAGCGGTTGTCGGCGCCATTCCGCCCATGATGGGCTGGGTGGCTGCGGCAGGACAAACCGCGACGACGGGCCACGATACATGGAGAGACATGCTATTCAGCGAAGAAAGCGTTGGGGGGTGGATATTGGCTTCGATGTTGTTTGCGTGGCAGTTCCCGCACTTTAATTCGCTTTCGCATCTGATTCGGTTCGAATATAAGGCTGCCGGTCATCAGATGATGTGTTGGGTGAATCCGGCTCGGAATGCGCGAGTCGCTCTTCGATACTCGGTACTCATGTTCCCCATCTCGGTGGCATTCTGGTGGGCTGGGTACGTGAACAATTGGTTCCTGGTGAGCAGTTCGTTGGCAAATGGATGGATGTTAAAGGAAGCGTATCGTTTCTGGAAGTATCAGGGCAGCAAGGGAAGTGCGCGAGGATTGTTCTGGGCCAGTGTCTGGCAGCTACCAATCTTCTTGATTGGTGGTCTTGCCACGAAAAGAGGTATTTGGGACGGTTTGTGGCGGAAAATCTTTGGTCAACCGGATGATGATGAGGATGAGTTTTACGATGATAATTTGGAAGATGAGAGTCTTCTCACAAAGCCTCTTTCTCTTAAATCAGATACAGTCTGAGTATGTCTTTTGTTTTAAACTTGGGGAATTCATGCATATGGGAAGTGTTTGTTGCAAGGATTAGGATAGATACTCCTGCATCAATCGTGTATTATTATATTGATATTGAGCCATGTATCCATAATGCATACCCTAATTTCCAAAATAACAATATCAATTATCAAAAATGGCAACAGCTATCCAAATCACCGTAAACCTTTCATAATATAGCGTCAAAGTGGTCATCTTCACAGACCACGATATTATTATGTATTGCCTGGATATAACCTGACACTCTCTCAATACCTGAGAATGCGCCAGTCGCTCACCTAGTAAATAAGAAAAGAAATGCAACAGGAAAAGAGGCTACATCTACCGTAGCCTCGTATGGTTTCATCGAGCAGGTATCGAGCTGAATGAGCTACCAGCATATAAGGAAACATCCTAAAGTGGATTCATATATGTGCAATGTATGATGTCAAATACATGCGATGTCTAACGCTGGTTAGATCGGAATTTATTGACTCTCCCATGATAGTCTGCGATGACGATGAGTACTGTGGCGCGAAACGGACCGACGAATGGGATGCGGTTGTGGTTGTGGTTGCGGATGTGGGTAATGGTGATGGTGAGGTGTTCGATGGAGAGTTTCATGGGGAGAAAAGTAAGGGTCCAAAGGTCGCTGGCCGCCATGAGGACGATGAGGGTGCTGATGAGATACATGAACATGAGCTACTGGCGGTGGCATCACCATATCGCCGCCAGGCATCATCGGAGTAGAAACTATGCCTTCCGTGCGCTGTCCATAGTGTTCGCTCAGCGAATACCTAGAAGGACTTTCGCTTCTTCGATAGCTTCTCATCGACGATGCTCTCGATCTTGCGTAGAATGAAGATCCACACGATGAATACGGTGGTGGCGGCGTATCCCGTGTCTCGGTCGATGTATGTCCGAAACTACTCGGAAATGAAAATGCGGACGACGCATCGTCCATGACCGTGTTAGATGCGGTCACCGTAGCACTACTACTTCCTGTAGACTGCGATTGCAGGGCTTCTTCAGACTCAATCTCCAGCCTACCCTTCTCATCTGAGCCCTGAGTTTGCTGACGCTCAGTCAAGCCCAGGGTCTTTTCGTGTAGACTGAGAGGACGTGGTGTATAGCGCGGCAAAGGCACAACGGGAGTATAGCCTGCGTCCACTGAGTCGTATTGCGGTGGTTGCATTTGCATTCCTTCTCTCGGCATAAATCCGGCTTCTGGATGAGCCGGCACCTGGGTCCGGTGATGATGCTTGGTTGACCCCAAACAACCACAGAGTTGAGACATTTTGCGGGTGCCAGCTACTGTCTACCGAACGCCTTCTCAACAGTGATTGGGGGAAGTCACTAATAGGGATACCAAATATTAACGATCCGGAGATATTTGCAGATCAAAAATAAATTCAAACGTCCAGCGAATCTCGATATCGATGTCCCAATATTCAATCTGCACCAGATTTCGTAACACTCTCATCCATCCTTGTATCCGCAAGTCAATACCAACCCACGGAAGAAGGCGATCGGATGCAGAATATCATCCAAGGTTGCCTCTGGGCAACCAGAGAACAAATGGGATGGTCTCGGTTGTACTTTGTACAGCAGAGAGAACGATATGAAGGAAGAAAGAGAGAAAAAGGACAGAATCAAAGTTGGCTACTTGGAGAGTTTTGATTGAGGCTGAGTAACCATAGCCAGCCCTACTTCTCAGGCACCAGCATTATTGTGTTTCGCGCCGTCCCGATCCGTCATTGATGGCCTGATTATTGAGGCTGCAACAGCGTCCCTTTTTTTTCCCGCTTCCAGAAATAGTTAGCTTATCGATAAGGCGAGCCTCGAGGCACGTGCAGTCAGATAAGATAAGAGATGATCGTCATTTTTTGCTCGGCTCGGAATAACAGTCACCCGGCCCCATCGAGGGTGTTTCATTTTCATCATCGAGCAGGAGCCATCTGGCAAATATCTCGACTTTTGCAGTTACTTTTCCGTGTCGCAGTCTATACACTCTTTTCTGGTTTTCTATTCAAATCCCGCAATAATCACGACGAAGCACACTCATTCTCGGTCTGGTCACGCGAGTCTGGAAAGTCAGGGGGCCGAGGACCAGCACGTCGCGAGCCGATATCTACTCGAAGCATCTTCAATTCTTTTCCGTTGACTCGAGTCTTTCTGCACCTCTGCAATCAAGATATGGTGTTTGATGGTCCCCGGGTGCTAGAGGGGCATTCTTATGCGTTTCGGCTCTGTTTCATCATAACCCCGTCTTTCGGCACGTCTCCAGTAACAGGGAAACAAGAAACATATGAAAAAGGCAGAATAAGACAGAAATAAGGATCATTAAAGAGGAATATCAATGGAGACCTCAGAGGAAAAAGCCGGGGTCAATCCGGGCGATGCCGCACGAGAAACTCTCCAGAGACCAAATGTTCCCTTTGATTGCTGTCTACACTACGTCAAGCACAAAGGCCAATGGCGTCTCGAGGAGCCAGGGTATAGGCTCAGGAATAATTTACTTGTCGCCGTGGGTTTCTTCGAACTCGCAAACGCGGGCGATTTTGCTGCCAACGTATGGAACACGGTGCCGGTGCCACATTTTGTCATTGCTTTGATGGCTATAGGCGGTACTTTTGCGCTGTTCATGGTCTATTTTGCGTATCGTGATATTACCTTGAGCTGGCGCAACGTCCAGAACCTGAAACGTGAGAGACGATTTCTGAAAAGCGCATTGGAAAAAGTGCAGGAGCAATCCTCCGATGTCGGGAAAAATTCTAGCATCATTCTCCAGGCACTCCTGGATGTCAACCATAGGGAGATGGGCTTTGAAATTGTGGATCGCATTGTCATGGATTCTCTTATGGGGTTTGGAGCAACCATGGTGGGAATCGGTACCTTTTTGGCCATTGATGGCGCTAATCACCGCGTGTTCCTTGCCAGTAACTTGATGTCAGGATATATTGGAAATGGCCCGTTGGCTCTCTATGGCTTGGCGAATCTCGGGTGGTCCATTTACATATGGCGTAGGGCCCAAAGGCACAGAAAATCTTACGAAACAATAAAATACGCACAACCCGATGTTGAGAGTAACGTGGGGAAGTTACTGAAGACTCGAGTGGAATCGGTCCGTCTCCATGCAGTGCTGAGCGGGATGACGGGTGTTGTGGCTGGCGCTGCATCTCTGGTTACCTCGACAATGTGGTGGGGATACATTGTTCTGATTCCATGCATTATCATATCGATCGTGGTCAATTATCTCTGGCGCCATGGACTTGGCTATGATCGTGCGTTATTCACTCAGGATTTGCCGTTTCTGGATATATACACCATCACCGAGGAACTGATGTATATCTCGAAAATGCAACGCGCTTTGTTAAACTCGAAAAACTCGTTGACGCTTTCAAGCATGATACCACCTCCATTGTCAATTGCCGACGTGATCCAGTTTCTGGTCAGACTCGATCTCTTCGAACCTTTCTGCAGTCGTGTGGTGAATAGCCCGCAGCTTTCGGGCGTTCTGTTCGACCCGTCCGACAATTCAGTATCCATTTGTGCGAATACGCTGGTATCCTCTCACGACGAATCGATCCATCAAGTCATGTACGACATTGCTCAAGAGTGCTTTAATGAGCTGGGACTTGTTCGACTCAAGAATAGGGAGAGGTTCTTCTTGGAGATTTTGGGCTGTTGTTTGACAGCTTCGAAAGCGAGCCCCGTCCATGATTCTACTCAATCTCTTGCATAATTATAATTGCGACTTGACCTGGCGTTAAATCGTATGTCTTTCTTTGAAATATAGATCTCATATAATCATACATTCTTTCAGATTCTTTACCCGATTTATTTTCTATTACGATAAAGTTATCATTTCGTGGTCAGATACTACCAGTACTCACGGCTGTCATAGGACGCACACCAATAACAATCAGCGGATGATTCTGTAAACCACTTTTCTCATAGCCTCTCTTGTGCGTGGGTAGATGCCCAACTATGATTACCATTCTTCTTTTATTTGGTAATGTCATAAGAGCCAAAAAGTAGATACGTATCGACTAAATTCCTGCCAAAAATCTATGCTCATTAACCAACTTTAATAATTTAGTTCCTTAATCAAAATTAATGAAAATTGACCATTTAAGCTAGATTAGTAACGTTAGTTCAGTAACTAGTCAAGGCTTATCTATATGACGGGACGGGCCGTGGCCTGGTCCTACCCCACGCGTGCTTCATGCCGAGGCGTGTTCAATGGTTAGATACTCATTCTATACGTTGTATCACCTGAATATAGTTGATTAAATTCGAGTAATTTGCATATGACATGTAGGTCCCATCTTACAATAGGAATTAAAGCACTTCAAAATGATTCGTGAGCAAATACACCAATGTACCAATATGATTCCATCATGTATGACGCAGCACATCCTAGATTTCTTTCAAAAAGAGAGCCTCAGTCCGACGCGAATTATAGGTCTAGGGTCCAACTCCTATCGGGCCCTGGAAACGGCAACTGGGCTCACAACAGGAGCGAATTGAGCGTTGGGGCCTTTTCACTTCTCCTAATTTTGTAAATATCACTCACCTATTTTTTAGTCAAGCATTACAAGTTGCTTCTCTGTCAAGGAGTAGACTGCTCTTTCAAACATTCATCAGAATAAACCACATCCGAATCTCCATTTAGGGCTCTCAAGAAACCGCCATGAGATAATTTCGATACCGAGTTTTCGACTCGACCTTTTCGGAGTCTTGTGTTTTCAAAGGAATAAAAAAAATTATTTCTTTTCGAACATTGAGGTAAATGCGGCGTGTGCAAGGAATTATCTGATCATGATATAATCGACCTTTCAGCTGATAATAGCATGATCTTGCCGGCGACATCTCCTTATTGAATGTATACTAAATTATAACTAAATAGCTGTGTCAATATTGTATCATAGAGTATCATATGTTTGCAAAAGCGGTTGATGTGTCGAGTTTTGGTAACAGATTCCCACACCTATAGCCAATGAGTAGATTGGAGAAATTTGAAGTTTAAGGTGATGAGCGAACCTTCTGTCGACATCCACATTCTTGAGTCAGGAGAGCTAGGATGGAATAGATCATTGGCAGGACACTGACGAGGAGTACAAAGTTGGGAACTGAGCTGAAGAGAACTAGGAGACTAGCCTGTGTGAGACAAAATTGTTAGGCTCTGTGTAAATAGCGTGTCTCCTTGAAAACATACATCTGTCGTGACCAGTGAAATCTCACTGAGGCAGGTTATAGCAGAATCGAAATGACGTTGCTCGACAAGCTGGACAGATTAAATGTGACTATGAGAGTACAGAGACCAGGGTTTGCCAATATGAAGCGAGAATCATAGACGACTTTGACAATCAAGACCCTTGAATCGATTAGCTTGCGTGGGTGGGATATCATCATCTGTGTGCGAGTCTTGGACGAGATGATCTAAAACAGCATCTTTCTTCTTTGCTTGCTTAAGGGTTTCATGGAGATGATCAGCATGTTCCCAAGCGGCAGCAGAGACTTGGAAAAGATTGTATCTCTGCTGAAATGTTAGAATAAAGTCCTTTCCTGAGCGTCTGA
Source organism: Talaromyces borbonicus (assembly GCA_002916415.1). Taxonomy (NCBI): domain Eukaryota; kingdom Fungi; phylum Ascomycota; class Eurotiomycetes; order Eurotiales; family Trichocomaceae; genus Talaromyces; species Talaromyces borbonicus. The sequence continues at coordinate 1,402,367 of NBSA01000017.1, read as the reverse complement.
AGTAGTTTGATGTAAGATATTAATAAGAATCACCCCTTTTAGATAACATCCGCGACGATAGCATAGAGTTCTGCGAAACAGCACGGCCGCCTCCGATCAGCAGAAACACATTGCTGGCCCATATCCACCGAACGTCAAAAGTGTCGTTGAAATAAATTGCGAGTATACGAGTTAGTCTGACGAGTCTGTCTTGAGAGATTTCCATATCTTAGGAGCAAATTGCACTAACTTTGGGGTAATAGTACACCAAATACGGCCAAACCCAGAATTTCCTTCCTCCCATATCGATCTCCCACATGCCCATACTGTATAACAAGGAATATAGCAGGTATACAAGCGAGAGCATTGTCTCGGCCCTTTATCAGGTTTTCTCCGCTTGGACAGGACCGGCCTCGCATTCATTTTCAGGTTTAGGGTTGGTTGGATGACATGGGAATCGGATGGAATGCTTGATCTGTAAAACTTCCGACTGGTGATATCTTCCAGAATCCGCCTGGATATGAAGTAATTGCTTGTAGAATTAGCAAATTAGCATTAATTGAGCGATAACTTACAAAGCATTCTATGAGATTACTTAAAATAAACAACGGTGTTGAAGGTCGTCTGCTTACATAAATTCCCCGCAGCATGAATTTTGCAGGCTAGCCGCATTTAGATAAAAATTGTGCTGGAAAAAAAAAAAAAAGAGGGACATTTCTCTTTCACCCAACTGATAAGCACTGAGATTTCATTCTACTCTGTAAATACCTCAAATTCGGAAACTCTGAAACAAGGTAATACGAAGAGAAGAACAGAAACAAGATGCCAGCCCTTCCGCCTGACGGCGACTATATCACCATTTCCCAGCTGGTCGAGCCACCCACCGTCCCAAGCTGGCGATCCCACGATCCCGCACGCAACGCCAAACGAACCGACCCATTCGCATTCGGGCAACGCTACCTGGAAGAAGGCGACGACGTCTTCGCGTATAATGCGTGGGACCACGTCGACACCGACGAAGACTACCGCGCCTACGCGGAGATCCAATACGCCAAACAGCGCGAAAACCCTGCTTCAGACTGGCACAAAACTCTGTACAATTCGAACCCGGCCAAATTTTGGGATCGGTTTTATAAGAATCATAATCAGAATTTCTTCAAGGATCGGAAGTGGTTAAGGCAGGAGTTCCCCGTGTTGGCTGAAGTGACGAAAGCTGGGGCAGGACGGAAGGTGGTTTTGGAGGTGGGAGCGGGCGCGGGGAATACGGCGTTTCCGTTGATTAATAATAATCAGAATGATGAGTTGATGGTGTATGCGTGCGATTATTCGAAGAATGCGGTGAAGGTGATGCGAGAAAGTGAGTATTATAATGAAAAGTATATGCGCGCCGAGGTGTGGGATGTTACGCAAGACGAGACTACAACGGCAGAAGACACGGAGCGACAAGATGGAAAAAGTGAAGAACAAATACAAGACGGAGAAGGTGAAGAAAAGATAGAGAGCAGACCACAGTCCACTTTACCGCCAGGAGTCGAAGAAGGCTCCGTGGACGTAGTCATACTCATTTTCATCATGTCTGCGCTCGCGCCAGATCAATGGAATGCGGCTCTACGGAATATACATCGCGTTCTTAAACCGGGCGGTGTCGTTCTATTTCGTGATTATGGTCGGGGAGACCTAGCGCAAGTACGGTTCAAGAAGGAGCGGTATCTTGCAGAGAACTTCTATGTGCGCGGGGACGGGACGAGAGTGTACTTCTTCGACGAGGATGAATTGAGACAGATATGGAGCACATGGACTCCGGAACGAGGGCTCAATATGGATTCGCTCGATGCAAGCAAAGGAAAGAATAAACTTGCTGGGTCTGCGGAACAAGACCATGCAGCAGAAATGGGGCCAGAAAGCCAAGCAACAACAGAAACCTCCTCCTCGGACAATAATCAGGACAAAGACAGACAAGCGGAGACGACAGATTCTCTCAGCGGAGCTTTTGAAATTCTGAATCTCGGAAAAGATCAAAGGTTATTAGTGAACAGGCAGAGGCGGCTCAAAATGTATAGATGTTGGCTGCAGGGTCGATTCCGGAAACGATCTTCAAGTGACGATGTTGCAGGTCAAACCTCGCAAACAGCAGAAGAGGAACTTGCAGAAGGACTAGAGGCTACTACTTTATAAACTGAATGCATTAATGAATCTGTCCATGCGTTACGATCTGGTGTAGCCCGTTCCCAGTTAGAATTTAAATTTAAATGTACCATTTGCACGCTTTGCACATTTTGAAATTTTCTGAATATGCTTTGCTCTACCTGGTAACCTTGGAAGAAGCCTGCTTCTTGTTTGCCAAAGCCAAGTGATAATTTTCGACAGTCACTGGTCTATATTAACGTACATGTTATTAGATGATGCAGACAGTGCAACACATGATTAGACGATATCGATATCGGAACAAAAAATATAAGAAAATCAAAAGATTGTACTATTTCCGCTGCGGGCTCTGACCCGGGACGGGCGTCTCAGTCAGACGATAAGTAGGCTCCCCTTTAGTATTCTGAAATCCGGCCTTCTCCATGACTTCACTAAAGGTGGTGTTGCGATCGATTTTCGTGCTGCTGATGCCCAACATATTGGGGGGAGAATATACCTTGATACTCTCTGTGCTCTGCTGACGAGGAGGAGAGAATCTGTCGGTTTGTTCAGGTGGTGTCACAGGCACTGTCCGTGTGGCGTGCAGATTTGTGGGCATTGGAGGCATCGGTGGCATCGGTGGCGTTGGAGTGTTCCATTGCGGACTTTCGATGCCTTTGTTGCTGTTGTTTGGCCCGATAAAGATGCTTTTCACGCGCGTGCCTGTTCTCCGCATCATGGATTTGGAGCGCGCAACCGTGCCCGGTGTAGGGTATCGACCGCTCAATTTCCGCTGAAGCAGAAAATCGGTTCGGAAGGAACCGTTCTCGTCGTCTGGAATGGGGTCCGAGATTCCAACAATCTCTCCAGCCGAAGATCGACGAGTCTTTTGAGGTATGCTCTCAGGGTTGGGGTGGTCTTTTCGGCGCCGACACATCATAATCATGGCGGCTAATAAGGCACCGGTTAGTGCTCCGGGAAAAAAACCGGCCACAACTGCGGTGGCAGGGAATTGAGAGCATTTGGCAGCTGCGTCAGCCTGCGCCGAGTTGGTCGAAAATGCACTGGAGGCTGTTGTGGGGGTGGCTGCTGCCAACGGTCCTGCAGAAGTTGTCGATGTTGCAGGCGAGGTATCGCCGATGGAGAGCGTCGAGGTTGCTGCTACTTGCGTTGCAGTCGTTGCTGTGGCAGTACCAGCAGCGGTGGTCGAAAGCGAGTTGGATTGACCCGTATTCGAAGTCGAAGCATCGAGAACACAGGTAGAATTTTTCGCGCAGGTGTACCCAAAGGGACAACACCCGTCTGCGCATGTCGGCAGGTTGTCGTTCAAACGAGTCGACTGTATGGGAGCCTCTGGGTTTGCGGTGGCATTCAGGGCCTGGGTATTGCAGGTGATGGGTTCGATGAAGGTGCAGTTAGACCCTGTGGGACAGCAAAGCACACTACTCCCGCTATCCAAGGGAAGACATGTTGTTTCTGAGGAGCAGCAAAAACTGCCTGCATACGCGCTCCCACAAGAGTTGTAGTTGGAAGGGCAGGTCGCGGCGGCAGTGTCTCGAGGGAAGAAGCTGTTCAGAGGCACATCAAGAAAGGCTGCAGCTGTCACTGAGGACCAGCTCAGATGGATCAGGACGGCAGTAGAGATGGTAGAGAAATATGTGACCATGGCTCTGCCCTGAAGCACCACGTGTGGTGCTTGTTAGAGTGTCTGTCTGATTTGAGTGTTGCAACTGGTCGAAGAGATAGTAACCTGGAACAGGATGAGAGAAAGAATTTGGAGTAAGGAGAGAAAAGAGAGAAGAAGATAATATATGATCTGTGAACTAAATGCAATAAACGCTATTGACAAGCCTGCTGCTCAGAGGAAGCAATCTCACAAAGCAGCCTAAATCTATATAATGCAAGGAAAGCAAAGGCAAAGGAACGACACCACAAAGAGAGGGCTTTTGAAGGCTTTTCAGAGACGGAACACACGACAAGAAAGCCATGGCTGCCGAGAGCTATTTGTGTCAGCAAAACAAACGAGGTCGTCGCCTTCTTCCTCTCATAATAGAATCATATCTTTGGCGTTACGCGCCCAATATCCAGAAACAGCCGGCGAGAGGCCTCGAGGTTGAGATCGTGGAGAAGCCAAGTCTGAGAAAAGGATGACTCGTCGGACCGACAGGCCATGAGATTTCTAAATATACGACGATGCTCCACGCAAAGCACGACCTGAAACATGAGAGAACGAGCTTGAGAAGAGAGGAGAGAGGGAGTGAGGAGAGAGAGAAGAGAGAGAAGAGAGATTGGTTGAAGAAGAAGTTGCTTAAAACATTTTAACCGCCCGCTCTTTCTCCGCGAAGACCGCGTTTCGGCATTCTCATTGGTCGAGGGCCCTTCTCCTGCCGCTATACCTAATTGGGTAAAAAACGGAGACGGAAATGGAAATTCTGCGGATCTCGCGACTTTCCTTCTTCGACAAGACAAGACAAGACAATTAACGATTAATGATTGACTTGATGCAGGAGACTCTGTGAATCGACTGCAGCTACTACTCATACTCATACTAATGTTGCAAAGACTAATTCGGCCGCAGAGAGGTCTCTGTGCGTCATCCGCCATTACTCAGGTCAGTGAGCTCGAAGAAAAGAAGCTGTGGTCTATTTTCATGCGCATAGAAGCTGACTTCATTCATGAGAAATAGAGATCAGCCATCAGTCTTTCTCGCCCTCAGTTCCGCAGTCTTCATCGAGTACCGCAGTTGGCAAACGAACGCCAATTTGAAGAAAATGGCATTTCCGAATTCATGACTCCCGAGGCCTTCAATTTTGCTTGGACACAATATCAGTCGCTCCTGGTAGAGAAGCTGAACCTGATGACACAAGGTAGGAGGCCTTGTGTGTTATGTTTATGGTTATCGCTCAGTTGACTGACGCTTTGCGTACATAGATACCGTGGATGCGGACCTGGACACTCTCGCCCTGGTGAAGAAATACGCCAAGAGGCGCGAGTTCGCTCACTTATTCAACTATGCCTCCATGGCTCATAATAATCATTTCTTCTTTCACCGTCTGGTAGGTCTTTCATCGCATTTTTAGAGAAACCCCTGTCTCTAACTGGATTTGTCCGCCCCGGCATAGTCCCCCGTTTCAGTTCCCATCCCCGACAAACTCGCCTCAGACATGAGCGACAGTGCCTCGTCGCCGGAATCCCTCAAACAAGACTTCCTGGCCACCGCAAGTGCCCAATTCGGTCCCGGATTCGTCTGGCTTGTCGCTCAGAAGAATACGGGCCTGCTCAAGATTCTCTCCACCTATATTGCCGGCACACCTTACCCTGAGGCTTTCGCTCGACAGCAAGGAGTCGATATGAACAACGAACCCGTCCCTCCGGCCGGACAAGCGTACCGAGGCCTCAGCTTTCTCGGACTGGCCTCCTCCGGCGAGGCAATGCACGATCTTGCCCCCGGCGGAATGCCGCTCACTCCTCTCCTGTGCGTGAACACGTGGGAACATGTCTGGATGATGGACTACGGTATTGGTGGGAAAGATGAATATCTTGAGCGATGGTGGGATAGAGTAGACTGGTATGCCGTGGAGAACGCGCACAAGGCTACGGTTGGATATGGTCCCGTCCTGAATCGGCGCTCGCTCTCGTCGATGTGAATGTGAACTCGTCGGAGGAACTTTGCCTCGCCTGTCTTCATATCGCGCAATTCGATCTCCGTGTATTATATTAGCATTGGGTTTGGAGATAAAAGATATTGACCTCGTGTGTTTTTGTTTTATCCATTAGAAGTATCTATTATGTACACAAATTTGGAAATATCCTTTAATCATACACCATCAACAAGCAAATAGACCAGCCGATTGTCCACGACTATCGACCCAAAGTCATCTGCTCCTTGATCCTCTTCTCAAACGCCTCCATCATGACGCCGGCAACCTTATCCTCAACTGCAGCCATCATAGCAGTATGCATGGGGTTCTGAAACCGAAATCGGATCTCCAAGTTCACTTCCGTCTCTGTCTCTGCAATCGTCGAAGAAGAAAGACCGGTTCTTTGCGGCACCAATTGCCATTTCGTACTCAAGTGACTGAATAAACCTTCATCAGCACCGGGTATCGGCTGTCCGTCGTCCCCTACACCCCCTCCGCTTTGGGCCTGGACAATCCAATTTGCCTTGTCGCAGGTAACCTTGGAAGTGAATGTTTCCGTCAGAGGACCGTATCCGACAGTTAGAAATGCTTGGGATGGGTATCCTGTCGCTTCATCGCGCACGGTTACGGTTGACGCTGTGAGAAAAGGTAGGAAGTCTGCGTACGATTCGACCGAGGCGATAATGTCGTAGAGAGGAGAGGGAGGAAAAGGTAATGTGCGGGAGGCGCGTAATGTACGGCTGCTCTGGGGACTGTTTTTGTTGGAGTTTGAGAAAAGGTCCGGGATGTTGATGAATGATCTTCGTTGATGGAGGGATATTTTTGTTTGTAATTGTAGTACTTGTATAGAGGAAAGTCGATTTGTCGAACTGTATAGTAATCGTCTTGTGCTGTAGTTGACTGCTGCCGATGAGCTTGTTGAGAAATGTTCCTTCTGTGAAATGAGACTGTCCTTACGCAGTCTCGAGCACTGCTGCCGACATGGTCGCAAGCGCAGAATTGGTCTCATTACGCAGATTCGCGAGCTCTCGACTTTTGAAGCCGTGGACAGTTGCAGCTTTGTGAATGCACTGAATGCAGTGTTGAAGCTATCTTATTTATGATGTCGTCAGTTTAGACGGAGTGGAACCTCGATCGGATGCCTTGTCTCTCAGGCTCACTTGGTATCTATTGTCGAATTATGGCTAACATGAATCAATTAAATTGTATCATGGTCTAAAGTAGCAAAATCTCAAGATACAGCTGGAGCTCTTCATGCCTAAGTATTTCCTATTTCACGGTTCCGGTTTATATCCATTGGAATCGCTCAATTGGAATGTGCAGATATGTATTTTCAGTATACCGATCAATGCTTCGACTTAAATATGACCAACAATACAATTCTCCGCACCCATTGAAGCTCTCCTAATGAACCGCCTTTCCACACCTAGGTATAGTCAATATTATCTATTTACATCAAATTGAGAATGAAACAACACTTCAAGTAAGCTTCAACTAGTGAGGATATTTGCAGTAATGTCACGTGCCGGAATTCCAGCTACGCTACCTAGGTAGCTGACCAATAGGGATGGTCCCGGCCTGCTTCATGGCTTCAATTCAACAACGACCAGGTTCAATCGCCTCGATAAAAGGACGGCATTTCCCTCACAGCCAGCAACGCGACACCCAGAGAAATGCACCGATAATGGCAAGAAATGCCGAAGGCTCAAATGCCTCCGGGAAGTCTGGCGCAGTCGAAACCGACACAAAGGTACGGCAGGATTCTCGCGACAACGCAGCAGTCAGCCACGCGCTTCCTCCTGAGAAACCGGAAGCGATTCGGACTCGGACTAAAGTGATTCTGGCCTTTTGGGTAGTGATTGTCTTTTTTGGGTTGCCAATATGGTGGAAGACGACCTCCGTATATCGAGCATCGCTGCCCCTGGACGAGATGATCGGCTGGGCCGAAGGGAAGGTGAGCCGAGACGAGAGATGGAGGGGAGCTGATTTTCGACCAGGCTGACAAGTAGGACATTGGGGACAGGCATGCAAACCAGAGTTTCCGCTCGAGATTGTCGTTCGTACTCCATCTGTCTCACTGGCCGAGGCTCAGAGTCTGTTACGAACAACGCAGCACGCTCTGGACGACTTGAATGAATTCCCCGTGCATCATTTACGGCTCAAATTGGCGGATCACGTCAAGACGACAGAGACCAACAAGCTCGATATTGACATTGAGTCTGACGACGTATCGAATGCGGCTTTGGTTTTGAACCTCGTCCCTTCAGACGTCACTTCACCCTCCTCGCAACTACATTCGGACTCGGCCCGTCTAGATATCTGGTATCCGCCCAGCCAGCTCTCGTCCGTCTCGTCTACGACCTCTCCACTCATTACGTTTATTGCTGGAGAGATTCAAAATCTGTTCGTCGAGGAGAAAGCAACCATTGCGTACATCTTAGGCCAAAGCAATCCAACATTAACGTCGCTATATCCGGACGGAGGCCAGCTGGCTGAACGAGTCAGCAGACGAGTCGGCAGATCACTCAAGCACGCCGACACGTACCATCTCTCCTTTTCCCTATTTACACCTGGCTCACAACCGTCGTCGTGGGCAATTGAAGATGCGGTTCAAGAATACATGGCTCCGTTATTGGACACGCTCTCGCTTATCAGCAATTTCTCAATCGATACCCAAGTACAGTTATACGCGTCGTTTTCTCCGACGTCGCCTTATCCGGAATACGACGATCAATCACACCAATGGACACTCAAGGAAGAAGATCTAAGCTCCTTCGTCAATGCGGCCGAATGGCCTCTAAGTCCTAGTATCGGCAGTGGACCAACCATCAATTTCGTTCTCTACGTACCAGCCGCAACACAGTCGCCGTTAGTCGTCAAGGAAAGCTTTGCGACGAGCTGGATTGTGCCGCAATGGGGGGGAGTGGCCATAGTCAATCCACCATTTGAGACTGCCGCCACCACCGCAGGCGGAGCTGGAGCTGTTGACGACGGAAATCCGTCTCATCTTTCCAAGGAGTCGTTAAAACCTGCGCTTCTGACTTTTTCGCATCAACTTCTCACGCTGCTGGGTACACCAACCACACCTTCTTCTCTACCGTTACGTCTCCAGACATCTGTGCGCACTCGAGCAGCCACTTTGATGCTATCGGCGTCTTCAACAATGGGCTCGTTAGCGCGTCTCACTCAATCCCTTTCCTCAATCCCTATCCCGCGAAACGTCGCGTCGTCTGTTCAAACTACACTGACTCACTTGACCTCAACGTGCCAACTTCTCCGCGACGGGAAATTTGCTGCTGCGTTGGCTAGTGCGCGTATCGCCCACAACGAAGCCGAAAAGAGTTTCTTCGAGAAGAGCATGGTAGGGCAAATGTATTTTCCGGACGAACACAAAATTGCGGTCTATCTGCCGCTGCTAGGGCCTATCGGTGTCCCGTTGCTGATGGGGTTGTTGAAAGAGGTGAAAAATGTGGTAGTAGAATTTAAGCGAAGACGGTCTCTAGTTAAATAAGTCAATCATAAATGCTTCTAGCCTGAGCGGTTAAATCTTGGATTCTATTTCCCTCTATCTAAGTATAACCAGACTTTTATAATTTTAGAATTGCGCCGTGAAAAGAATCCTAGGGTATATGTACAAACGCTATGCAAAGTCAATCGAATCTTCTAATTGCCTGACAGAGAATCAATATTCCTTTTCAAAAATCTTCTGAATCGGTTTTGCAGCCTATCAAACCCAAAACATTAGTAACCGGCACAACCGTTTCGTTGCACAGAACGAAAGAAACTTACATCAATGAAACGTTCCAAATCAGCATCAAGACTGGCCAGATCGTCCTTTCGCTTCTTATTTTCTGCAATCAGGGCTTGCTTCCGCTTCAAGAGCTCTTGGCGCGCTTGCTCAAGTTTTTCTCGCTCGTCGTGTTCATGTTTGATGCGCGCAATCATGAGTTCATGAGGATCTGATGCTGTATGTTGGGGGAACAGTTGAAGAAATTCATCTTCAGGGATAAGAGGAAGGGATAAATATTTATGACTGAAGAAGCCAAGATCAGTTTTGGAAACAAAGCGAAAAGGAAGCTTGAAGCTAGGATGAAATACTCGTAAGATTCGCAGGCGGCAATTTCGCCCATCAGGTGCTTTTGCTCGTAATATAAATTCTGCAATTGTAGGTGCAGTCTGTCTATTTCTTGACGTGCTTCGGCGGTAACTTGTTTCGTCTCTCGGACACGGAGCACGGCATCTCGATTGAGGCCACGAAGTTGTGCGAGTAGAGCGTATAGGACTTTTTGTTGCTTAGAGATTGCGAGGATGGTATCTTGCGAAATCGAAGAAGCATCACCGGCGGCACCGGCGGCACCACTGTTGCTGGGATCAATCAATTCCAGAAACTTTTGACATTGCTGCTGTGCTTCTGCGCTAACGCTTAATACTGGCAAGAGGTGAGGGTCTGTAACTATGTCGCGAACTGTCATGGAAGATTCCGTATCTGCCATTGTTTCTTTACCCGATGTTGATAAGAGGTACTATTGCAAGACCTCTAGCTTGGGCAGCGTGTAAGAATTGCGACCAAGATTGGGTGATCTGCGCCGAGAGTGGACAATTCAGTCCTCTGCGTGTGGTCAGCCGTGGAGATCAGACCTTGCAAGGTGGCAAAGAAAAGCGACTCGTGGAGCTCAACGGGGCGTTTATAGGTCAAGCCGCGGGATATGGCATGTGCAAATGTGGCCGACGGTGGAATTGGCGGGATTGGAGTATTGATATGCAATGTGCAATATGCAACCTGCGCGATAGAGTAGCGATGAATATTCGGCAGAGTTCGAACAATTAATGGAGAGATTGGCAGATGAAGCCGACAATGTGCCGTGTTGGTTGGATGAGATGGGAAGTTTTGCTGTTGCTGTTGCTGCCACTTTTTTGTTAGGTGACTGACTAAGCAGCATCCCGATTCGTCATCCACATGTGATTCGCCCTTACCGTCGGCTTCTTCTTCTTCTTCTACAGCAACTTCAACTTCAGCTTCTTCTTTCTTTCGACTATTTTTACTCTATTATCTTTTGTTTTGTCATTTTTCCATGCCGTTTCAGCTGGTCAGCGACAGCCTTGTCTATTGTGTGTATGATCTCGCCTTTATTAGCCCACGCCTATAGACGGAGTCCGACCGAGTTGAGCTATTTCACGATCGATCCATAGCATAGACTGATGGTGACTTCGTTAGCATTCGCTATTAAAAAAACCAACTGCAACTAACGAGTCACGGCTTGGCCTGACTCTTTAGCACATACTTAGTTCGTCCAGTATCTACCGTCTAGTGGCTGGCGATCCCTGTCACTGCAGTTGTGGACCGTCAACTTTTTTGAGGGGGCACCGCTGCTCCACCGAGACAATTTAAAAGCTCCCAACATTTCCCCTCCCGACACTTTCATGCTACAAGAAATCAGATTGATAGCAAAATATTATTCTGGGAGCCATTATAGCCAGAACTTCAGAACAAATGGCTTGCAAGCCTCCCGCTGTGACGATGGGTACCTTTGAAGGCGGCATTTCAACCTCGGCCTGCACCACGCCGAACGAAACCACACCCCTGATTCGGTCAAGGAGGCGACATTCTTTTCAACATGCAAGACGGTCGTCCTGCGATTACGATGCAGACGCAGTTTTTCTACGGGTGGGTTCCCTCCAGTTTTCTTTAAATTATTCCTTGAAATATTTTAGGAGATACTACCACCCACGACATGTTACTGTTACTTACTGTTGCACAGGTTGAGGTGTTCCTGGTCGAACTAGAACGACGTCTGCAATGGCTGGAAGAATACCGCAAATGCCACATGGAATCAATCGACGCACAGATGCGACGAGGATATGCCGCTCTAGAAGCCGTTCGAGACTCGTGCTGCGCAGCATCCGGTGAACTGATGGGCGGTGGAAGGAAGCGGGCCAAGATTCTGGTCGAAACTCTCGAGGACCGATACAACGAAGCGCTAGCGACCAAGGAGACGTTGAGCGAGAAAGCGTATGCGGGTATGCGGCTTATGGAATCGTTTCTAAGCGATATCGAGTCTCGATCTCACCTAGTCCGCGATGCCAAGGGTATATCGAGTGCCTTTGACGAAGGATGGAAAGCGATGGATATGGGATTGAATCAAGCTCGCGAAGCCGTCAACGAAGCCGTGGATGAAGGTATAGAGAGCGTGCGTCGGGCCAAGGAAGCATTGCGTGAGAGTATAGATCGCGCAATTACGCTGGCGCAGGAGCACCGCTTGATTCAGTACCACGACCTCCCGCATCCATGGAGAGTGAACCCGCATATCTTACAAGGCTATCGATTCATAGCCACGCCCAAGGAGTGCGTTACCTCGGTATTCTCGTTCTCCAACGAACTAGTCAATATCTGGTCTCACCTCATCGGACTATTCATCGTGCTTTCCATCGCATTTTATTTCTATCCTCTCAACCCGAACTTCCACGTTAGTTCAAATACCGACGTCATGATTGCCGCGGTGTTTTTCTTCGCCGCTTGCAAGTGTCTAGTCTGCAGTACAATCTGGCACACGATGAGCGGCATTGCCAACCAAAAAGTCCTAGAACGATTCGCTTGCGTGGATTACACAGGTATCTCGTTCCTGGTCGCAGCATCCATTATGACGACCGAATACACCGCATTCTACTGCGAACCCGCATCTCGATGGATATATATCCTACTGACTTTCTCACTCGGAGTCGGCGGCGTCATACTTCCGTGGCACCCAACCTTCAACCGAGCGGACATGGCCTGGGCCCGCGTCGCATTCTATGGCTCAATGGTTCTGACTGGGTTTGCCCCGTTGATCCAGCTAAGCTACATTCGCAGCTTTGAGTGGTGTCTCTATTTCTACGCTCCAGTCATGAAAAGCATCCTCGTCTACGCACTAGGCGCATGCATCTACGCCTCGCAGATCCCCGAGCGCTGGTTTCCGGGTCTCTTTGACTATTGTGGCGCGAGCCATAATATCTGGCACATTGCGGTTTTAGGCGGCATTCTATTCCATTACTTTGCAATGCAGGAATTGTTTGCTGGCGCATTTATAAGAGCGGAGGGAGAATGTCCCAATTTGACTGCATAGACTCCTCCAGTCTTTTTTTTTTTTTTTGCTTGTTCGTGCGTGTGTTGCAATGCATCTAGCCAAGGACTGAGTTGAGGACAGTTTTTCGGCTGCTTATGGGTCCGTTCTTGCTTCTGGCTTTGACTCTAGTCTCGTGTATTCTGAGCCTGATCGCGGATAAAAATGTATATACAAGCGGTGTTGCTATAGAAGGACATACGAAAACACAGACAATATGACTGACGGCGTACTCTGAGTGCTACTTATATAATCTAATAAATCAACGCGTACAGCGTAAATAAGCCATTCACTAAATTCTATAAAAGTAGCATAACGTCCGGGTCTTTCAACGTGCTATAAGTATCTGCTCGATTAATTCCAAGAACGAGAATCCAGAAAAAGACCACCGACATCTCAAAGTCCAACGCATGCTACCTAGCCACGGTACCCAGGTGTGTAGTGCAAAGAAATTTCAGGATCCATCGCCACACTTCTCGAACTCAAGTTATTCGAGTTTTTAATACTACCGTTTCCGTCGACAGTAGAAGTATTCGCGTGTCCTTCTACCACACCGATCACGCCGATGTTGTTTGGAGTTAAAAAAAGGGAGGAATCGGTTGTATCCCAATTCATATCGTCCCATACTGTGGTGTCGGGTTCGTGCATTTGACCGTCCCAAGCATGCTATATTAGAAATCAGCTAGAGTTAGAGCTAGAGCTAAGCTAGAGATAGAGATAGAGATAGGCTACGAAACGAAGCTGATATCTTGTAGGAAAAAGTTGAACGTACCCAGTCAAAATTCTGAGGTGTATCGAGCATATTTTCTATCATGTCAAGACCCGGTATTGAAGGCTGAAGGTGCGGAAGAATCTCCATATCGTTGAGTGGTAACGACGCTTGTTGGAAATTCGAGCCTGGTGTCGGCGGATTAGTGGTGCTTGTGTTATGGCTTAAAGCATTAGTCAAGAATGGCTGCGAGGCATTTGACATGTCGGAAAATAGATAACTGTCCATAGAAATGTCTACACAATCAGGAAGGATTAGTCCAATTCGATCAACCCGCAAAGCAATCAACCGAGAAGAAGATAATTACCTTGAACCACGGCCTGGCTCACTGCTCCAAGTCCTGTTGGAATATGCTCTGGAGATGAGAAAATTTGCTCGGAAACATCCACAGAGATAGTCGCGTCCTTAGCCAGATTCCTCGCTTCGTCGTCGTCAATTGCAGCTTTCTTCAACATGATATTCACCGCATAAAACGCCTTGCGCGCATCTATCGAGTGCTTCAGATTATCCTTGCAAAGCTCCCTAGCCTTTTTCAATTCCTCAATCAATTCGGCCCTTTCACTTGGAGTTCCAGGTTGAGAAGACGAGGTTGATTGTTGCTGCTGTTGGTCTGTGGCAGGCAGATCGCCGTTCTTGAAAAGTTCCAAACAGACAATCATCGCAGCGAGAACAAAGTCGGTGTTTTGCAGAGACTTGAAAAACCAGTCGAATTTCTCAAGACGGCCGCCCGGTTGCGATTCTTTGTTTAAATCGTGCTGGTTTCGGAGAATCGCTCTAGCAGCACCCACACAGACAGACCGAGAGTAGTTGAGTCGAATGTCACGACGGGCTTCGACGAGATACTTTCGATGCAACACAATACGAGCCTTTTGATATAACACATCCAGCGTGAAGCGCTTCATGATCAAACTCACGTTATCGACAAAGGATTGAGTCATGGGCCGCATACGAAGCGCTGGCGCAACCAGTTCGTGGGCCTCTTCGAGTTCACGATCCAGTTCGAGAACTCGCTCGTACGTTGATGATTGTCGCGAATAGGCAAGGTCGGTGATCTTGCCAAACACTTGCATAATCCGGTTCTTTGAGCGTAGATAACTGGCCGGAGTGAGAACAGTCTCTGGAAGCGAAGGTGGTAGATCGACGGAGTTCTCGTCAAAATCCTCGTCGTTAATGTTTCGGGGTAACTCTGTATCGCTATGCCAGTTTTGAGCTTGCTTTGGAATGCCGACTTGGAACGACGTCAGGGTATCTAGCTGCGAGAGAATCGCCCAGGTGCGTCGACGCATTTCTCCTTCTAGGGCAGTCAAGGAATCGTAATGTTTGGCATCGCGATGGTAGCCCATCCGCATGGCGAGTTTGATGGTGATTCCCAAGATTATGGAGACGCTCATGGCCGAGTTTCCTCTTTTGCTGTACTCGACGGATGCGTACAGCAGCAAGGCTTCAACTTTATATTTCCCCACTGTGGTGTAGTTTGAGTTGATCAGACAGGAGCAGCAATTTTTCTGGAATCTCAATGATTCAGTTGTCGTATCACCTAATGGGGCGGGCAGCGTTTCTTGACTGCGCCGAAATATGCCTACAGCCATGGTCATGCAGCCGTACAAAAAGGCAAGCCAGGGCATGGATACGCGTTGGGGTTCGTTCCAGAATTCATTATACTATTTTGTTACTCGTCGCCCAGAAGTAAGGTCAAGCACGGAACATACCTCTTTTTGAAACGTTGGAAAGTGAATGGTAGCTACAAAGTCAAGTCAGCAATTCGTATCACATATCGTGTATCAAATGTGCTCTTCAGGAGACTGACACAACGAAGGATCGTCTGAATTCAGGAATTTCGCAATCAATCGATCCACGACTTCCCTATCAGGTAGATCGGCAAGTAATTCCTGCTTGGTCGAGACTCGTCCGCTGTAGAACAGCAACATCGGACGACTCGCCTCCTGTTCGACCTGGACAATCTCATCTTGAGAAGAATCCTCGTCGGGGTCGTATATGTCTTGGTTGGATTCGTACAAGTCCCCGTTCTCGTCGAGGGCGCGATCAATACCTTCGTCCATTCGAACGTATTGTTTCACTTCTTTGAGCTATTAATCGTGTCAGCTAATCTACAGGTACATGCAAATATAGTTCTACAGCCATGGCACTACAGCCGAACTTACATCGTCAAGAATGGCCTGCCAATGCGAAGCATCCACGTAGGTGGTGCCGTGATTCAACAACTTTCCAGGATCAGAATCAAGCGAAGCATTTGTCGTCGTCGTCGAAGATAAAGACAGATCGGCAATACCGTCGTGAATATGATTATTTGGCGAGATGGACGCAGCACTCGCTGAGCTGCTGTTGCTGTTGCTGTTACCGTTACCGTTGCTGCTGCTGTAGCTATTGTTGCTGCTGCTGGCGCTGGCACGAGTAGCCTTCTGTATCCCATCGCTAATATGGCCATTACCATTACCATTACTACTACCATTCGTCACCGAATGATCTTCCTGCTTCTTCTGCTGCGCAAACGACAGAATCAGATTCTCCAAATGCTGGATCCGATTCTGAATATGCGTTGGATTGGTGATGGCCGCAGCATAATTGACGCGGCCTCGAGGTCCATGGCCCACGTAAGTGCAGGATGCTGCGTCGCCGCGCCGCGTGCAGCGGTCGCAGGGATGTGTGCGGTCACATTTCAGTCTGTACGGGTTAGTCAGTCTGAGGTCTCGTATGATATTCCGGGTGGATCCATGTTTATAGAGATTATATATTGATACAACCTTGGAAGTGAAGCGGCTATTTTGGTGGACAGACTGCATACCATACGTCTGACATTCCAATAATTGCATACACGTATACACCAAAACGAAGACGAAAACAAAACGAAAACAGACGAAAAGAAGAAGCTTACTTGCGATATCGACAAGCAGTACACGAAAACTGGACTCTGCTGCGTTTTGTCTTGGATTGCGCTTGTCCTTGGGAATCCGTATCAGCCATTTTCTGATCGTGAAAAAGATCGGCCATGGCTTTTCTTGTTAATGCGTTATGGAGAATCCTGAGGTCTGAGTATGAGAATATTTTATATCCAGTATCCAATAAACATATATATATATATATATATGTATGTATGTATATATAAATAAATAAATATGTATAAGATGAATGGAATGAGATGGTCCAGGCTGCAACCAGATCTCCGCTACATATCGGGACTAAGCCCAAAGCGGGAAATGCATGCCTCAGGCTTACTAAATTGGTCACTCCAAATCCCATATCACCTAGCCAGTATCAATCAATCACCTAGCCAAGATTATCTACATCTTGCCTGAGCAGGCAGTAAATGCTAGTAAAAAGGCATAAAAGGTATAAAAGGTAGAAATAATCCAAGTCGTGTATCATTAGGTCAACGAGGTTATAAACTTACATGTTTTAGACATGAGATATACAGGCATCACACAAACCATGGAAACAAATGGATATATACAAGAACAACAGCCGCAGCAACAAAAAGAGCCTGAATTTGATCAAGGATTCCGACGATCAAAATGATCATCCGACATCACTGAAATTTCCACGAACTTCGTAATGCCGCGATCACGATCGTCATGAGTTGGCGAGTCCTGTCGCCGACTCACAGTCGTACTGACGTTGTGGCCTGCATGGTCAAGAATGCGCTCTACACTATCGGCATCGTCGTTCATCGGGTCCTTATTAAACCGACTGGAGCGAGAGCGATGATTGTTGGTGTTGTTATTATTGTTGGTTCCCATATCGCCGCCATTTCCGGTTCGACGCTGGCCCGTTTGTCCGCCTGTAAGTTCGTAGGAGCGCGAGTAGCCGCGGCTAGAGAATTTGCGCACGGAAGAAATGATTAATGGACGAATACAGGGGACCGAAGATGTGATGATGATAATGGCGTTTTCGACGTAGCCCCATCGAATCAGTTCGGCGCCGCCGCTGGCGCCGATGTTGGTGACGCTGGGGATGGAGTCGAGTTTGGTGGTTTTGATGATAGATGCAACCATAGCGCTGGGACTGTTAGCGGATATATAGAGGGATAGAGAGAGGGGAATGGACGTACACTAGACCGAGTGACAGCAGAGTGATCAAACCAATCTTGACGCGCATCTTCAGATTGAGATTCCAGAAGATGAGCGTGGGAAAGACGGCGAGGAACAAATCGCAGGCAGAATTAGCACCTGATGACGGTCAGTCAGTCTGAATCAAAAAGGCAGAAGACGAGAGAGACAAACTGTTTGAGTAGTAGGCAAACCTGATCACCGCGGTGACGTCGCCGCAAGTGGTGACGGTGGTAGGATCCCAGAGAATATTGACGTTCCGGCAAATACTCAGAGGCAAAAGGGCGGAGGCAATGTTGCCGCCTAGCTGAATGAGCATAACAGCCCATAACGCATAGCGATATTTCTTGTTGTTTCCCAAGATGGCCAACAGATACAAGATGAAGGAGCAGCGGGCGATGGTGGTACTAAAAGTCACGAGGGGCACCTGGATGGCAATATACTTGAGCACGCTTTCCACGGTGGGCAGATTGGTGGCGGCCAGGATCTGCAGATTTTGACCGAAGCCGGCATTGACGCAGAGGTTCAAGAATACCGTAGAGGTCACGGCCAGGACCTGGGTCCGTCAGCAGCGTTCAGACTTAGACGAGACTTGAGACTACAAGACTCTGAAGGCAATGAAAACATACCATAGCAATAATCATCAAGACATCGTCGGCACGGAACTGGTGAATCTTGATCTTTGCATATATTCGCAGAATGACTATGAGCACAGCAATAATCATGGCCGCCCAGATCCCCCGGATCAGGGCCGGACCCTCATTCTGTTGTTGTTCAGGTTCTGCAGCGGCCATCTGAGCGTCTTTTGACGATCAGTCTCTGCAACGTGCGCAGGTGCACTGGGTGGGGGGAAAAGTAAGAGGAGGAGAATAATGGGTGCGAGGCCCTGAAACAGGCGGTCTCTCAACTGGGTGGGCAAAGAGGAGCAATTGCTTGCCAGCAGCGAAATCAACAACGAAGGGAACCTCGAAGCCGCGAAGAAGAAAGAGGAGGGGAGAAGAAAGCGAGAGTATTTATGAATCTGCGACCTCCGACTGCATTGGTAAGGGCGTCTCCGGGGTGCAGCGAGAGAGTCATATAATAAGTTGTAAGGTAAGAGTCGACTAACTACTAAACACGACGATATGCAGCCAGGTACCGGTACTTCACACGATGTGACGACGCTGAAAAGGAACCATTTTAGACTTTACTTTTAAGACGAAGCGAGGCGTAAGCGATTGACTCGAATTGGGTTTGACTTTGAGTAAGAACATTGAGAGAAATAAAAAAAAAAATAAAAAATAATGTTAGAAAAGGGAAAAACCATAAAATCACTCCACAGAATCCGGAGGCACAGCGAATGGTGAGTGAATGATGGATACATTTGATTGCCACGGGCTTTTCTGGTTGAATGAGACCCTGGCCCAGTCTACCAAATTCCAGATTACCAGATAGTTAGCGGTACCATTGGAATGGAGCCAGTCTGGAGGAGTGGGAAGAATCGAGAATGATCAATGGTGGGAGAAGTGAAGATAGGATACGATACAATACGGTAATGGAGTAGTAAATCGGGAGATACATGGCAAGATGTCCAAGGAATAGTAAGCAGAGATATTAAGCCATAAGCACATGTCTGGGCAGTACTTGACACTGGACAGTATTGACAGTGACAGTGACATGACAGTACAGTTCAGTCGGTACTTCCAGAGTCAACCGTACCAATTGGCCACGTTCTTGCCCTCGCTTGCAGTGACTTGGAGTGACTTGCAGTGTTCCAAATCCGGAAGCTAGCCTAATGCCGGCCCCGCTTAGATTTTAGAGTGGAGATCATTAAACTTTACTTTTGGTCTAGTGCGCGTTCAGGGTCTTGGCAGGCACTTTTTGCAGTTTTTTGCAGTTTTTTAGAGTTTTCTCTTTTTTTCTGACTGGCTCATTCGGCTTGTTGTTCAGCAGCCGAATATCTCTGTCCTACTCTAGATAGTATGATAGTACTGTCTAAGCAATATCAATCCTACTATTCGATAGTCTACAGTCTGCACACTGCAGTGACTGCACTGCATGGCTATATGACCACTGCAGTCACAGGAAATATTTAGTCTGCAGAATGAGACACTCTGGTAGGGTTACGCCTGCCTAACCCTGTCGACACGAGACGGTCACTGATTCAGATTCAAGCCCGTTTCCACTTTCCACTGTCTCCTCAACCATTCCCACTGTCGCTCGATACTCCATTCTCCCGAGATGATTTGATTCCCACACTCCATCGCAAGTACAGCAACAAAACTCAGAGTCGAGACTATTGCCTTGTCGCAAATTCACCAAAGGGTCCAGACTGTGGGACAAAAGGGGCATCCAGTACGGAGTATACGATGAGGCTTCATTTCAGTTAAGATTCAGTTAAGATTCAGGATACGAGTGACTCGACTCAGCTGTAGATTTTGTGTCGTAAAGCGACTAAGTCCATCTAAGACTCGGTAACGTCAACCGGCACCTGTATTCCCGGTGATTTGCCGACTAGTCTACTCTGTACTATGTAGACTACACCAGTTACTAACTAGTAGGTACAGAGTACTTGGAGGGTACATCGTACAGCAGAAGTTTGGCTCGTTCTGCAATCGGTTTGATCTACAAAAACGGTACCATGGAACAGACCAAAATTGTTCCATTGGGTGTGGTCGGACGAGTGCTTATCGTCGGGCGTACCCTGGATCGACTGTGGGTCTACCCCACCGAGACCAGGAACGTAGCAAGGCGATTGGCTACCGGTTTTGTCAAACACCGAAGGCTGAGTTTACTGAGTTTTTACTACATAGTACATAGTACGGAGTACTTCGGAAACTATGCTGAAATTTGCATTGCGCCACTCTGGTTGATTGGTGCAGACACTGCAAAGCAATCCTACCCAAGACTAGTTAGTAAGTACTACTCCGGAAGGGGAATAGCAGATTAACTAAAAAAGTCAAGAAGACGAGACGAGACGAGACGAATGTGTCCAAAGACTAAAAGAGACTAAGAGAAGAAGAGATAAAAGCCACTTCATGCATCATGCACGAGGAGATTTTTCAACTGTCCCGATGCAGTAGCACCTCCAGACTTGGTGTCTCAGAGCCATGTGGCAGTATATTAGTTACCTCTTCTGTCGTAGCTCGTGATTTCTTTTGCTTGAATTGACCTAGTTTCCTACTCCGTAAGTACAGTACAGTTCTTCGTCGACTTGCATTATCTTGTGCGACCAAGTGATACACCCGGGGCAGTGCAGGATCATCTTCTTACATTTTATAATCCTGCATGAAGACTCGAATTGTTCGTGGATGTATCTGTACAGTCTGGAAAACAAGACCCGCCGTCCTGCGTCGGTGCAAATTGGTAACGAGGGCATTTTAATAGCCGCATAGCCGTGCACCAGGGCTCTGTGTGTGGATGCACCCTGCTCAGACCCGGATTACAGTCCAGGTGCGAGGATTCTTCTTCTATACTCCGTTGTCCGTACAATTAGGAGGAGATTACACTTCCGAGTTCTATCGGAATCTCGGAATAGACCCGGCTGGACCTAAGTCTTTTTTTTTACTTTCTTCTTCCTTTTTTCCAGCTTTGAAATCGTGTCCATATTGTCCTATCCAGAGTCCAGATTGTTGTATCAGCATCTATTCAATCTGTAAATATTGCAAACTTCGACGTTGACCATAGCGCTGTTTTGTTGCAATCTAATTCCTGTTTCAACCATGGATGAAGGAAGTAAATAACTTGGCTAATTGCATCGGTAAATTGACAATAAGATTAATCATCCGGGATGTGGCTGGTACCACGCCACTATAATAGGCATTCTGCTTGATATGGTTAATTACGGAGTACTTCTATTTATGTTCGTGCCTGGCCTAGGTGGTACTTCAATATTAATTTCATATACTCCGTAATAAGGCGTTATTAATCTATAACCCTGGTGGACTATAATTTGTCCAGTATATCTCCTTTCTATCGAGATCTTAATACCCCGTAATATGAAATGCGCAAGGAATAATGAAGAATGCAATTACTGAGAATATTTTAATTAGACTAATGCAGGTGTCGGTTGTATTTACTCCTCACTGGTCTAGTACTGGCCACTACGAGTCAGTAACCCTAACAACCCTCAGCCATTGCCGCGACTCTTTACCGCAACTCTTTCGAGCGTACTTATCTACTATCTATTTATCTAGTTCTAGTTCTAGTTGGGTGAATAGTATCTTCTACGGCCCGTCTAGAAGCAATTCCCGTAGTAACTAGAAGCCACTGACTCGAGTCGTGCTAGGTGGCTGAATAGCTGCCAAAACTACCAAATGGGGACTTTATTTGCATAGTAAATGAATATGGCAGGAGGGGTACTCCCGATGTACTATAGTACTACTTGGACTACTTCTTCTTTCTCTCCACCGGCGGCCCACGCAGATTCGGCCGTGTTTCCTAAAGCGGCAATCCAGCTTCCATCGCGGCTGCTCTCTCGCACGAAGGCCCTGTTCTGACTAAGGCATTTACTACGTTAACTATGTTAGAATGTCTGCCAGGGCTAATATCCAGATGACTAAGAGGGGCGACTGCACTGACTACTGAAAAACTAGTCCGTTTAGTTTCCACCAAAAACGGAACATCGACGGCTTTATATTCCAGATCCTACAGTCTACTCCGCATGACGGTCCATTCAACTATGCAAGAAAATTGAACGTAGACGAAGAGACATCTCGCATAGAGGAAGGAAAAAATATCATTCTTCTCCTCCACACACCCACCCACCACGTGTTCATGCCATCGTGAGCTCTCCACCTGCGATCCCGTTCGGATCAAAAGTCAGAAAAGAGAAAGAGAACGGACGAAGCCTCAGATCGTGACAGTCCACGGCTTTATATATATATTGATCCGCCCGCTCCAACCAAATATCGTTCCAAACTTTCCTCATTCACGCCTCTCATCCTCTCTCTCGTCTGTGCTTCCCTCTGCTTATCTTCACCCATCTCACATCATGAAGTCCTCTTGGGCTTTGACCGCAATGGCGGTCCTCGTCGCCGTCGGTGCTGAAGAGGGATGCGCCGCGCCTCAATGCAAGTGCATGCCCTCCGACTCTTGCTGGCCGCCGGCCCAGGCTTGGCATGCCCTCAATCGCACAGTCGGTGGCCGCTTGGTCGCTACTGTCCCAATTGGAAAGCCCTGTCACGATCCCACCTACGACGCAGCGGCTTGCGCCAATCTGCGCAACGACTGGTACTTGCCTCAGACTCAGTAAGTTATCTTCAAGCCATATTCCAGAAGAGCGAGAAGCATGCTAACGGCGGGTCCAGCTATGAATCCTCCTCCTCAGTCATGCAGACCTTCTTTGCCAACCAGAGCTGTGATCCCTTCACCCCAGAGTCTACCCCGTGTACTCTGGGCAACTATGTTGACTACGCTGTTAACGTTGCCTCGGCCAATGATGTGATTGCGGCCGTTCTTTTCGCCCAAGCAGCCAACATCCGATTCGTCATTCGCAACACCGGTCACGAGTAAGTCGAGTGTACTCTATCTCAATCCTCTTCAATGCTAATGTGAATAAAGCTACCTTGGCCGTTCTACTGGGGCTGGCTCTCTGGCTGTCTGGATGCACAACTTCAACCAAATTACATACAAGAACTGGTCCGATGCGCACTACACTGGCCCTGCCTTCCAGGTCGGCGCCGGTGTCCAGGGTTACCAGGTCATGGAGGCTGCTCACGCTCAAAACTTGGTCGTGGTGGGAGGCGAATGTCCCACTGTCGGTCTCGCCGGAGGCTACATTCAAGGAGGCGGTCACTCTGCGCTCAGCACTGCCTTTGGCCTTGGTGCCGACAACGTCTTGGAGTACCAAGTGGTGACTGCGGCCGGAAAGCTGGTGACGGCCAACCGTCAAACCAACTCTGATCTTTACTGGGCCCTCAGCGGTGGTGGTGCCGGTAACTACGGAGTTGTCATCACCGCCACCATCAAGGCGCACCCCGATGCCGTTGTTGGTGGTGCCGGTCTGCAATTCCTGTCGAGCGGAACGACCACAGATAACTTTTACGAGGCCATTTCTCAGTTCCTTGCCCTTTTGCCCGATATGATCGATGCCGGCGCTACTATTATCTACGAAATTTCTTCGTCTTTCTTCGTTCTTAACCCTGTGACTGCATTCAACAAGACCAGTGCGGAGGTCGAGACCCTTTTGACTCCCTTCCTCAACGTTTTGACCTCCCTCGGCATTCAATACGGCGTCACGTACACTCAGTTCAACAGCTACTTTGACCACTACGACCACTACATGGGTCCTCTGCCTAACGGCAACCTGGGCGTTGGTGAATTCAACTACGGCGGCCGTCTGATCCCGCGTGACGTTCTCGACAACGACCCTGCATCCGTGGCCTCTGCCATTCGCAATATTACTCAAGCCGGCGTTCTCGCCGTCGGCGTCAGCATGGACGTTTCCTCGCCCGGCGACGTGAACAACGCCATTTTCCCTGCTCTGCGCAACGCCGCCGTGACCATGCAGATCGGCACACCCTGGAACGAGACCGCACCTTGGTCGCAGATGATTGCCGATCAGGAACGCATCACAAACGTATATGTGCCCCAACTCGAGGCCGTCACGCCCAACAGTGGCTGCTACCAAAACGAGGCCGATTTCCGCCAACCAAACTGGCAGGATACTTTCTTTGGAAGCAACTACGCTCCTCTGCTGCAGATCAAGCAGAAATGGGATCCCAATAATTTCTTTTATGCCCTCAAGGCTGTGGGCAGCGATTACTGGACTGTTGACAATTCCGGTCGTATGTGCGTTGCATAATTTTGAGCCCAGCTTTTCTTAGCAAGATCCCAAGACTTTATGAATCAGTCGTGAGATCTGGACTGTCATTTCAGTCATCTTCTCATCTTCCTTGGACATATACATATTTAATTTTTTTTATCTTCATGTAATTGCAGCGTGAAACCTCGATAGATCATGATATAGACTTTGATTTTACCTGTTTTACTTCACTCTGACGAGAGATCGTAGTATCAAGTACATTGAACTATTCAGTAGTGTGCATCTTGGTCAGGAAATAGTAGCTTTCATACACTGGTTTCCAAACTGATCGATAATCGTCACCTCACTGACTCCAAGATTATCGTCCGCTTCTTCTTCTTCCTCTCGGAGTATAATCTGATACTCTTCATCCGCATACAATGGATGCGTAGCTCGATACGATATCCTCGACGGCATCATAGCAAGAATCCGTCGATCATCCTCATCTCCATTTCCATTTCCATCTCCGTGCTGAGTGTGAGAATCCAGCAACTTCGAAAACCGAACGTCGCGCCACAAATCAAGAATATTAATCAAATTCAGCGGTCCGTGAACAACCACGTTTCGATGACCCTCGACTTCGCGACACCAGGGGACAGAATAATGGATTTTGTGGGCGTTGAAAGTTAGTGCTGAGAAGCGGAAGAGGCTAACTGGTGTTTGGCGCAGGTGGCGTTTGTGGGTTTTTGTTCTTGTGTCTACTTCTTCTTTTGGTTTGTTGGGACTGGAGCTGGTGCTGGAGCTGGTGCTGGCACTAGAAGTGGCGTGGGTGATGGGAGACGAATCTAGTGATTTCCGAAATACCCAATTCCTAGAATATCAGAGAGTATCAGCTCTGCAGTACCCATAACGAAGTTTCTCCTCCTGCTCTGCTCCTGCTCTGCTCCTGCTCTGGCTAGGACAAGGGAGAAGAAAAGGGAAGGAAATACCGTCTATCAATCACAGCAACCAACCCCGACTCATCATCTATAAACTTCTTCTCAACCCCGACTACAACCATCTCTTCGCCCGTTCGTTTCACCGTTTTGGCTTCTGCGCTGACCACCTCGGTTGTTTCGGTGATTGTCTTTCCGATTCGAAGCGGAAGAATACCTACACCACCACCTACACCAATACCGCCAAGGTCATTTTGTTGCTTCTGTTTCTGTAGCTGTATCTGCTCCTGCAGTGGTTGAAGCTGCTGAGCCGAATATCGAGGCCACGAAATCTCTCCACCAGCCCACATACGTCTCGTAAATGGCGGCGCAGGATTATACGAAATATCAGTTCCGTCTGCGCCGAGATCTGATTCTTGGAATCCAGGCGTGAAATATGCTAGATGATACCCTGGCGGCACCACCGATGTTGACGTCGACAAGGACGTTGACGTCGAGTTGGGGTTGGAGGTGTCGCCAGGCCATAGAGAGTCGCGGTTCAAGGTCAATCTCAGAAGATGTAATTGATTTGCATCGAGGAGTTGACTGCGCACTTGCGGTCCGATTATTGATTGGTGTTTGTGGAGAAATGATGCCGCAATTGAAGATGCCGTCGCACTATTTGACTCTGTCTTTGGCCCTGTTGCCGCCGTGGATGTTGCTGATGAAGAAAGAGTTCTTCTCAGAGTCGAACGAGAAAAGTCCGGACATCCATATCGCCAGAAACATGTTGAAGTTTTTAAATTCACGTTCGTATATATCTGCTTTGCTTGTATTGAGAACATCCTTGTCCCGAGGTCGATGGTTGCATGCAGTGATGTGTCTCTGCACGCCTCAGTTATAGTTGCTATGATATGCTATCGCGAGGAATCAGGAGTAACCAATGTCTAGGATTCACTTCACTCAATCCTAGTCCTGCACATTCCAAGGTTATTTACTTCATCACAACTGGGATGGGATATGGCGTAGTAGGATCAGGCCGAGCCGAGCATTAAGCCGACTTAAACTAGACCCTAACCCTATCACTTGTCCACATATCATACTCCGTACTCCGTACTGTAGGACTCAAATCGTGTGAAATTCGACTTCATGAATCATACGATAGACTAACTAAGCTACAAACATCTCAGCAAACGACATAATCGCTATAAACCACGCTATAACTACGCTATAAGCTATAAACTAAGTTGAGCAGCCGATAGCCGCTCCCAATCCTTCTCTCCAAAAGGAACATACTTGTTCCCCTGCAACCAATACAGTCTGTCCTTGGCAGATACTTTACTAGGATCCACGCCTTCTTGACGTAGTATATGTTTCGGTTGTTTGTTATTACCCGTCCTCTCGAGTTCAGCGGTGACTCGTAAGAATATCGGTAATGCGTACCGAGGCAGATTAGCCAGGACATGGACGGCCAGGGACTCTGACAATTCAGGGCTGAGTTCAAGGGTACCGTTCTTCAGTACGATGGCGGCACACCCGGCGCGTCCGTCGTGATGAGGGAGTAAGACGCCGTAGACGTTGGCCTCGGCGATGTCTGGGTGACTGCCCAATACCTCTGCGACTTCATTTGTTGACACGTTCTCGCTCTTCCATCGAAACGTATCGCCAATCCGATCGGTGAAGTACCATCGTCCTTCTGTATCCCATTTCAATGTATCGCCTGTACGAAACCAGGCGTCGCCCTTGACAAAGACGTCGCGGAGGATTTTTTTCTCGGATGCAGAGCTATTGTTGAAGTATCCCTGATACTTGCCAGCGATATCGGCGGGATCTAAAGCGTACAACAATTCGCCAGGCTCGCCCCGAGGAACACGAATGCAAAACCCCGTGACGGGGTCACGTCGAGGAACTTCTTGTTCGTGATCAACTTCAACGAGCGCGAGCGATTTCCCGAGAAGAAGCTCAGTAACCACACCATTCCGCCCGATTGCGCCAGCCGTAAAGTCGTTTGCTGATCGATTCCAATGGCCCGAAACCCCTTCAGTGGAAGAATAGAATTCGGCAATTGTCTCGATGTTGAACCGCTCTTTGACCTTGTGCCATACATCGGGTCGCATTCCGTTGCCATAAGCCAGTCGGATTCGGTGCTTCTTATCGAGATCTTCACCCGTGACAGGATCCACGCTCTTTGGCGACGCCAAAAGATATCGCATGGTCTCGCCTACGTATTGTATGATTGTCGAGTCAGTCTCTCGAGCGTCCTTGAAAAAGTTCTTGGCTGAGAATTTGTGCCCAATCACAATTGTCGATCCCTTGAACATGGCAGCGCAAAAGCCCAGCACTGCGCCAGTGGCGTGGTAAAGCGGCATACACTATGATCTTCAAGTAAGCTCGATTCGAAGAAATATATATCAATATATATGAGACACCAACCGTATAGATGCGATCTTCTGTTTTCAGAGACAAGAATCCCTCCATAAAGATCGCCCCTGACCAACACTTGGACAGACTGACTACAGCCGGCTTCGGATACCCGGTTGTTCCGCTAGTATATATCAGAACCGCCATATCCCGCGCGACGACCGAACCACGAGCCCGATCGTCTTCTCTAATGGCTGGCGTCTGAAGGATCTGCGACTCTATTTCAGGGGTGAGAAATAGCACTTCAACAGGACCCTTGCCGTCCCGAAATCCAGGCGAGGCAAACTCTGCCAATTGTTCGGGCGTGAAGTTCTCTCTGATTTCCGGATCGGCCACAACCACCCGCGCCGTAGACACCTTGACGCAGTGCGTGAGCGGCTTGCCGCTGAGATTGTAATTGATAAAAGCCGGGATAGCTCCGATACTCGACAATCCGAGCCAAAGAAAGATAAACGTAGCCGAATTCATGTGATCCATAGCAACAATCTCCTTGGGCTGGATGTTGTACGTCTGCTTGAAGAACTGACCGTACCGCAGGACCGTGTCGTACGCTTCTTTGTACGTCCATGTCTGGCCGTTATAGACTATAAATGGACGATCGGCAGATTTCGGGGCAAGCGCATGCTTTTCGAGAACATAGAACAGGTTGAGACGATCGGCTCGTTCGGCTAGTTTGAGTTTGACGTTGATTTTGACCAGAGATTTGAGAATTTGATAATCGTAGAACATCGACCAGCGGGCATTCAGATAGGTGAAAAGTGTCGCGAGCGCCGGCACCGCGAACTTCAAAGGAACTGCTACAATACAGTTAGTTTACTTTTCCAGTGTGACACTACGGCAGAAAAAGGCCATGCAATCAAAGAAATTGTTGCTAGACTATCCAAGAACAAAGACTTACGCGGTAAGGCCGGTAGTGGTGGCATGGCGACGACTCGACTTCGATTGCGGCTAAAATGGGTATATAGATTGTAGGACAGTATACGATATCCGTAGGTTGCAATCAAACAATGATTCAACAGTTTCTAGTCCACTGGTCGCACAGCGTCGTAGTATATAAAGCAGGTCGTACCGCTGCAACAGAGGTCAGACATGCTGGCCAGGGACAAGCAAGAGTGAAAATGAGGAATTCCGAGGTGGATGCACCTTTAAGTGAGGAATGAAAGCGAGCGTGCATGTCATTGCGGAGAAGGCAAGAGATGCCTCGGCCGGGGGACAGTACTATGTACACTAACGGTATATGTTACAAGAATTACCGTAATACAGCAAATAGCCTATATATTTTTGGACGCTTTGGCCGTTTCGTCTTGTATCAGGCTGACTAACTAAGTAACTCGAGGCGCCAGAGGAACTTCATCAATGTATTCCTCCTTCATAAATTCACGCAGCTTCTCCAACCCCCTCTCTAGTACCTCGGTCTCCGACACAAACCCAATGCGCACGTATCCTCTGAACTCGCCCTCGCGACCAAAACACTGACTACC
Source organism: Talaromyces borbonicus (assembly GCA_002916415.1). Taxonomy (NCBI): domain Eukaryota; kingdom Fungi; phylum Ascomycota; class Eurotiomycetes; order Eurotiales; family Trichocomaceae; genus Talaromyces; species Talaromyces borbonicus. The sequence continues at coordinate 1,373,153 of NBSA01000017.1, read as the reverse complement.
AGGCACCATCAACACACCCGTCTTCTCGAGCAAGAGTCGACAGAACGCTACATCGTCTACAGGGCGACCCATCTTGGAGAATCGAACGAACGCAGTTGTGCCGGCGCGCGGCTTCTTCCACTCGCACGCCCATCTGTGTGATTCGATGAATTTCTCCAGCATGGCTAGGTTCGTCTTGGCTAGTTGAATGTTTCGATGCAGGAGGCTGTGGATAGTATGCGGTGCCAGCGCCTGGGCCGCCACGGCATCGTCAATTTGACTGACGGAAATGGTCGTGTAATCTCGCGTGACCATGCATCGATCAATAATCTCTTTGTTCCGTGACGCAATCCATCCGACGCGAATGCCTGCCAGACTGTATGCTTTGGACATGGATCCCGTCGCCACAACGTTGTCGTAGCCCAGCGAGAGCAACGAAGGGGGGAACTCTGGGTCGGCCGGGGATATTCCGTGGAAGACCGGTCGGTAGACTTCATCGGCGTGTACAATGATTGAGTGGGATCGGGCCACGTCCACAATCTCTTGCAATTTTGATCGAGGTATAATCGCGCCAGTTGGGTTTTGCGGATTACTTCGTCATAGTCAGCAGCTGTCGCCTCGAACAACTCCAAATTTCCAAAAAAAAAGTGCCAAACAAAGGTGCAGGAAGCTTACTTCAAGACAATCAGCTTTGTATTCGGTTTAATCAGCTGCTTCAATTCTTCCGTGTCCAACACCCATCCATCGCTGTCGTCCGTCTCTTTGGCCTTCCACAGACTAACCTCTGCTCCAATGGCTTCTGCTACCGAGTACAACTGCTGATACGTTGGGTAATGCACAATGACATGGTCGTCTGGTCCGACAAGGGTATGGTGTAGTAAGAAATTCCCCTGTATCGCTCCAGCTGTCACTAAAATATTCTCCGGAGGGAGCACGGTGGGTGTCTTGACAGAATATAATCGTGAAAGATGACCGCGGAGCTCGTCAGAGCCTCGAATAGCGCCGTAAGTCAGCTTTTTGGAGCGTGAGAAGGTGAAAATGGAGTTGTCGATATTATTGCTGGAAGCCGAGGGATCGTTTCCTTGGGAAAAAGTTTGTAGATCGTCGAGAGATATCGATGCACAGCATGTCTCTGCTATGTTATACGTTGCTTTTGTTTCGTACTCGTCCATCCACTTTAATTTATCAAATGATTAGTATCCTGTCTGGCTGGCCTGTCTTGGGGAGAATTGACTTACTTGCTCTACCGCAAAAGGCTCTATTTTGACCATTTTTCTTATGTCCAGGCAGATCGTGCGGCAGCAGCAATTATCGAGTGAGCTATGCAGACGATTTGTTGAATTATTTAGTCTGTTGTACTGATGCATACATCTGATGTACGTAGTAGACGTCGAAAAGTAGAAGTTATCCAGAATATTCCTCTCTATTTCCCCGCAGTGGAGTTCCAAGGTTGACTTTCACGAACAAAGCCTTTGTCTTGCATGCGGAGGCATTTGAGGCTGCTCTTTGTACTTGAGCTACTTCTACTTGGTAATTTCATTATCGATCAAAAACAGTTCGAATCTATTGCAATGTCTGAGAAAAGAGGAGAAGAGAGCAACATTGTAATTTCCTCCAGGAGTCCCGATTTAAGAAGCAGGGTCTTCATGAACCCTAACCCTATAGAGCTGTAACCTGGAGACTGCGGGGTGATCTGTCAGAGATATGATTGGTTTGTTCCTCCTCATCTTCGACCTCTACAATCCAAGCCCTGAGTTCACCACCGTCCACTCGTCTAAAACCCTCTGCATGTTCATGTCGAGAATCTGGTCTCTTCGATTGAACGCTACAAAGCTTTCTAACGGGTCAGGAACTCTGAATTGTGGAGCTGTACACGCAGAGATCAGTTCCAAATTTGCGATGTGGTATCAGTATAATTTTGTGTAGGGAGACCATACCACCATCCATAAACACCCCATTTCCATCCATACCCATCAGGGGACTGTCGTCTTGCATTGTCTGTTGGTTATTGGTAAGACCGCCAATTGCCATCATCCAGTCGTTGGTATTCTTATTTAGATCAAATCCTGATTTCGCAAGGACAACGCTGACGGCTTCCGCTGCCTTCTTGGCCTCGTTGGAGGTCAAGCTTCTTCGGATCCAGATCATTCGTGATCTTTGTAGTGCCGCTCGCATTTCATTCTCTCTGCCCTGTATTTGCCCACTAGACAGTATGGAACAGAGAATCATGGTAGCCGTGAGGAATTGATGGTTCATAAGTGAAGTCACCCGAAACCGTACTGCGTGAAGCTGACCTCCCGGACAGGTTTCTTCGTCAAGCACGTTCTGGATTTCTAGAATCCCTAGAGAAGCGTCCAGACAAGTCTTTCGTGAGTATGCAAAGATATCTTCATTCGGAGATGGCGATTGCATGAATAAAAGGCGTCGGTGAAGCTTGATCTTTCCCTTGTAAAGTAAATGGCTCACGAACAGACGCGACATGATTATCTGAGGACTATCAGTCACACTTGCAGCTATTGGTTTCAATTTTAATGGCGGCGGAATACTCCGTCCGGCTTCTTCGAGTATACCATCGACACGCATCACTTCGGCATAGCTACACGACCGAACAGAAGTGGTAAGATCAGCCACACTGCCCAACAGTCGCCCAGAGCCGACGTCGCATCTCCCCCTGGAAAGGTGATATTTCGGGAAAATAGCTGGGATCTCGATGGTAGCCCATGCGTATCGCCAGGTTGACTTCGAGTGCAAGAAGAAACCAGGTATCCTTGTGTGCATCCGCGTAGATGTGGAATTCGGCGTATACGTAATTAATCAATGTTTCGAGGACGTATGGTCCAGTCTTGGTGTAGTTTCCTAGGACCAAGCACTGCACGATCTTCTCTCTATAAAGGTCCATCTGAATATACAGCTGCTCCTGATCAGAGTCTGACGCTGTTTCAGATGCGAAACAGGCCAGGCAGATGATGCTGAAAAGTAGGCCAATCCACATAATCGGCACACCAGTTTGATCTGTCCAAAATGCCTCGTACTGCATTGCTAGTCAGCGTGATACCAGGAAAGGCGTGATACAAAGGACAGAAAGATTCTTGCCTTGCGAAGAAAGCTGGGGCCATGAACGGCCGCTGATTCATTTAAAGTAGCCCGTAACTAGCACATAAATCTCGAAATGTGTCAAAACAAGGACTCACAAGAAGATACAAGGTCGAGATAATTAAAATATCGAGAGATATAGCGGTCCACGATGGTCTTTGGGGGTAAAGCAGCAAGGATGTCTTCTCGAGAAACGTGACAGTCAACTCCATAAAGAAGCAATGCGTATCCCGACCTAGGCTTTGTCGGAGGGTCGGTCGTCTCATGTCTCCATTCGTCATATTCAGTGATCTCCGGACTGAGGGCTAGCGGCAGTTGTTCTTCCTGATCAAAATGGTCTTTCAACTCGGCGATCCGATCCAGAATTACTGCCCAGTGATCATCTCCAACGTAGCGGTGTTCCGAAATACCGATTTGCATACTTCCGCATTCTGAACGACTAGCTATCGATGTCTTATTCAGAGGGTCGGCTGGGGAAGTGCCTTCGGTGGCAGCAGCAGGCCGTGGTGGACTTGGATTCGACGACGATGTCTTGGTGTTTGATTTGTTCGTTGAATCAGTTACCAAGGACATCACGAGACGTTCCAGCTGCGCCAGACGGCCATGCACATCTACGGGCGTGGGCCGTGATTGCGCGGGACTTGTTTGGTAGTCCAGGTAAGTACAAACTTGACCTCGAGCCGAGCAGGTTGAACATGGCTTTTGGCGGTCGCATCGAGACCTGTATGAACTGATTGGCATCGCATCGAGAGAACAACGTCAAACATATGAAATACTTACTTCCTGCGCCGACAATAGTTACAAGAAAGCTGAAGCTTATCCCTGCGTCTACTTGGATGAGGGACCGGGCGTGATGGACCTGACGGGTCATCCGCTTAGTTGAGAGAAGGCAATCCCGTCACATTATTATCCTGATCGTTTTTTGACATCATGAAACTAAGTGGTTCTCTCACTAAGAGTCGGGCCTCATCTAGCATAGGGAATACACAGAAGTGGTCGATATTTGTAAGAAGGGAGCCTGGGATGTATCTGGTCAGAGAAGTCTTCCCGATCAAGCAAGCGCGACATCGATAAAGAGAAAAGTGATGAGGCCAGCCCCAACCCTAACACCAGTCGTTGCTTGTATGTACTAGTTTGTCGATTAACTATTGTTCAAGTTCATGCTCATGATTATGCATAGTAATTTAGTAAGTAGATGCAGCAGTACTTTACTCGTTGTTTCCGAGAACACTTGTCGCAGTCATTCATTGATTAGGATCGCATATACGACCAGATATCCGATCCTCCTAGATGGCATCAATCACGTACGTCGACAGTACACTTCCAAGGTTACCTAGGTACTGCCTGGCATTATATAAAGAAGAAATGTCGGATTCAAGGAATATTAAACGTTCATGTCTCACGTATTTGTTCTCAGGTTGAAGCCTACTACACTCGCTACCTAATTAGGTCAAATGTCTGCCGAAGTATCATCTGTACCATCTCTTGAAGCCATGTCCGAGTCGAAGAAGGCGTCCCTTGGTCAGCTCGAGTCTGGGAAATTGGGAGAAAACAAGCCTGAAGACAATATTGTATCTTGGGATGGACCGGATGACTCTAGCAATCCTCACAACTGGTCCCAAAACAAGAGATGGCAGCATGTCATTATTGTCTCAATACTGACGCTTATAACGCAAGTTTGCCCCCTTTTTAAAGAAGTTATGCGCAAAGGCATGCTTACAAGCTTTAGGAACATGGCACCGACTATGTGCGCACCTGGTGTCAAAGATATAGCTATTGACCTGGGCACAACATCCAAGGTGGTCAGCACCCTAGCCGTCACCCTTTATGTGCTGGGTATCTCCATTGGACAGTTGTTCACGGCCCCTCTGAGCGAAAAGCATGCACGTCTACCAATCTATCATATCTCAAGCACACTCTTCGTCGTGTTCCTTATCGGAAATGCATTGAGCCAAACTACAACCCAATTCCTGGTGTTTCGGTTCTTCTCTGGATGTGCCACCGGCACACCCATGGCACTAGGTGGAGGAACCATCGCGGATATCACCACTATCGAACAAAGAGCAGTTTCGATGGCCCTTTTCTCTATGGGGCCCCTAGCTGGACCAGTTAGTAGGCCATCTGGGCACTTTCCACTCTTTTGAATCGTCGAATCGTTGAATCGATATTAACAAATAGATCGGTAGGTTCTCGGACCGGTCATTGGGGGCTTCCTCGTAGCCAGCAAAGGGTGGCGTTGGACCTTTTGGTTGCTCGCTATCCTTGGAGGCTTCTTTGAAATTTTAGCCGTCATTTCCATGCGTGAAACTCATCCCAAGATCATTCTCGCGCGTAAAGCGGCTTACCTCCGTGCCACTACCGGAGATTTGACAATACGAACCAAGTCTTCGAACAATCTGTTGGCGAGACAAGTTCTTTCCCAACTGCTCCTTCGTCCTATCAAGCTCCTGCTTTTATCACCCATTTTGCTCGTCATCTCCTCATATGTCGCTCTGGTTTTTGGGTTTATGTACCTCCTTTTCACAACATTTACCGATGTATTCGAAGGCCAGTACGGATTCAGTAAATCAACTTCCGGACTCGTATACTTGGGGTTAGGCGTCGCACTCGTTGCGAGCATGTTCATCTTCAACATGCTTAACGGCCCCGTTCAAGCCGCGCGTATGAAAGTGGAAGGAGTGCAGCAGCACCGATCAGAACACCGACTGATATTAATGATCTGGTTCAGCCCCTGCGTAGGTCTTGGATTATTTATCTACGGCTGGACAGCTTACTATAGAGTGCAGTGGATTGTGCCTATTATCGGTACTATGTTAATGGGATTTGGTGCCTATTTCGTGATAGTACGTTAACTACTGGGCACTTCTTCCTATGGAATTTTAATGGCTAATCATTCTACAGATGCCGGCACAGCTTTACCTTATTGATGTCTTTGGTTCTGAGGCTGCTGCATCTGCACTAGGTGCAAATAACCTCTTGCGATACATTTCAAGTACGTTTCTTCCGCTAACCGGTCCGAGCTTGTATCAAACTCTCAATTATGGCTGGGGAAATACTTTACTGGGGTTTATTGCGTTGGCGTTTGTCCCTGCGCCTCTGCTGTTTTACAAATATGGAGAACAGCTGCGTACCAGAGCTGCCACTCGAGTATCTCCTTGACGGGATAATTTTGCGGTATCAATAATGGAGTGTTCAATTCTGGCAAGGAAAGGTTCGTTCATGAATGACAACACACCAACTAATAATCAACCTAGAACAATTTTGGATTTGGTCTAAGTATTTAAAGTGTTTCGGCTTGGAAGGCAATTCAATAGACTATAATATCATCGAAGCTTAATCTTTATTACTAGGTTTAACCTTGGAACTATTCTCAAAATATCTATGGATATACCAGGTGTGATATCTTGCAGAAATCCCTGCTTTCTAGTCTATATGTCGGTGTTCTAGAAACAGTCCTGCACATATCGAATAAAAATTCCGTGATCTGTAAGAATAAACGGCTCAGTTTCTGTTGCCATATAAATTTTCAAGGTTGTCATCAAAAAAGCGAAAAAGGAGAAAAAGGAGAAGGGGTTATGGAAAACCGCTATCTTGCTTTGCAAGACCTACCAATAAGCATGGAACTTCTAACGGCGCCGATGCTCCGATCAGACCTTCCGATGCTCCTGTGCAAAGTCCAAGCCCGGTGATGTCTGGAATTCTAACTTAACTGGACTGATGTTTTGCCAATATCTCGTTCAAATGCTGAACGTTCAACCCCTATTCCAGGAAAAAGAACAGATCCGATACTTTGCCATTATTTGTGTTTACTATAACCCTAACCCTAACCACATCTATCGATTAAAGTGACATCATCCTGATTGGCACCTGACAAATCAGGCTTAGTCGGTAATAAACACATGTGACTGTCAGATAGCAAATTGCGCCTAACCTATCTGGGAACTGTACAGTCCTACGTAAGCGCCGGTCAAACTGCCAAGATCGAAGCTGGCTGTTACAGCCTCATCGACCAGGTAACTACCTACTTCTTACTTCTTCCTTCTTACAAGCAATCACTTAACAATCCCTCACTCTCTTACTGATTCTTCTTATTAAGAAGACAATATAACGCCTCTGAATCTCGGTAGACAGCACCTTCATGGCTTATCTCTCGCTCGAGTTGCCATTTTGAGCTCTTGAGACGCTTGTTCGACGTCTACAGTAGTTAGGCGTCGAGTTTCTGAAGCGCTGTCTCTGTCTCGACCCGGACAGCCCAGCCTGCTGCCAGTCGTCCAAGATGCGGACATTCTACTTGCTCGGGCTGCTATCCACGCTGTCCCTGTCGATAGGTACAGGCGCCGTGCGAAACTTCACGACTCGAAGCTTGGATCCTCTTCAAGCTGCCTTCGACGATCGCTCACCGGATTGCCCCCCGTGTTTCAACTGCCAGCTCGACGCATTTCAGTGCCACCAGTTTGCCGACTGCAACAAATTTACCGGAAAATGCTCCTGTCCTCCCGGGTACGGTGGGGACGACTGTTCTACTCCAACATGCGGATCTCTGGCAGACGGTGTGAATCGCGGGCCTCGCCAGGACAAGTATTGTGAGTGCAAGGACGGCTGGGAAGGCATTAATTGCAATGTTTGCAAAACAGACGATGCCTGTAATGCCATGATGCCGGATGGAGAAGACGGCGTCTGTTATACACAGGGTTTGGCCGTCAAGGAAAATCACCAGATGTGCGACGTCACCAATCGTAAGATCCTCGATCAACTGAAGGAGCGCAAGCCGCAAGTGACGTTCTCGTGCAAGGAGAAAGATGAAGGAGACAAAGTTTGTAACTTTCAATGTACGTCGTTGCCCCTTGGAAAGATGGGGAAGAAAACGACAAAGTCTTAGCTGACCTGTGAAATATAGTTTGGGTGGACCAGGTCGAATCCTTCTACTGTGCTCTCGAAAACTGCGACTGGGGTCTCGAAGCCGAATATGACCGCAATACGACAAATTACAAGTGCCAGAATATCAAATGTCAATGTATTCCCGGACGCATGTTATGTGGTGAAGAAGGCTCTATTGACATCGGCGACTTCTTAACCGAAGAGATCAAAGGTCCTGCCACATTCAGTACGACCACAACGTCTGATGGCGGTAAGAACGATGGCAGTACCTTTAAGGAGCCTGCAATGAATGATTTGATCAAGAGTGTCTTTGGAGACGAGAGTATTACTCTGAAATGTCGCGCCGGTGAATGCCTTTACAAGACGGACGTGCCTGGTTACCAGCGACCCGTCAAGAAAATCAACACGCCGCTCATTGCAGGCGTTATTGCCGGTTGTTCCTTGTTCGTTGTCGCCGTGATTCTGACCATCTGGTACCTATCGCGGCGCGCCGCTTACCGTGGATATGGAGCCATCAGACTGGACGAATCCGACGACGAGTCCGACAAACTTCTAACCGATCAGCGTGCCGCTGCCTTACTCTTCGATCGTGTCTCTTACAACCTCAATGGAAAACAGATTTTATCGGACATACAGGGTGTCGCGCAGCCTGGTGAAATCACCGCGGTCATGGGAGCCTCTGGTGCTGGAAAGAGTACATTCCTCGACATCTTGGCCCGCAAGAACAAGCGCGGCATTACACAGGGCGATTTCTACGTGAATGGCGAGAAAATCAGCGATGCTGAATTCAAGAGCATGATAGGCTTTGTCGATCAAGAAGATACAATGCTTCCGACTTTAACTGTTCACGAGACTATATTGACAAGCGCTCTGTTACGCTTGCCAAAGGACATGAGTCGAAATGCCAAAGAACAACGAGTCACCGAAGTTGAGAAGCAACTGGGCATCCACCATATTAAAGATCAGATTATTGGCTCTGAGGAGGGCAACGGACGCGGTATTTCCGGTGGAGAGAAGAGGCGGGTAGGAATTGCATGCGAACTAGTTACAAGTCCCAGCATTCTCTTCTTGGACGAGCCTACGAGTGGCTTGGTAAGACTCTCCTCTTTTACCTTGAAAAGAAGTGTTCAAAGGCTAATCAGACTTATGTAGGATGCATTCAATGCTTTCAACGTGATTGAATGTCTTGTCACCCTGGCTAAAACCTACAACCGAACTGTCATTTTCACAATTCATCAACCTCGCTCCAATATCGTGGCACTTTTTGATCGCTTAATTCTGCTCGCTAAAGGAAGAACCGTTTATTCTGGGCCGTTCTCCTCCTGCCAGCGATACTTTGATGAAATCGGATACTCGTGTCCTCCGGGTTTCAACATTGCCGACTTTCTGGTTGATCTCACAATGCATGCCAGTGGATCGCAGTCGCCGGTTGAAGACAGCTTTCTTGACGTGCGACGAGATATTTTGAAAACCGCCTCGAGCAGTCTCCGAGCAGTGAAATCGATCGCCAGTGCATCCAATGCCAGCATGGAAGATACTGCACGAGCCACGCAAGAAAACAACATTCGCCCCTCGACTAAGCGGCAGCAATCTTTGAAACAACGACAGGATAAGCAGCTTTTCACGCGTCGTAAAACTGATACGGAAACTCCTCCGACGCCCAAAACCGACGACGAAGAAACGATCACGGTCAGCGACCACTCGCAGTGGCTCCGACTTTCTTCTCGCAACGGTGCTGTGCCCGCTGTGAGCCTTGAGGATCCTGATCAAGTGCCTCCGCCTGCTTCAGGAACGACGGATCTGGATGTTCTTGTCAATAGTTACTCTACATCTGATGTGGCCAATTCCGTGCACGAAGAAATTATGTCTGCGATCGAGCGTGCCAATGAAGCCAATGCAAACCCGAACGCCGATATAGTGGGCAACGGTCCAGCAAGAGGTTACGCTCGAATCGGCCTATTGCGGCAATTCGTGATCCTATCCAACCGGACCTGGCGCAACCTCTATCGTAATCCAATGCTAATGCTCACGCATTACGCTATTTCTATCTTACTTGCGGTCCTCTGTGGATATCTGTTCTACGGCCTCACAGACGACATCAAAGGATTCCAAAACCGTCTGGGTCTCTTTTTCTTTATTCTTGCTCTCTTCGGTTTCAGTACTTTGACCAGTCTCACGGTATTCTCTTCGGAGAGATTACTGTTCGTTCGTGAGCGCGCCAACGGATACTATTCGCCATTCGCCTACTTTTCTGCGAAAGTTATCTTTGATATCGTTCCCTTGCGTCTCATACCGCCAATCATTATGGGAGTCATCGTGTATCCGATGACTGGACTCATTCCAGCCGTTCCCGAGTTTTTGAGATTCCTTCTTATTTTGGTTCTCTTCAACTTGGCAGCCGCAGCAATCTGCCTTTTTATTGGTATAGTTTTCCGCGACGGCGGTGTGGCCAACCTGATTGGAAGTCTCGTCATGTTATTCAGCCTGCTATTTGCTGGCTTGTTATTGAACCACGATGCTATTCCGCCGGCAGCATTGTGGCTTCAAACTGTGAGTGATGCATCTCTTCTACCGTTGAATTCTACCTACTGACACGTGTCCTATAGCTGTCGATTTTCCATTATGGATTCGAAGCGCTGATCGTCAATGAGGTGACATTCCTTACGCTTATTGATCACAAGTACGGCCTCGATATCGAAGTGCCGGGAGCATCTATCCTGAGTGCCTTTGGTTTCGATACCCTGGCACTCTGGCAAGACGTGGCTGGTTTAGGAATTATTTCGGCTGTCTTCATTGTACTTGCCTACGCTGCCATGCACTTTCTTCTTGTAGAGAAGCGATAATTCGCTCTTCACTCTCTATATTGTCTATATCTCTGAACATACAGTTTCGTGGCGTTTATGCTCTTCTAGTCATTGGGTACTTTGCTGAACTGTTTACAATGTATTGCATTCTTCATTTTTCTTCTTGGTTCTCCAGTCCTTTTTAGCCACAAATCATCGCTAAATCCGAGTGATAGCCCACATCACCGGAGAATCAAGAGTCCGAGGGTTGAATTCAGTAAATAGTCGTAGAGGACAGTATGTACTATGTAGTGATTGCAACAAGACTTTTGCCGCTCGCTTACGTATACAGACAGCATCGAGGGTTAGCTAGGTAGTAGCCGCGCGGGTAAATTAGGTAGCTAACTAGATGCTAGCCACATAGAAAACTTTCCGCCCGCCGCGAGAGCCTCCCAAAATCCACCGACCTCATCTCTGGTGCCATCTGCAAGTCAGCTTTTCCTTGTCCCGACACAGAAACTCGAAGAGTGAGTGCTTGTCTAATATTTCGAGAACAGATTTCAAACCTTTTGTTTCCCACATAGACTGGTCACACGTACCTTTTTCTTGGTGAGTCGAATCGTCATATCCCGCTGTGACTGCCCATAAATCATTTGCATCCGGAGTGACGATTAAACTAACCCGAGTCCAGTCTGGTAGATTCAATACTACAAGAGGAAATTTTCTTCGAATAACAACCATTTTCCTGCGAGATTTCCGAAATCCGGTCAAAATGTCTGGCGAAGCGTGGCTCTACTTGTTGGCGGTGTTGATCAATGCTGTCAACTTGTTTCTCCAGGTTTTCTTCACAATTATGTACAGCGATTTGGAATGGTGCGTACTAACAGCGTGTCTTGTTTTCTTTCCTTTTTTTCAGTATTTTTTGTTTGTGCTTGTGTTGTGTTTGATTGACTCGAAACTGACATCGTTTCTAGTGATTATCTCAACCCTATCGAACTCTGCAACCGTCTCAACACCTACATTGTCCCCGAAGCCGCTGTTCATGCTTTCCTGACCTTTTTGTTCGTGATTAATGGATATTGGCTTGCCATTATCTTGAACTTGCCTTTACTCGCGTACAACGGAAAGAAGTACGTCTTTTAATCCCCCTTTCCTTTAATTTGGTAGGATAAACCCAAGCATATACTAACAAAGCCGAATTAGAATCTTCGACAATCAGCATCTCTTGGATGCCACCGAAATCTTCCGCAAGCTCAATGTCCACAAGAGAGTAAGTTTCTTCCAATAGCCTTTTGCCTGGTCGGTCAACTGTGGTCAGTAGATTAATGACGAACATTTGCGCAGGAATCATTCGTCAAGCTTGGATTCCATCTGGTCATGTTCTTTTTCTATCTTTACAGCATGATCGTTGCTTTGATTCATGACGAGTCACATTAAAGAAGGGTGAATTGAATTGGTTGCTTGACACGGCGACGATTATATTGCCTACGTCTTCATGCGCTACGACTCTTGACGATGGCTTCTTTCAACGTTACGGAGGGAACTGGAGGTGTGAGATAATTCCGATCGCGGGTGGAATTGGAATTGGAATTGATTCGGAGTATGTCACAGGCTGCAAGGGCTGTGAGACTGTGGGACCAGAAACAGATTTCGCCAAAGAGGCTGGGGGAATATTATACGACAGGATGAAAACTTTTTCTTCTATGATATGGTTTAATAGTGGCCTCGATATAAGATATGGATGGCAGGTGGGAAGAGGTTAGCTGAGTAATGGGTGCGAGGGTCGAGGGTCGAGGGTCTTGGTCTTTGTTATTTGCTACATGTTGTATGTCTTAGATGTTGTATATACCTCTGGCGTGGAATTGATTGCTCCTGATATTGAATGTTCTCGTCTGTGTTTTTGATATAGTGAATTAATCTTGTATCATTTTTAAGCAAAGAATTGATTAATTGGCTGGGTGGCTGGCTGTCTCGTGAAAATGACAGGTGCATCTGTGGTAGTTGCGGGTCGCCGTTAATTGTGTCCCGGTGCATCAAGCATCAAGCATCAAATTAACCGTGTCGCAACTTTATATCGATATATTCTTCAATCATACCACCAACACAATGGCGTCGCTGCTGGGCGTCAATTACGACTCATCAGGCGATGAAAACGAAAAGTCTAACGAAAATTTTACCCCGGCGACTAAACTGGTCGCTGCGCCAGAGGTCAATGTAGAGGTATGGTCTTTTGCCTTCTCCCAAATCTGCCTTAAAATATCAACTTTCGTTCTGACTTTAAAACTGCTCAGGACCCATCTAGCTTGCAACTTATTGCAGGATCTAGCTCATCTTCAGCTTTGACGTACAACGCCAAGTACGACGACCTCACGCGACCGAGTCAGGGTCCCGTGAACCCATTCAAATCGAACAGCGGTGTCGGGAACGGCCTCAAACGGAAAAACGTGCCTACGGGACACGCAGAAGAGACAGCTATTAGCGAGGCGACCTTCACTGCACAGCATCACACTTTCCAAAGCCTGGGCTACACGCGAGACCCCAGTAGACCAGATGCCTTTGTGGGCGACTTGAGTCGTGCGGCGCAGCACGGCGGACGAGATTTCATACAGATGAGGCCATCGAAGGAAGTTTCGGCGGCATTGAGGAGGAAAAGACAGAAAAAGGGGGATGCAAGTATTGTCGATGGTGAAGGAGCTTATTTAGGCCCGTGGGCGAGATATGAGAATGACGATCAACTTTATGAGGAGGAAGCTGCCGAAGCGGGCTACGAGCTAGCGAGTGATGAGGAATTCGTGGAAGAAGAGGAAGACGAAAGTCTGTCGAAATTACCGGCCCTGGCGACTGATTATCAAGACGATACTTCGCAGAAGGAGACAACGGAATTCCACGGTAGTGAACAGTTTGACTATCTCGGACGAACATATATGTGAGTTTCTTCGTGCTTTGAACAAAAAAAAATGGTTACTGACCTCTTTTATTTTCTCAGGCACGTCCCCCAAGATCTGGATATCGACCTCAAAAAAGAGCCAGGCAGCGTCAAGAATTTCATACCCCGGAAATTGGTCCAAACCTGGAAATCGCACACGAAACCTATTACATCGCTACGCTTCTTTCCTCGGTCAGGTCATTTGCTGCTGTCGTCTGCTGCGGATGGTAAAGCAAAGATATGGGATGTTTATCACCAGCGCGAGCTTTTGCGCACGTTCTCGGGCCACAACAAATCAATCAGTGATACCACTTTCCATCCTACGGGCAAAACATTTTTAACTGCCTCGTACGATCGACAGATTAAGTTGTGGGATACAGAATACGGAAAATGTATATCTCGATTTAGCACGGGCAAAACGCCGCATGTTGTGCGCATCAACCCCGATCCAGAACATAATCACGAATTCCTGGCAGGAATGTCAGATAAGAAGATTGTCCAATTTGATACACGGACGGGCGAAATGGTGCAAGAGTACGATCACCATCTAGCTGCCGTAAACACCATCACATTCGTCGACAACAATCGTCGATTTATCACCACGTCCGACGATAAATCGTTGCGCGCATGGGAATACGGTATTCCCGTACCCATCAAATACATTGCCGAAGCAGATATGTTCGCCATGGTGCGCGCATGCCCTCATCCATCGGGGAAATACGTCGCTTTCCAATCAGGCGATAATCAAATTGTCGTCTACGCCGCCACCGACAAGTTCCGTCAGAATCGCAAAAAGGGGTTCCGTGGACACAATAATGCCGGATATGCTATTGATATTACTTTTTCGCCAGATGGACAATTTATTGCGAGCGGTGATTCGGGCGGGTTTGCCTGTTTCTGGGACTGGAAGACCGGTAAAATGTACCATAAGATCCAGGCAGGTGGCAAGGACGGCTCGGCCATAACGTGCTTGGACTGGCATCCTCAGGAGACTAGTAAGGTAGTCACTGGCGGGCTTGAGGGTGTCATCAAGTATTGGGACTAGGTCTGAATCGAGTTGAAATATTCTTGTATGATAGAGTATCTGAGTCGAAGTGCTTGGACGATCACGCCTAATTTCAGCTAGAGTTTTCTCCATGCCAATGAAACGAGGCGAGGATTACCTGTAATTACCTAGGCTCTCATACGAGATGAACACGCGCATTCAGTATTATATGATGCTCTATTGAATGCCATATAGATTTAATACTTCACAACAAAGAATGATCGAATATCTCTTTCCGTGGTCATAACGATACAAATATATCCCATTTTCCAGTGCTTGGACAACTCCCATTCACACAAATAATACATCTCTTACAATGTCATATAATCATGTAAGACAAGAAAGGAACCACCTATCATACAATGCATAATACCTCAAAGGACGACGTTCGGACGACGTTCTCGAAGGACGATATTGCTTGCCTAAAAACTAGCCATCTCAATATAAGAGCTCACAAAACTCAATTTCTTGCCTTCGTCAGTATTCATGATTCGTCGAAACTCTTCGTAACTCAATTTTGCCCCGCCGCCACGAGCATTGATCTCGCGTTCGGCCTGGTTTAGAGATGCCCAATATACGAGCTGGCGACGCGAAGGCCGCGGAGACGCAGCAGCAGCAGCAGCGTCTCGGGCGTGAGTTGGGGGCAGTTGTGGAGATCGGTGCACGGGGGATCCCGAGGATGGAGTCGGTTTCAAGACTGGTGAGAATTTCGGGGCAGTGGCTTCTGCGTGATTTGAGTCGTCGGCTTGCGGCATGGGAAACATTGTTGAATTATCGAGTCGTAAATGAAGAGACGAGGCTGCTGCCGCTGCAAGACTAGGTACAGTCGGTTCTTCATTGGGCCTGTGTTGAGGTAGCGTTGGATCGATTGCTTGGACGAATTCGACCGTGTC
The DNA here is from genome assembly GCA_002916415.1 of Talaromyces borbonicus. Classification (NCBI taxonomy): domain Eukaryota; kingdom Fungi; phylum Ascomycota; class Eurotiomycetes; order Eurotiales; family Trichocomaceae; genus Talaromyces; species Talaromyces borbonicus. The sequence continues at coordinate 1,357,556 of NBSA01000017.1, read as the reverse complement.
TGTCGCTTCGGTTTCCTCGATTTCTTCGGTTTCTTCATTTCCTTCGTTTTCTTCAACAATTGAAGCGGAACAGGACTCGGCGAAAGTTTCAGCATCCTCCACGACCGTGTACCCAGCAGCATTCAACAATTCTTCTAATGTCGCAGATTCGTAGTCCAGAAGACTAATGGTCCCGGTATCAGGATTGCCATCGTCAGTCAGCTTACTTTCGTTTTGGAATTTTTCGATTTCGCTGGCCCAGCGCAGACGGTCATGGCGAGTTCTACGGAGCTCCATCACGAGATCTTCCTTCTCTTTGAATAGGACATCCAAAAGCTCGTTCATTCCTTCCTTGGTCGCTTGATAGAGTATCTCTTTGCCGATATCTCTCTCTGGCTCAGGTACCTCGAACCCTCCCCAGCGTTCACCAACCGACACCGAGCCGTTAGAGCGTACGTCGTAATCGTCGTCTTCAAATCGCACTTTCGATGAAGATCGAGATCTCAAGGACGGAGGTCGAGAAGACTGTTCTTGGTAGCCGGATTCATCTCCGGAATCTTCATCAGTTTCGTGCTCAAATCCCTCCGGAGCGGTAGCACCGTCTTCTTCGTCGGTGTAAAATCGCCGACGCCGCCATCGCTCATGGATGGCCCTTCTTCGAGCCTCCTCTGTTGCGGAAGAACCGGCACCCTCGTTTTGTTCGTCATCGGCACTGGCATCACCGTCCTCATCCTCTTCTTCCTCCTCCTCATCCTCTCTGTCGTCATCCTCGGACTCGTCTTGTTGCGATCCATCATCGATACGCAACCTACGCTCTACCTCAACACCACCAGAAACAGAAGATGGCGGCGACACGTCGGAATGCAGACCCGGCAAATCTTGTGTCGGTCTAGGTCGACGACGAACAGCAGCATCACCTATGGCAACGTAGGGATCACCATGATCCATGCCGTCTGGTCGCAGGACACCGACACCATCTATGACTTCCATATCGCCTTCAAGATTGGTACGCTTGCCCTCACCAGTCCGTGGAGTCTCTGCGTTGCCGAAATTCCCACTAAAGGCCGAGCTAATTGGACGAGTTCCAAGTACTATGTCTCGCGCAAGCGTGCCATCGCCGGGACCGTAGTCTTCTTCCCATGCCTGAACAGTGTCGGCACTCAATTCTTTGATGAGTGCGTAATACGCTCGAAACATTCGTAGAAAGTCCTTTCTTTCGATATAACCATCATCATCGACGTCGTATCCTCGGAATATGCGGCGCATTTTCTCGTCAATAGCTTTATTATTAAAGCTGGCAATGCCCTTGGCAAATTCTTCAAATCCGATAAGATTGTCGCCGTTAGTATCGTAAAAGGCAAACATTCGGTCAAAAATGAGACTCGGCGGTGGTGACCGGGCTGACGTATTTGGAATGAAACAACGATCAAAAGTCTTGCGATCAATAGCCATACCCAGCTTATTTGGGTCGGCGGGCCAGGTAGTATTTGCCAGACAGCGATACTGATCCCATAATGCATCAAGTTCCGTGTTCTCGAAAGTCGTTTCCTTGGCTAGTCGCCTGCCCAGTGCTGGTGGGAGATTCTTAGGAAGAGTATCAGGTTTGCCCGGGTACCACACGGGTCGGCCTTGACGGGGGATACCCATATATGGCGCGGGAATGCGCACTTTGAGGAAGATATGGGTCTTGTTATGGACCTGCTGGGCTTCACAATTCTCGCATAGATCGAAGTCAATGCAATTATCGCACCGATACCGAATGCCCTGGATGGGCATCATACCACAGTTGTTGCAGGTAACGCCGCGGTGAATGTAGCCGTCCTTTTTAGCCTGATCCTCTGCAATATGATATAGAAGGTTGAGCAGATTTTGGCCTTCGCGAGCCGGTTCTCCATCGGCGTTGTCGTTTCGCCATGAAAAGACACTCTCTGTCTCTCCCGCATCGCCAACAGCCGGACCCGATTCATTTATTTCTTCTATTTCCTGCGCAGGGCCGTTGGCTGATAATGTCACTCTAGCACCCTGCTGGCGTCGTACACGTAAAGCTTCGCCAAATGCGGGATCCGCGTTGAACGCAGCCAGTGCTCGCTGAATTCCATCGTGCGAGATACCGCGATGGCTAAGTTCTCGCGTCAAATATTCTCTCTCCTGTGATCCCTCCGGTATGGTATGGTTCGGCGGGAAGTCCAGCGCAAAGAACGACTCGAGAAAGGTATCCTCCATCATATCCCTCATTCGATCTGCATGAGACTCCGGCATGCCGACTTCGGCCATTAACTGATTGCGCGTGACAAGCAGAGACGGCAACAAGCCACTCTCCACCAACCGACCGTCCTCCGTCTCGATTCTGAAAGTGCCGTACGCTCCATTTTCCCGCTCGAGCTGCTCTAGGTGTGCTATTGCTCTCGACGAAGGGGTTTCGGTTGCATTGTTTGTATTGGAAGTAGTGGTATCGCGACGAGTGCGACGAACGACGGCACCACGGCGTTGTAGTCGTGAGGAGGGGCTGGAGGAAGATGAGGCTCCGGTTCGAGGAGATGAGCCGCCGTGGTAATAGAATATGCCGCCTATCAATACGAGTCCTGCAGCTGCGAACAGCGCAGGTCGGTAGCGAGAATACTCGTCTAGCATCACCTAAAAACCCGCCAGTGTCGATGGGACTGTTGGCCGAAAAGTGCCGTCATCAGAAGTGGCCTGAAGAACTAACTGTCACGCAGACGGAGCATGGGGTTATGGACGAGCCCAGATCTGATGTTCCTTTTCGTTTCAATAACAGAATGATAGTATCATCGTATCGAGGTATGTGTTAAGTAGAGAGTAATAACTGTATGTCGATTGTAAACTGAGGGAAGAACGTTCGTGAAGCATTGAAGCTTGACGAAGAGACTAACTTAAAGCTCCAAGTCGCGCTAGTACCAATATGGAAAAATACACATGTTGCAATTCTGAAGGACCTGTTATGGTTGATATCTATTCACAATTCATTCTCATGCATGGATTAATTTATATATCGTATGATGATGCTTTTGTTTCTTCATTACACGTCTAATCAAACTCAGTACAATTTTTCAACGCAACGTACAAGTATATTTGCAGCCGAACGGGTTCAGGGGAAGCCCTGCTATCATTTACTGTCGGGGGGGAAAAAATCAAAGCTTTTTCTCCTCGATGAAAAAACTGCTGATAAGTGCAAAGAGAGTCACACACATCTGTACGGCAAACGTAATATTCGTGGACCATCCGTATGCCATGCGGACTGTATTCTGCAGGCTCGGAGACAATGTTTCGATAAAGTCAAGAGATCGTCGTACACCAGCAACGATTTGATCTATGTCCTGGCTGCCGTGAAGCACAAGCTGCAGTCTGTCACGCAAAAGTTGTTGTTCAACGGTTGCAGCTAATGTGATACCGAGAAGACTTCCTAAAGAACGGAACAAGTACGAGCAGGCAGTTACCACTGCTTGATCTTCTGATGATGCATTCGAAACTGTCACGAGTAGAGAAGGAAATTAGCGACGGACAGTCTTCAAGTTTGCAAGGGCACAAGGAGTGTGTATGTACTTACTCAATCCGATCAATGTCGTGGTAACGCCTATTCCGTTTCCAAAAGCAGCAATCATTGCCCCTACTATCATCATCTGGTAGGTGTCGGCGATAGCACCCGAGAAGAGGTAAAGGACAAGAGAACCCGTGAGCAAGAACCCGTAACCATAAATCGTCAGTCGGTAATACGTTCCAGTCCGTCGCATAATGAATCCAGCCGCTAAAGAGCCCAACACACCAAAGACGATCTGTGGTAACAGTCGGATACCGGCGACACTGGCCGAAACACCATTGACAGCTTGAAAGTACAGAGGAATGAAGAAAATGATGCCCATGATGCCTGCAAAACTGAAGAAGTTGCAAGCATAACAAGCAAGTAGATTCTGGTCGAAGATCAGATGGCCCGGCGCAAATGGCTCTGAAGCCACGTAGTTTTCTATCAGAATGAAAGTGACAAACAAGACCAGGGATACGATCAGAGAGATGTAGGTTTCTGGTATAGACCAGGAGACATTGCTCCCTCTGTCCAGGCCGACGGAGAATCCAAGAACGGCTCCGACTAGGACGGTGGCTCCGAGAAAATCGATTCGTTTGAGCTTCGCAATCCAGCTACCTTGATCCGGGCCAGGTACGTGGAGAGAAAATGCCACGAACAAGAATGCGACTAGACAGATGGGTGCTTGTACGATAAAAGCCCTGGAAAAGTTTAGAAATGATAAGATTATAGACTGAGAGAGGAAGTCCAGCTTACCATCGCCATCCGATATAATCGGCCAAAATACCTCCTATCAAAGGAATCAATCACTGGTAAAAATTTCGCTTCTGAGAAAGAAATATACTGACCTAAAGGCGCGCCGATACCTGCTCCTGTAGCGTATATAATGTTGATAATGCCTTGCCACAGACCGCGATCACGTAGTGGCACCAAGTCACTGATGAGGATACTGACGACAGTTGTCATTCCCCCACCACCAATTCCTTGATAGACCTATTTCCTCATCAGCTCTATTCTCCCCACTCATGAGAATCATCGGCGTCCAAACTCACCCTCGCAGCAATCAACTGATTAATGTCCTGCGCCAACCCACAGAACAAACTGCCCGTGCCAAACACAACGTACGCAAACAAAAGACATGCTTTGCGTCCAAAGATATTCGACAGCTTGCCATACAGGGGCTGGAACGAGGTCAAAGTCAAGAAATACGAGGTCGCAATCCAGCTCGTCAAGTTGAGAGCGTTGAGATCACTGCCTATCTTTCCGTAACTTGCAACGATAATAGTCTGATCGGCTGCAGATAGGAATACCTGAATTTCGTATCGAATGAAATTGTTAGTGACTCACTTGGTGACCTGACCACACAGGAGAACAAAAGGACTTACCCCGATTGAGATTGCTGGAACAATATATCGAAGTCCAACTCGCTTGGGGCTTTTCTGCGATTCTCTATCCCCGTCGTTATCGCCGCGGTCATCACGCTGCGCATGCGAAAAAGCATCAGAGCCCTGTTCCGACTCAACTGAACCATTGGCGCAGACTTGATCGCTCAGTAATGGAGTAGTCTCAGAGATATTCGCTGTCATTGTGATAATCTGAAAGCATCCGTGAAGCCTTCCGACTTCTAATTATTTTGCGAAGCTTGCAAGGCTGCACTCTCCGAGAAAGGTGAACGGGCAGAATATACAAAAAATGCCGAAGATTAACTAACTTATCGGCAAGTATCCGTAATCAGAGCGATCAAAAGCCACGCAATTTTGTACAAGATCACGCTATATTCACCACCTTATGCGAATAGCTTGTCTTCTCCATTGACCTGCTAACTCATACACAACCACGAAAGAGATATATCAGTGACCAGAAAAAAATAAGAAGCATTAGAAATTGATAGAACGAATAACTCGGTAGAAAGGCTTCTCGACAGGGCCACTAACCCTATTCAAGAAGGTGACAAGAGATAACGTTATTTTTTGATTGAATTTGCTCCGAAGTTTGGATGGAGTCTTTAATTTGTAATCCAATGAGAGAGCTGGAAGGGCGCGGATTCGGCATTCTCTGCGAGAGAGTTTTCCTACCTAGGTACTCCGAGATGATCATTTATTTATCGAATTGTTAGAACTGCACGTATATACGAGTGCTCTGGATAATTCAAGAAACTACAGAGGTATAAGCATGTAGGAAAAATATGCCTGCGATGTTATACCCAGAATTTACATCTGCCAAGCGCTATGCAATCATAATCAAGCGAAGTCGCTGTCATGCAAACCACATATATATAACCTTTTTTAGACTTCCTAGTCATTACGCTGCAGCCGGGGGCATGGGAACTGGGCCGCCAGGGGAATCTGGCAGACGAGCCGTCAAGACCTCAACGCCATCTTCCGTGACAAGGAGCGTGTGCTCGAATTGAGCAGACAGCGAGCCGTCTGCTGTAACGCTTGTCCAATCGTCGGGCCACGTCTTGTCCTTGTGAGTACCGATGTTGATCATAGGCTCGATAGTAAAACACATGCCAGGTTTCGCTGCTCCAACGGTCTTGTTCTTGGCGTAGTGCGGAATATTCGGTGCGCAATGGAAAAGTTGATTGATGCCGTGACCGCAGTAGCTCTTGACTACGCTGCAATTCTGTGACTTGGCGTGTTTCTCAATGACATTTCCAGCCTCACGGAATAGCATGCCCGGTTTAACTAGTTTTATCGATTGCTCGAGACATTCTCGGGCGGTTTCCACTACTCTGACTGCGTCGGGATTCGCCTTGGCCTTGTCCCCCACGTAGTACGTTTCGTTGAGATCGCCGTGAAATCCACCGTGATATAAAGTCACGTCGATATTGACAATATCGCCGTCTTGCAGAGGTCTCTGATCGGGAATACCGTGGCAAATCGTTTCGTTTACCGAGGTGCAGACAGATTTGGGGAAATGCACGTAGTTCAGCGGAGACGGATATGACTGTGAGAGCATAATCAGTTTCTCTCTATCATCGCAGCAGGTCAAAGAATATGATTGAGAATCCTACTTGACGTTCTAGACACGCTTTGTGTACGACCTCGTCCAGATAATCTGTCGTTACACCAGGTTTGATTTCTCGCGCGGCAATGTCCAAGACTTCTCGAGCCAGACGACAAACTTTCCTCATACCCTCCTGCTCTTCCTGATTTAAGATTGTAATATTGTGTCGACCGACAAACTTCTGCTCGGATCGAGGAATGCCATCCTGGGCGTAGTCCGGGTACGGGATGGATTCAGGGACGGCGCGACGCGGCGAAAGAGGATACACGGGTCTTAAAGATCCTGTGAACGGGTAGGTGGGAAACGGATTGTATTGTCCGGTTGCTGGGTCTGGTTCAGAAACTACCTTGGGAACGAAGAAATTGCTGAGGATATTATTACTCTTGGTTTTGTGGACTGCCTTGTGGGAGTTCTGCGACGAAGTCAGCCATGATGCGTCCGGTGTTGGGAAGAACTCTTCCAAGAAGAACATACCCAACTGCGCTTGAAACAGTCTTGTGAACAAAAGAAGCTATCCGTGCCCATCTTGAGACAGGTTGGACATTGTAAAGTGCCGGCATCGTTGGCGCAATCGACCCCGATACATTTCCGAGTCTCAACTGCAGCCATGGCGAGGAGGGGTTCGAGGGGAAGCGGATCAAGACGTGTCCGCAGTGAATAGTATCCAAGTGGTATGCCGCAGTGGTTACGAGTAGCTGGTGAAAACAAATAGTAGGTATCGCGATGCGCAATATCCCGTATGCGCCCTGGCGAGAAGTCGTCAGAAGAAGAGATGAATTGGAAGAAAAAAGTGGAAGTCACTAAAACCAAAGTAAAACTAAAACTTCAATCACGGTTGTCCGCGGTGATGCCTTGTTTGTCAGGCACGACTGAGAAGGCGAACTTGCTGTATCGGTGCTAGGAATCTGCTGCAACCTCCGCTGCTTATTCTAGATAAAGCAATATTTTATTGTTTATATCGAGATATTCAATTGACATCATCGAACGCTTCTTCACGATTTCCTTTGTATGAGATTTTGTGTATAAAAAGAACCGAAGTCCTCGAGCAAGAATGGAGGAGGACGTGCAAGATAATATTGAACAATGGATACCTAGGTATCAAAAGAGATGATAGAATTATATATAGCAATTTATTTAATCATAATCGGTGCTATTCATATTGTGGGATTCCGGAGAACAGCAAAGTATCAATTCCAGTCGTCTGCTCTCACCCATCCGCCACCTCAGGGGGACGACGATACTCAACGTACCAAGCATTCCAATCCCGTAAGTGACAATACAAGCTCACGAGAACCGACTCGTAGCTGACCATCATCCACCCGACATCGACCTGCGTGCACCCCTCGATCGGCTCTTCCACGGGCTCTCTAGGATCTGACGTTGGCACCCAGTCCTTCCAGATCAGATTCACTATACCGGAGGGCATATCAGGATCATCCGAGATCACTGACTCTAGTGCGTAATCATCCACTTGGATGCAATACCGATAGCGCTGGGACTGGGCCGGCCCTGTATTTTGTTCTTGGTACGACGCCGTAGTGGCCCATTGCTTGAAATGATCACGGATCGCGGCAGTGCTCGCATCGTTGAAAATCGATGGATCATCAAAGACGAGAAGGTCCAGAGATCCCATCAAATCCAGCCCATTGTAGAATTGGAGGGTTTTCTCGACCTGCTGATAGAGCCGCTTCATAAACTCCTGCCAGTCGGAGTCACTATCGTATGTGCACCGGTAGATCACAAACCCCCATTTCCGGTGGCCGTCTTCCTCGAGGTATCGCTCGATATTGTCAGCGTTGTTCAGTTTCGTCACGACGTTGGGAGTCCGTCGAGACATGCCCTCGCGAGGTGGATGAGACATTGCCTAAGGGGTAAAGGACGTAGAGTGTGGATTTAGAAAGACAAGATGAAGTCAACCCGAGTGAATAAGTGCTTTGGAGAGCTTCCTGCACATCTGCTTCGGAGGAGGTGGGAGATTCTCGGCTCACATACGGACTATTACGGAGTACGGGGATTCAGCGGGGTAGTAAAGTATTCCATAAGTAATTTAGCCATCCGTGTATTGCATACTAAATGTCCATTTGATACATATCCCAATGTCTCAGCATAGTTGTAAATCATAGTTGGAGCCCTGGAGGCTATTTGGGATACCAAAAGCGGGGGCAGTCGGCACCCTTGGCTGGCCGCTTGTAAGTTAGGATTTAGCGCCTTATTAGGCGTTAAGTTATAGCGACGGGAGATGTGCTATCAGCTCCGTGTCTGCCGTGTCTGCGTCTTCCTTCGCCTAGTCACTACTGACGGATTTTATACATTCGGCCTAGCTATCGAATAATAATTATACCATCCGCTTCATCTCCTCTGTTTCTCCTCATCCGTCCTTCATTCACTTCGTTCATTTAAGGCATTTGCTGGCCAACTGCATGGTAAGACCCTTACGAGTAATTAAATATTTACATCTGCTCGTGCTACCTCAAGAAGATACCCCGACGCAGAGAGCATATCCAGCCCACAGGCTCTGACAATTCGAGCCAATTGCAGGGTTCCACTGGTAGAGCTCAGTGAAAGTGACATCAAAATCCGTCTCGATGGACGCGCACGAGTCGCCGCTGGCCACCGTGTAGTATTCGTCGCAGTTGGAAGCAATCCCCGTTTGGGTGGGCGCTGCTGGAGTCGAAGCGGCCGTGGGAGCTGTATTCGTGGCTGTCGAGGTTGGACCGTCCACGCAATATGCATACCCGAGCCACAGGTTCGTGCATTCGTTGCCAACTGTACTGAGAGATTAATACTGGTTCCATGCTTGAAGTGCTGGCTGGATGCTTGACGCAGAGTGACAACATACCACTTGGATTCCACTGGAAAAACTGAGTGAACGAGATCCCGAATTGGGCCTCGATGGTGCTGCATGAGTCGCCAGACTGGACCGTATAGTATTGCAGACATCCGGAAACGGTGCCAGTCGCTGTGGGCCCCATGGATGTCGTGGTCCTGGAAGTCGTGGTGGTGCTGGTGGTGCTGGTAGGAGTGGCAGTGGCCGATGCGTTTACACCAATGCAGATGGCGCGCGTATCTTCGTAGCTGAGGTTGGCATAGAGCGCCGAGTCGCAATCGGAGCCCATCCAGCTGTTCCAAGCCTCCAACTGAGACACTGTGAGGGAAAAGTCGCTTGCCAAATCCTCACAGTCGTAGCCTATCGATTAGAAGTTAGCGTCCGAGAACAAGTTACGATAGTATTAGACTGTACCACTCGAATTCTGGTACCCATAGACTTGAGTGAGACAGTCGCATGTCGAGATCATTCCCGGCTCGGTGGCATTGATAAAAAGACAGTAGCTATTCATGGTTGAATTGGCTGTCCCAGTCAGCACGCTCTACCCATCTATCACAATCACAAAGTGAGATGGATAAACCTACCACTAGACGTTTCATTTGACTTCACCACACAGTAACTGTACCCCGGCTGAAAACCGCAAAGGCTCATGTTTGAAGATAGACTGGGATTCCACTCGAGTAGCTCATCGGTTGTCACGGCGTAGTCATAGGCGATGTCCTCACAGTCGTTGACGCCATCAGTACTGTTATCGTAGTTGACGTAGGTGTAGCACCCCGGGATGGTTCCCGAAGCCGTCGGTAACAAGGAGGTCGTGTATACGAACCCAGGATTGCTTGTGGGAGTCGGAATCGCCGTATTGACTGAGGCAAATGTCGCTGGGGGCACTGTGAAGAGCTGAGTTACGGTGATTGTATACCCGGAGTACGTGGTGATGCTTCCCACGGCCTCCACGCAGTATGCAACCCCAAGTTCCAAGTTGGTACAATTCTCGTTGACCTCCGGGTTCAAGAAGTAAAAGTCAGCCAAGGAGAGCGAGAATTCCAGGGAAACCTGGGCGCAATCATCACCAGCTTGGACCTGAGACGTAGTGATGTTAATCTTCGTCTCCGAAAAACGATAGCTGACGCCGGAAGAGAACTCAAGCTCACCGTATACCAAAAACCGCAGTCTGTATTCGATCCACTCAGGACATTCGTAGGCACCGGCGCAGCAGTGGTTGCAGCGCCTACGGTGACAGTCGAGTTGCTGCTGGATGTGGAGGTATTATTGAGGTAGCCACCCGGAGGGCTGCACATCAAAGTGAAATAAATTAGTGGCGCAGTACAATGAGGTGTCTTCAGCAGGAACAGCTAGCCTTACCTCAAACACACCACATATCCGACATAACTGAGACTGTTCTGACAGAGATCATTGAAATTCGGATTCCAAGAAAGGAACTGCGGCACTGTCACGCCGTTTAAGGTCCTAGTGATGCTATCACACGTGTCCAACGCCTGCCAGACATATGTCTCGCATGGTGGTGGGATACAGAGCGTTGAGTTGATGGTGGCGAAGTTTTGACAGTACAGGTCCAGGTTGTTGGAAACCAGGAGATCGTAGGTGGATACATTGAGGGACAACGCCACCGAATTGCAGTCGTCCGTGGCTTCAACTGTATACGCGCCAGTGCAGGTTGGCGGAGGGCTGGTGGTCACTGATGGAGGAACAGTGGTGGCCGTGGAGTTCAAGGCATAGGCCGTCGGCGTTGTGAAGCCGTACCCGACTGTCGCATTGCAGCTCGAGGTCAAAAAGGCAAGGTTGCTGGCAAGATCAGGATCGTACCCAAGCGGACTGCCCATCATCAAAGCCTGGACCCCGAGCCAGCAATCTGAGCAGTTCTGGGCGGCGGTCAGGTACGACTGGTTCGACCATGCGAGGAATTGCGGATCACAAAACTCGCCGGATTTGCTAAGATGGGGATTCCATGGTTAGCAGGGAGCGTTGCATGATAGATGATGAGAGCAAGGATCAAGACGGACCTGTCCTGGCTGCACGAGACATTGTATGTGAGTAGAAAGTTATCTACAAAGAAAGTTGCTATAAAATGACTCGCAGATCAATACCTATCGAAAAGGCTCAGTCAGGAAGAACATGACAGTGCGGATGTTACCTGGATAGGAAATATTATTGTAAACAAGAATGTCAGTACTTTCCGTGCAGGAATCAAGGATGGTTGCCCTGGCGCTTTGCAATGAAGTATAGCAAGAATCCACACAAAGCTCAGTGACTGTATCATTATTTAAGATACCGTTAGTCAGAGAGAGCGCGCTGAGGAAGATGGGACACGAGACAGTCGTGTTCAAGGCGTCTATACACGATGTACTGAGCCATTGAAATGACACAAACATCTGCGCGCCAGAAAGCTGTTGCGCGAATGCTAGGCTAAACATCAGGACTATAGCCCGGATGGAATCCTTGAGGCCATTCATCGTGAATGATAGATTATGAGTGCAGTCAGTATATTCAGCAAAGCAAATGCTGTCTGAACAATGAAGATGGAGATCAATCTTTCACTATCCACCCCAGGTGATGGTCCTAGGATCATATTCCCCAACAACCAGAAAGAAAGAAAAGGCATTGCCCAAAGAGGCAGTTATAGGCAATTTCGAAATCGCCTGTACTTCATGATGCTAATCTACTGTCCCGCCCCTAGGGCGAATGAGTGATTAGATTTTTTGCCAGAGGCACTGCACTGGCCCCCACACCTGCGTCGTTAGCAGGTCCTGCAAGTAACCTCCCACTGCAATACTGTACATGTAGTATTCAGCAACCGAGATGATGCGCCATCAGCTGAATCTCTCATTTCAGACCTGCAGAAAAACCAAAAGCTATGAATGACTGATAGTAGATTTAATTCGTCATGTTTCATTTCAGCACGCCCTGTTCCGACGTTCCGACACTTCCAACAGCCCCCCCTGTTAAACTACGCTTCACTCTAGATGGACGCCTGACCTGATACCGAGCTGAATTTGACAGGGGGGAGAGAGGAGGGATGTCAGCCCATTCAGCCGAGAGGAAGGGGCGTAGAGCGGATAGAATATGAACTCACTGGATCTATAAGCTTGCTTCTTGTACCGCGTGCCTTTCGAAGAGTCAATCCTTCACTTTCCCAGGTCTTATGTGTAGTCCAGCTATGTGCTGGAATCATACAGGTAAGATGGGCCTGAACAGCTTCCATTTCGATTCTCTTCGCGTATGCCTCTTCGTCTATCTTCTTTTCACTCTCGCCAGCTGTTCATCAGTCTCTCAGGCTGCCGAAAACGAAGGCCGTCATCACAAAGGGATTGTCCGTGGTGAAGGCGTTCCATCGAATTCATTACTTGCTCGACAAGACACCTACCAGTGTGGTGCAGACAATCCATGTAGCAACGGCGCCTGCTGCGGTGCCAGTGGCTACTGTGGATATGGCCCGACGTACTGCGGCACTGGATGCGTCTCAAACTGCAATGCCACTGCTGAATGTGGACAGTATGCCGCAACTCCAGGACTAGAGTGTCCTCTCAATGTCTGCTGCAGCCAGTATGGATTCGTAAGTGACTCTATCCTCCCGGAGATGCATCGAAACTCGCTTTAATCTGCTGTTCTGACTGCATTTTGCCAGTGTGGTACCACGTCTGATTTCTGCGGGAGTATGTGTCCCGCAGTTGTAAACTGGAAGAGCTTCGAGGATGCTGACCTACCCGACAGCTGGTTGCCAGAGTAATTGTGTTTTGAACCCAAGCCCCCCAGCTGGCGCCTCTACAATCAGCATCACCCAGAATAAGGTGATCGGGTATTATGAGTCGTGGAATGCGCAGTTGGCCTGCCACAAAGTCACGCCGACAGATCTGCCACTTGACGCGCTGACCCAGTGAGTGAAGGGAAACTGCCAGCTTTGCCCTGCAATAATTCACTGACCGGATCGAAAGTGTGAATTATGCCTTTGCCTACATCGATCCGAGCTCCTACCAGGTGGTGACGATGGACGGATCCGTCCCAACGAGTCTCTTCTCAGATATCACCAACCTCAAGTCCATCAAGCAGGACCTCGGAGTCTTTGTCAGTATTGGTGGCTGGTACGTCGCAAAATTAATCACCCATCTGGCACTTCATTAATCAGAAATAGGGCCTTTTCGGATAATGACACAGCAACACAGCCCTTGTTCGGCGAGATTGCAGCGGATCCGACTAAGCGACAGACCTTTGCCAATAACGTGGTGAAATTCATGACGCAGTATGGTTGGTGCCTCCTGTTCTCTCTTAGCCGTTGCAGGGCAAACTAGGAAAAGTCTGACTGCGATAGGTTTCGATGGTCTGGATATCGACTGGGAGTATCCTGCTGCTCCAGATCGAGGGGGTAACTCGCAAGATACCGAAAACTACGTGCTCTTGCTTCAAACATTGCGCCAGACCTTTGATGCCAGTGGAAAGACATTTGGCATCTCATTTACGGCGCCGTCGTCCTATTGGTACCTCCGGTGGTTCGACTTGCCCAACATGATCAAATACGCGGACTGGATCAATTTGATGACGTACGATCTCCACGGAGTATGGGATGCATCGGATCCCATTGGAAGCATTGTCCAGGGCCACACCAATCTGACTGAGATTATCCTGGCAGCAGAGCTCTTTTGGCGCGTGAATGTCCCGCCTGAGAAGATCGTTATGGGGTTTGGCTTCTACGGCCGTTCCTTCACCCTCTCGGATCCCAGTTGTACCGCCCCCGGCTGTCCCTTCAGCGGTGCCTCCAACCCTGGACCCTGCACGAATACAGCGGGAATCCTCGGCTACTATGAGATCATGGACATTCTAGCACAGAAGCCGTCTATTACGCCGGTTCATGACTCCACTGACGCAGTCAACTACTTTGTGTTTGACGACAACCAGTGGGTCTCCTATGATGATGCGGTCACTTTTCAGCAAAAGGTCAGATGGGCAAACAGCGTCGGGCTTGGAGGCGCAATGATCTGGGCATCAGATCTAGGTGTGTTCAAAGTCCTCACAGCTGGCCTTTCCGAAGGTGGTTAACCAATGAGTTTAGACAATGACCAATATAAAGCGCACGCTGGTTTGGTAGATCGTAGTCTCATATCGACTCAGCTACTCCAGCAAGTCGACAAGGCGCTGTCTAATCCGCAGGCCGTGGTACAAGATATCGCCGGGTCCAACGGGCAGAATTGCTTTGTGTACAAAGGTAGCTGTGTCAATCTCAACGACAACAATGCGATCGCCCAGGCGTGCGGCTCCGGCTTCACCGCAGTTGGTTGGGATGATGATGGATGCGGCAAGAAGTCGTGTGTAAGTGCCACACTACAGCCTACCTGGCAAGGATGATTCGATGGCTTCTGACGAGTCCAACATAGCACTGTGGAAAGCCCGTCTGCTGCCCAAGCAATAGTGCACCGAAAAACTGTATCTGGCGTGGTAACAATAACGGAGGAGGTGCCGGTTCGGACTGCGATGCTCAGTGTGCCCCTGGTGAGATCAACATCAAGGGAATCAGGTCGTCTTGGGGCGGTGGTTTCCTGAATGACGGCAACACAAACAAATGTGCTCGGGGCGATAAGGTCTTCTGCTGTCCAGATCCTGACTATGCCACAGCCACGCATGGATGCTATTATGGGTCCTGGTATGTTTTCCTCAGCTGGCCTGATGCGACTTTTGGACGCTGACCCTGCACTCCGATCAATAGCCGAAGTAGCTGTCCCAGCGGATTCTCGTCAGTCTTGAGTAAAGTTGATAGCTGTTTTATTGGGTCTCAGCCATATTGTTGTCCCGATCCTGTCCAACTCGTTGGTTGTCATTGGATCCGCGGTAGCTCAGGCCTGGACTGCGCCAACCCAGTCTGCAATTCGACGGAGGTGGAAGTTGACAGAGCTCAGTATGGTGGCTCGAATCTTGGAGGATGCAGTTGTACGTTTTTCTTGACCATCTCTGTTCTTTGTGAACGGCCCTCGGAAATGAATGGCTACTAACCAGCCGTTCTGAGGCCAGGGGGACGCACCCAGTCAGCGTGCTGTACTGTACAGGTTGCTCCAAACCCGCCTGCCAGCTGTAGTACCGATCTCTGCAGTCTCTTCACGGGGTATTGTCCTTCGGACACCGATGACGAGAGCGCAGACTCCTGGACCAAGCGGGACCTGACGAGCATCGAAAGACGGGATTCCGGAAAGACGTACTACGTCGATTTGAATGGTGTGGGTATCAGGATCATCGCCATGGCATATCCGACGTTGGCTCGGATGTATGGCCTGCCATCTGCTGGCCAGATCATGCGCAACTTTTTCCGACTCATCGCAGGCTATTGTGTTGGTCCTACTATCAACATGGGGACCTTCCCCGGAACCAACCCACCGAGCAGCAGCCAGTTGCAGAACCTACAGGCGGAACATCCCATCGACGTAAGTACTCTGTAGCAGAGAATGATAACAATACAGACACTTGACTGACGACTGTTCAGCGACAAGTCATAACTTCCTTTGCGCAGGCGACTGTCAGCGGCACTCTCAAGTCGGGTGCGGCAGCGAATCTTCCAACGGTCCCCATGTACTTCTGGCAGCACCAACTACATACCTCCTATCCTGCGCTGGAAGCACGGCCCGCCGTGGGAGGTCCTAATGGCGCTCAACCCGACACCCCAAACGACCGGATGATGGAAGCATTTGGATCCTGGGACTATCTATATCCCTTCCTTCCGGTTGACAAGCAAATCAACGGTCCCAAAGGCCGCATTATGGCCGGGGCTGCTGCAGCAGACCTTGACCGAATCACGGCGCTGGCACAGACAGCCGCAAACCTCGACTCTCAGGAGCACGTCGATGAGCTGCTCTCGGCTATTCGAGTGGTGCGTTTCGAACCCCTTTCCCTTTTCTTCTCTTCTCTTCAAGCCTGTAGTCGCCAGGGATAGTATTAACGGGTTGTCCATCCGGACTTTCACTCCAGGCCTTCGCAACGTTTGAATATCTCAATACCGGCCCAGCATCCGTCCGCTTCAACGCGGTTCGCCAACAAGTCCGTCTTCAACTTAGCTACATTGAAGCAGATGTGGGAGTCCCCAACCTGGTCGCCTGGTGGGATCTATTCACTACTGATTATTTCGCATGGGTCGGGACCGAGGCGCAGACCTGGGCCAGACAAGCAATCGAAAATGCTGCGGCACCATATCAACAGGCAGCGACCGATCCAGCGAGGGGGACCTTGCAGACCTACGGACAGGTCATCGGTACCTTGGAGCAACTGTTTGACCAAATCGAGAACATGGTTCTTCCCCCAGACACCTCCATGCAGTACCCTCCTGGTAATGGGCAAAACCCTGGCAGTTGAACGTGACGGAGATGATGAGGACAGGACCCCGAGGCATAGGCTTCATCTCCTGAATACCGTCTTTCTATCTGTGCTCAGACTGTTAGTTCTAGGATAGATCCTTGATTCCAATTTTTGCTGAGATTAGTAGTGTGAAGGTCTGAATTGCCACCGTTGCCTCGCTGCTAACTAAGGTCGTCCAAATTTATTCTCCGTTGAGTTAGTTAAGTAACTTACCGTAGTCAACGTAATCGGTAACCTAGCTGGCCACATAACTACTGTCCTGTTGCAGACTCAGTAATAACACATTAGTATGCTTTACTGCATTGAGAAAGTGGTCAGCCTTTCCACACAAATTTACATACAAATCTAAGTAACCAACCATTAACTAGTTAACTTACCACTTCAGGGAGATTGCAACACCAGGCTTCGGCTGACTCAGCAGACAGCTAACCCGATTAGATAAGCTCCGGGATCGGCGGAGCTTTCTCCTCTAACCCTAGGGTAGATCGCGTGCATTCTTTTACTATTTTACTATTTTACTATTTACTAGGGTAAAGAACAAAGAAAGAAGAAAAAAGAAAGAAGAAAGAAAAAATTGCCCCGCGTGCGTGAACGGATTACACCATCGATGGATGCCTTGGTTATTAGGCTGATTCGATCGTGACTAAGATATTATTAATAATTAATTATTAATATTTCTTGGAGTCGATCAGACTGACTTCTTTCTCCAATGGTTGCATATCATCTCAACGCTCATCTTCTTCTCCTTCTTCTTCAGTTGCAAAAATGACTGCTCCACCACGGCAAAAGGTAGTGATAGTCGGCGCTGGTCCAGTCGGATCACTAGCCGCTCTCTATGCAGCCTCCCGAGGGGACGATGTCGAGGTCTACGAGCTGCGCGCCGGTAAGAATTGTTTATTGTTTGCGCGGGGGTTGATTTTACAGAGATCAAGATGCTGAGGTCGATTAGATCTTCGAGACCCGTCCACAATCCCGCTGAATTTCACAAAGTCAATCAACCTAGCTCTGTCGGAACGAGGCATCCATTCCATGCACCTGTCAGGTCGAAAGGATGCTGTAGAGACCATCTTGAATCAAGCAATACCGATGCACGGTCGCATGATCCACGGCAGGGATCTATCCGGAAAGCTCTGGCAAGCCGCACAAGCATACGATGTGCATGGACAGGTATGCTTCGTCTGTTCCGTCTTTCGTCTGTTTCTTGCCAATTGATTAATATTAATGGTGCTGGGTGTGGTACGATAGGCAATCAACTCGATCGACAGAGCAACCCTCAACAACGCGCTGCTCGACGAACTCGAGAAAACACCCAACGTCAAACTATTCTTCAACCACAAGCTCACCGGTGCCGATTTCCACGCACGCAAGGCGTGGTTTGAGCGCCGTCTGCCGGCCGAAACACACAAATCCGACCAAGGCAATGATGCAAACAAGCCGAGCGCCGTGGATTTCGACCGCGCCCCCGAAGTGGAAGTCGCATTTGATTTCCTCATTGGAGCCGACGGCGCCCATTCCGCCGCTCGATATCATATGATGAAGTATGCGCGCGTGGACTATCAGCAAGAATACATCGATACACTATGGTGCGAGTTCCGCATCGAGCCCACGGAAGCAGGCGACTTTCGCATATCTCCAAACCACCTACACATCTGGCCCGGTACAGAATTCATGTTTATCGCTCTACCCTCTCCCGACCGGTCGTTTACATGCACCTTGTTCGCGCCGGCCGATCACTACGCGCGGCTGGGAAATACGCCGGAACAATTATGCAAGTCCTTTCAGCAGTATTTCCCGGGTGTTTCTCCGGAGCTCATCCCACCGGAAGAGCTCTACCGACAATTCACGCAAAACCAGCATCTGCCGTTAATAAGCATCAAGTGCAACCCGCACCACTTTGATGCAAGTGTGGTGATTATCGGCGACGCAGCGCATGCCGTGCTTCCCTTTTATGGACAAGGGTTGAATGCCGGGATGGAAGACGTGAGAGTCCTCTTTGAGATATTGGATTCGCACGGCGTATACGACGCCACGACCAGTCCCGACGTTGTTTCGCGAGACAAGGCTCGAAACGCCGCTTTCGAGACCTACACGCGAACCCGAGTGGCCGACGCATACGCTATCAACGAGTTGTCCAAGGGAAACTTCATCGAGATGCGCGCCGGCGTCGTTTCGCGCTGGTACAAGTTTCGGAAATTCGTCGAAGAGAACCTCGATCGCTACATGCCGCAACTCGGGTGGCGAACGCAGTATTCGAGAGTCAGTTTCAGTAATATGCGATACTCGGAAATTATGAAAGCTGTTGAGCGGCAACGTCTTCTCCTAAAAGCAAGTCTGGGTACGGTGGCGGTCTCGACGATCGTTGCGGGTCTTGCCCTTGGAGGTACGTGGATGTGGAGAAATCCACGACAATCTAGCTTGCGGGGGTTATTAGAATATGCGTCGCATGCGTCACGATGGCGGTAAATAATTCTCCATTGGGTCGTGGGATATGTATTTTTTTTTCTCTTAAAAATGGCGCGGTATGGAGTTTTGTGGGAAAAGCACGAACGAAATTCTTGGATAGACTTCGAAATGGTCGATTGCAGGCTTCAATCGACCTCTCGTTCTCATGTACTATATCACAACCCTCCTCTTTTATCAAATCGTGTATTATAGACCAATAATTTCCATCAACTTTGGAAGAGAAATCGTCACAATTGTATTGAATCCAAAATAAATGCTCACAGATGCTAAAGCTACATGACATGAAGCAAAAAGACAATTCTCCAGCTATAACACAAACACATTGCGCCTTAGACAATTAGAACCCAAAATATTCCAGATGTTGCAAATGTTGCAAATGTTGCAAATTCCAATTAACCAATCTTCTTCTCAATCTTCTTCAAAAACCCATTCATTTTACTATCCATCCTATTGAGACCAGTCTCGACTTTCGTACCCTTCGAAGACGATTTCGACCCATGACCTTTGCCGTGTTTTGAGCCCTTGAGCTCAGCTTCCGTCGGTATATAGATGTGGTTATGAATATCGTATTCGCTACCGAGTTGTCCGTACTGATTCTGTGTCGTTTGGGCGTAAGAGTAGTTAGAGTACCCGCCATTAAGGGCGACGCGTTCGTCGTCGTGGGATGAAGAAGAAGGTTGGGTCTGAGATTGAAGATAATCCAGGTATTGTGGGTGATGAGAATGGGGATGTTGATGTTGCTGTGGCTGCTGTGGAAGATACGATGGTGGTTGCTGTGAATCGAATGACTGTTGCGGGAAAAACTGCGTGTTGGGATTCTGTGTAGGAGGCGGCGCAAAGGTCATACCCCCTGCTTGGGCTAGATGAGGCGGCGGGCTTGCTAATGGAGTAGCAGCGCCGTAGCTTGGCAGAGCCGCAAACCCAGGGGACATGGGAGGCTGTTGGATGGGAGCGCTTGTGGGATAATTGTATTGTGCTAGCCCGGGATTTGAGTAGGGCTGAGGGTGCGGCGGGCTGATCGCACCCTGTGTTGGATGATAGCTCTGATTTTCGTCGGCGACGGCCGCTGCAACGAGACCGGTTCCATCTCCGGCATCTTCAGGCGGAGGAGTTTCTTCCCTATGTTTGATCGGCTCCGGGGCCGCTGGCGCAGCCGGGTTGTAGGCCAGAGGGGTGAAATCGGTCCTTTCCTCTCCAGCCGGCTCCTTGCTGGTTGATTGGGGCTCCGAGCGAGAATCTCTTGTCTGACCGTTTTGATATGCAGGATCTGTTATCGCGACGTTTTCCAATTGCTCGACCACTCGGCTGACAGCGGGCTCCGGCACAGACTGAGCCTGGTGCACTTGACGATCCGTCTCCAGCTGCTGAGGAGGAAGAACCAGTGCGGCGTTATCTAGGAATTGATCTGCGTCTTCCACCGTCCAGAAGTATATGTCGAGAGTATGCAGTGGCAGCATACGCTTGCGATGGTTTTTAGCATCGACGAACGGAAGAAGCCACGAGTCCTGAGCGGCAGTAGCACTGTTGGTCGAAACCGGAGAACTCTCAGCCTGCGAACCAACAGTCACCGTGACCAAAGTTGGAAACCGCGAGGAGTGCACCATGTGCACATTATCCAAGGCTACCTTGTCTTTTAGTCTCTTTCACATACATCGCATCGAATACTTTTCTTCGTCGGACCCGGGACCACACGACTGACCTCCTTGAAAAGCATCCTGATCCTTGGTGCCAGGATTGTTTGCAATTTCCAGCCTGCCGGTACCCCGCGCGGCGTCATGGTAAACATACAAATAGGACCCTTTATCGAATCGGTGGTAGGCAGGATTCGGAGTTGGCGTAGTGAAGTAGTAATGCACGTCGGCGAAGCTGCCACGACAACATTGTTAAAAAAAAAGAGTAGCTCTTCGCAATCACATGTCTGCTTGCACTTACACCGTCAGCAAACGATCTTCACCCGGAAATGGCGGCATATCGCAGTTTTGATATAGTAAACAGCACCAAATAATGGAAGCAAAGCAGATAGCGACACAGTAAAGAGAAAATATCAGATTTCGAGCAAAAACGACGCTGAACTTCGCATATATACGGACACCAAAATGCAAAACGCAGAGTAGAACGAGAGAGAGATCCTTACCTGCAGGTCAATGGCGCCAGTTGGACTTCTGGTTGGGCAGATGGTGAGCGGCTAAAGCAGCGATCTGGATGGAGGAGGAGAAGTTTTGGAGGGGAACTGCCACTTGTGATTTGCTTACGAGAGTCGGCGCTAAGAATAAGTCGGCGCTTACGTTATTGGATGAGACTGAGCGGTGATTGGTCAGTCATGCAAGTTGAACTACTTCTCGGTCGATAGTTTTTCCGATAAATTAGTTACCGCCCTTAGTCAGCTATTTTGTAGAAAAACACTCTCTCATCTTCATCTCCAAGCTTCGATCTTCACATCTTGCGGTCGAAACGAGGCCGGACTGCTCTCCGTCACCAGAATCGTCGTCTTCCAATTTGGTAGCCTCGCCAAACATTATCAACTAGAATATCGGTTCAAATCCCAGACCCGAGGCCCATTGGCCCGAGACACTCCCACCATGTCTCTCACCCATCTGGCACACGTGTGCTCACACCTCAACAACGTCAGCAAAGCCCGTCTCGGCCTGACATCGATTGTCGACACGAAAATGCATCGCAGTCTGATTCTCGCTATGCAACAACAAGGTCTGATCGGAAGCATTGTCCGGGGCGGCCCACTACCACCTCCGCCTCATCTACTCCTGGGCCATCCTACCGCAACGTCTGTATCCGAAGGTCCCGCCAAAAATGCCATTGTCGATACCGAGCCCGTCACACAAGCCAATATCGCTTCAAGACGGCTCTGGCTCGGCCTCAAATACTGGCAAAGTGAGCCTGTGCTGGGCAAGGTGATCGCAGTGAGCAAGCCTAAGCGCAGAATCGTGATGGATCTCCCGGCTCTGCGAAAAGTGATTAGGGGCTCGCGCAGTGGGACCGTGGAAGGTTTACGATCACCTGGAGAATGTCTGTTCTTGTCCACGGATCACGGGATTATGGAGGCCCGACAGTGCGTTGAGAAGAAGATTGGAGGATTGGTCTTGTGCCGAGTGCAATAATTGGGCTGGTGTCTGGGGACGACGAGGGAAAAACCTGATTGCGTCGGATTCAAGGACGACTCGAAGAAGAACCGAGGAAGACTCCGACTGGAGAGAATGGCGATTTGCATAACCTAGGAGTTTTGGGATTGGCTACCCACGGAAGTCACAGTTGCCAATGCGACTTTCCCTTATATATCATACCTTGCGCTGTATTTATAATGTAACATTAAATGAAGCCTTTTCACTTTGATCCTGGGACGATATTCACCGCAGCGGACTAACATATTGCAAAGGACAAAGGTATCATGCCATTATTACTATAATTTGGTCAAATCGCAGAGGAGAGAAGGTCTATATGCGTCTATCAAGCTATGGCAAGAGCCAACAGGATCAAATTTTTGCCGTCAAACCCACACCAACAAGCCATACCCTCAAGAAGCCCATTCCAAAGGTTGCGATTGCGAAGCAAATGCCCGAAAAGACCGCCACAAATGTATAACTGCCATTGTCGGCTGAGATGATTGCCCCGGCCACAGGCGGTCCAACCAAAGCGCCAATCGACGTAAACGCCATAAACACCCCCATTCTGAATCCGATTTCGTGCATTGGCGAGATGGTGGCAATCAAACTGGGACCCAGTCCAATGACGCCTCCGGAACTGAAGCCGAAAAACGCGGCAAAGCAAATGATGGCAGCGTTGTTATGACCGGGAAGCCATAGGGCGAGCACAAGGATTGCAGATAGCAAAGACATCATGATCATCACGTTGAATCGGCCGTATTTGTCTGCAATATAATTTGGAATTGTACGACCGAGAAAACTGGATCAAATCATAGTCAGTGAAGGGGTCGTTCAGAAGTCAGAAATGAGTTGGACACTTGACTGACCTAGCACCGTTCATTATAGGCACGAGATTCCATGCCATATTAGTGCTCATGCCATAGGCAATAGCTGCAGTGACAATGTAATCAAGTGGAACAAGCATGGCCACTATTAATTATTAGCATATATTATCTCTAACAATGGTAGCTGAGAAGGAAGAATTCGCTTACGAAACATGAAAAACTCAGCTGCGCACAGAATTACAAATTTGAAATCCTTCAATGGTGCAATGTACTGCATAATGTGGAAGGGCTTTGGCTTATGGTCCAATGAGGAAGTGATGAGCAAATTTGCCAGGATGAGCATCCCCAGAATAAGAAATGCGCAGATTCGCATGGTCCATCCAAAGCCAACTTCAGGAAGAAGATGCTGAACCATTAGAGGAAAGATAACGCCCCCAAAGGAGGAGCCTGCCACAGTCAAGCCCCCTGCGACTCCGCGGCGTTTGCGAAAGTAAGTTTGTGGCTAATAAATCTTAGAACTATTCGAACTCAGTGTCTAGTTGTAGAAAATGAAGAGCACTTACAGCTGCCAGTGCTGGAGTAAAGATCAGACTGGACCCAATACCAGAGACCACGGACTGGCTGAGGAAAAATTGATAATAGTCCTTGCACAGGCTGGTCATCATTAGACCAAAGACTTGTAGGATCGATCCGATCAACAAGGGGATGCGAGGACCGTAGCTATCAAAAAGCTTGCCTCCTATCGGGGCCATGGAAAGCATGAAGAAAACTACCTCGAGATCAGTATTCTATAATACAAAAACCCCTCAGAATCGGTTAGTTATCATACACTGAACCGACGTGATCCATGACACCGTCGAACTCGAATATTGCTTCAACTGATTGGACTGGTACTCATCCTGGAATAAACCTATACAATTTGTCCAACCAAAAGATGTGAAAAGCGCAGCAGAGGCACCCAAAACAGTCAACCACGCCTTTGTGCCTCCTTCGGCTGCTTCTATCGCTGGTTTTTCTTGGACGGGGGCAATTTTAGGATCGTCGACGACGCTAGTCGAGACTTCGTTGGAGTCTTCGAACTGCTTGTGCATTTCCAGGCTTTCGACGTCAACCTCTGTGTGACTTCGAGCTTCGGGGGTGTCTGCCATGGTGACCGTGCTTTTTTCTTAGGTTTCCGCCAATGTAATACAGGTCACCCAGTCTAGTGTTTGTTCCGTGCCTGCAACAAGAGATGGACCGTCGCTTTCCAACGGGGAAACATGCCGACATTTAAACCTCGAGATTCGAGAACCGAAGAGACGAAGCAGGTATATCCAAGGCCTGACAAGCTAACAGGCTAGAATTTCAGACATGAGCATAGTACTAAATTAGTACCTATAGTACAACTAGTGCCAGCGTGCTTATCTCCGGTTAGAGCCCCCAGCCAGTGACCAACATTAGGATGGTACGAAGAGGCATGGATCCATCGTTCCATTTCTATAGGCTGCAAAGTGTTAGGATCTATGTCCTCCAATCTAACATCGAGTCTTCATTCAACATGTCACAACAGGCGCAACGGCGAGGAATGGATGGATGGATAGATGTAACGGATATACCGTGGCTTTCGATCTCCGAGTGAGCTTATGTCCGGTTAGTTAGGTATTAACTTAGGCTAGCGGTCTAAGGATGAGGGGAACAAATACGGTGAGGAAGTAAGTAGGCAGCAACTGAAGATCAAAGACCCATGACAAAGAGAATTCATCACTCCAACTGGTCCATGATAAATCAGTTAAAATAGGGGATTCAAAGAGTGAGGTTGCTTCGTTTGGTAGTCCAGTCCGACAACGGGCCGACCCGATCATCACGACTGAGGAGCTTATTACTGTATACGGCCAGATTCCTCGGTCTGTTTATCTGCATACAGAAATATTTCAATATGGTCTTCTCGGAGCTCACGCTCTATAAAATAGTGTCATATAGTATATTGCTTCAGTCAGTCCTAATAGTTATTTGTCACTCGAGCCGAATTTTTAGATGAGACCCCCTTCCAAGGTTTGATGTCGCAGCTTTTATCTCCGTCCTATAGATGTAGAAAGCACAACACTGAGCGAAGCATGCTCGGTGTAATTGACGTGTGGGCAAGTCCATAGCAAGACGGACCTCGGAAGAAAGGTCGTACTGCCTTTAAACAGTATCTCCGCCCGAATGTATACATCTGTATAAAAAATTCATGTGGTGTGAGCTCAGTCAATGGAGATGTATCGTTGGGATTGCACTGGCTAAGATCTGAAGTAATTGAAACAAGCCATTTTGGCTACCGCCCATAAATACAATTCGAATACAATAAAATCAAGGAATAGGTTAATTCAACAACAACGCCGCCTCCGCGATCGAGCCTGCTCAATCCTTCCACTCATCTCTGCCCAGCCTGACAACGTCATTGGATTCCACAATCCAGTACTTGGAAGGAGCCTTCCCTTCTTCTGCAATACGAGCTGCTGCTACAGCTGCTCTGCCGATAATCCTTTGGTCTTGGCCTATAATTTCCATTTAGTAAGCTGCATCAACTAGTCCTGTCAAGTGGAAGAAATCGAACATACCAAACCGATCTTGGACGCCCTGACTAAGTTTATGCAGGTTCTCGACGAGTTTCTCAAACAAAGCAGCCTTTGGTTTCTCGCGACCAAGAATCATACCGGGTCTGAGAATGATTGCCTGCTCAAAGTCGAGCTCCTTAATAGCATCTTCGACGCCAACCTTCATTTTCGAATACGGCACGTGGCTCGCAAGATAACCCCTCGTACCTGCACTGGAAATAAAGACGTACGTCCGGACTCCCGCCTCCTTCGCAGCTCGCGCATTCTCGATACATAGATCATGGTCGATTTTCCATTGGTTCTGAATCCCACCAGCTTCCGCTCGAGTAGTACCAACTGCATTAAAGACCACTGACGGCTTAGGAGATAATGCGCCAATCATAGCACCCCATTTGGAGCTGTCGCCTTCAACAATGGCTTCCAATTTGGGGGATTGTGGTGATGGGAGTCGCCGTGAAATAGTCTTGACGGACGAAAAAGCATCGACTGTCAAGAGTGTCGCGAGAATCTGAGAGCCCACTGCTCCTGTGCTACCGAACACCGCCGCGGTTGTCATTGTCTGTGTAGTCCGACAGTTAGTCTTGAGTTGAGTAAGTGTTGTTTTTCTTTCTTTGAATGAGTGAGATGTGGTTGTTCTATGATAAAAAGTGATGAAAATGATAGAGAACGGAAAAATATTATCGATGATGTCGTTGAGTGCGGGAAGATGATTCCGTAACATGTGAAAAGTCTAACAGGGGTAAGGGTTAGGGTATTATAAATCAGAGGGTTAGGGCGGCTGCTCTAGGGTAAGAACTTTTTAACTTAGTAATAACTAGTTAATCCCATCTCTACTGTGGCCACCATTTTCATCTACCTTCTGCTTCTTGATCAGCATGAAACCAGTGCATCACAGCCACTATCGAAGTCCGTCAATGCCGTGAACTTCCCCTAGACGACACTTCGCTGTGTTGAGACAAACCATTCAATGCTTGTCATTGGCTGCGTATACCTCGATATTCGAGCCCCTGTCTCGATCGGCCAATCATTTTGATGGCCGTTACTAGTCCTGTTCTGCTATGCCGATTGTAACGGTGTGGCCACTGGCCAGTGACTACTTGGCACCAAATCAGTTGGTGAAGAGAGCGTAAGTGGTGAAAATCGAAACATCAGATGATCCCGTGCGCTCAAGTCCGGCTGGAATTGTACACTCAAGAGTTCGCAGATATTCCTGAACGACGGCTTTGTTGAATAAAATTTTCATCCGCAATAACACGACCGAGGAGGTGGACACATGGCACTTTCAAACGTCCTAATCACAGGTGGCTGCGGCTTCGTCGGCGCAGCGATCGCCCGAGCTGTCGCTGAAAAATATTCAAAATGCAGAATAATCGTCATAGATATAAACAGTCCCGGACCTATTCACAAGGTTCCGTCTCAGGCGGAATTCGTCAAAGTGGACGTTACTTCTGAAACTCAAGTGGAAGCAGCATTACGACGAATCAAGCCGGCTGTCGTGATTCATACTGCTGGTTTCGTTCCGGGAGTAGCAGAACGATTTGATCGGCGCGTGCAAAAGAAGGTGTGGAATATTAACGTCGAGGGGACCAGGATCATGCTGGACATCTCGAAGAAAGTAGGAGTCAAGGCTTTCGTGTTCACAAGTAGTTGTTGTGTGCTTATAGACGACATGCGTATGCCGTACAAAAATGTCAACGAAGATTGGCCCACGTCACAGAACTCGTTGATGTACGGCGAATCAAAGGTCAGTCTGGGTCTCCGTTCCTGATATGCCTGCTCAAAGAATTCAGCTCAATTGGATGTCGGGTTTGCGGAAACTGATCAACGTACCAGGCAGCCGCGGAAGCATTGGTCTTGGAGGCCTCCAGTGCCGAAATGCCAACTTGCTCACTCCGCCCGTCTGTGCTCACCGGTCCTGGAGACTACCAACTCCTCCCGGCGATTCACGCATGTATTGCCAAGGGAGAGACTCCATGGGTTGTTGGAGACGGGATGAATTATTGGGACGTGACTCTCGTCCAGAACGTTGCAGATGCCCATGTTCTAGCGGCGGAAAACCTGCTTTCAACAAAGACAGCCGCGGGTGAAGCTTTCTTCATTCAAAATAACGAGCCCATCACGTTTCGGGATTTCTGCCTAACGATCTGGAGGAATTTTGGACATTACCCCCCCTTCACGGTACATATTCCGGGTCCTCTTGCGTGGTTCCTCGGACTGATATCTGAGTGTTATACTTGGATAACCGGATCTCCTGCTACGCTGAACAGAGGCAGTGTGAACGACGCATGTCACACGCGATACGCTAGTGGTGAGAAGGCGCGGCGTATACTTGGTTACGAAGCCAGACTTGGACTAGAGGAAGGGATAAGACTTAGCTGCGAGGTATGTGCTCCGAATCTTTACAAAGAAAGTAGATTGAACTTGTTGTTTATTTCGTGCCCAAACCGTATATGCTATATGCTTTGATTGGAATTAGCTCTAACGATCTCTGTCTGCATGTCACATCGTCCAGGATTACGCTCGTCGATTAGGCGTCAAGCTGCCCCCTTACCCGGGCTTTCGAGAAAGCTCAGGCCCAGAAGAGGAAAAGAACCTGACTGAAGATAAGAAAGCTTAGATCTTCGCTCGCTTTTGATCACAGTGTTTTTTATGTATTTCACATGGCTGCCTTGTAATTTGTTGTAACATCATTTACTTGTTCAGCTTCAGCTCTTTATTCGACTTATAGTTCAATGACAAGTCTACCACTTGCTAGAAATGATTATTTCAGTTTCGTACCGAGTACATTTAAACATTCATCAGATTAAATTTCTCAAAGAGGAGCGTGACTACCTAGGCATAGGCCAAGATGCTCTAGTAAACTTGAAATTGGAATATTAATATTAGGGCAAACGAGGTCACGCCCCCAGAGTCCATTCCCTAAGATCACACCTTTAACTTAGCGCTAGTCAATTAACTTACGTGAAACTGTTCGGGTGGTAGTTGGTATCGAAATCGAACTAGAATCTTCCAAAAGTTACGAGCTGTAGCTATCCCATTGAAAAAGAAAAGATTAGCGTCGAGAATTTGACTCCACTGTGTGAAGCTAGAGCGGCAAGGAAGATTGGGCACAACTAGATAAGTACCAGTACGGTAACGTTTCCGAAGCAGGTAAACGCATATATGCCCGATGCCCGATGCCCCATGGCCAACTCAACTCAGTAATAACAAGGCCAAGCTGTTGCATGCTATTATTATATGCGGAGTCGCAGACTAACGTGATTAATTTGCTCCACAATTTACCGGTAATTTTGAAGCTCAATAACACAATTTTAGATGGGCCGAACAAAAAAAAGTTGCATCGGTGGCCTCTAATTGATCAACCCGGTTGGGTTGCTGAGAATCGTGCCCAAACCGCTGAATGGAATGGAATCTATGCCGGAGTCCTCCGTACGAATAGCAATTTGCTCTGCACACGTCGTCGAATAATGCCGATCACTTCAGTTTGATTGTTTCCCCGGTCTCCACGAGTAAATTCATTTATCCTCGCTTAATTGGCCCGTGGGAGTTGGGCTGCAGGTGACATCGCCTGTTTCGACATCATTCAATCTATGGCTGCCTCTTCCTATTGTGATGGGAAGAAGAGACGAAGAGAGAAAGAAGGAAATAGTTGCTAGTTGAAGCTCAATTGAAATCCGGCCCGGTTTATCTTTAGTGGGCAGATGTCAATTTTTCATGGCATCAAGCAATTGGTTTGGCTAGTAAGAAATTCTGATCACAACTAGTAGCTATTGCGCCTAGGTATTTACTCTATGGAAAATATCTCCGTACCTAGGTAGTCTTGCCTCCATATTCAAGAAGCTTGGGTACAATGACTTCAATATAAGAATTGATGCATCCCCTCTATAAAAATTGGCTTGTACCTTGACGACGAGTTGCCACTGCAATAAACCTTGGAAAGACCGGGATGATTTTGAAAATGACAATACCGCTACACATTGATCTCTTGCGATGCCGTGCTGGCTTGCTGCCCAATACCATGACCGCCGATGATCCTTTTTAGCAAAAAACCTTACATTTGTCACGACACTAAAGGACTTCATTCAGTGTACAAATTGTCTGATCCGTACGTACTACCTAATACCTAGGTAGGCACCATGCTCCGCGCTTATCAGTTACCCCCCTGGGCATCCATGGATCTATTCGAGACTGACTGGGCACTTCACCGGGTAACATGGCTTTTGGGAACTGGGTTCATCCCTGGAGAGACGCGCTTTTGCGAGAGGGGGGGCGGCGCCACCAAATCATTTTGCGTCGAGATACACACTCCACTTTACACTCTATCGAGTAATCGGGTCATGGCTTGACGACACGGCGCCCCTCATTTGTCTCACAGTATCGATTGTGTCAAAAGTACAGTACCTCATTATAGTTAGGGGTTGGACAGCAAAGAATATTCAATATATTTACCCTAACAAGGTTACAAGGGCGGGTGAAGTGGACTTCCGCCTGAGTCCTATGAAAGGGGACGGACGATTGCTGCCGTAATTCGCCACGAGTCGTCGTTCAGTTGGGAAGCAGAAAATGATGCTGCATTATCCGTAAATGAGAATCTTACTGGTCAATTTCTGATTCAGTAAGGGCGAAATCATGGAAATACGGAAGACTCAATAGATCGGTAACTTATTTCTTATATAAGAAGCTTGACAGCCATTATAATCCACGATAGCTTGTATCAGAAATCGTGCTAACGACATTTTCTTTTCATTTCAATCCATGCTGAGCAGTAATTTTTCTTTACTCTTTAATTTCTACCAACAAAGGTTCCGGAATTCAAACTTAAATACAGCCATTTCCCCTTCGCCTTTTGAGAGTTATACAGATACGATCAATCGTCTCCGGACATTTCCAATCTAGACAATATCTAACTGTTCAATGCCTCCGGTTATTCCTCAAACCATGCCGCTATCTATGGGCTTCCACGGTCTGCCAGGAGCAGCAGCATCCATGATCGACCCTTATTATCCTCCTACTCCCAGATTAGACGGAATTTCGAGGCAAGGGTATGTTCACTAATTTGCAATTTTCAAAGACCAAATTGCTAAACTGGACGTCCATAGAACTTCTTCATCATCTTCTCAATCTTCCTACATGGGACCCTCGACCCCGGGTCCAGTAATTTACCAGCAAAGGTGATATTGAATCTCCGAATGCTTTTCTTGCGTGCTTTTCACTGAGTTTTTTACTCCACAGTGGCAGTCGTGGTTATCCAAACTCACGAACCTACTCCGAAATCGAGAACAATGCTCGACCAATGACACACAATGTACATTCGGAGTATCAAATGTACTACGCGCAGCCAGCAAACTCTTCGAGGCATAGACGCTACTCCAGTGCCTCTAACGCACCAACTCCTATTGGACGATCTGCCCGTCATGTATCGGTACACTCTGAATGGGATGCTGCCGCTAGAATGTCCCAGGATGAATACATGCACGACGTTGACTCGCCACGATCCTACGATACTCGCGAATACCTGGTCGAAAGCAACCGATCGTCCTACCAGGGTGACAAGCCCATCAAGGCAAGTAGCGTGAAATACCATTCACAAAGACGGCCCAGCAATCGTGATGAGTTTGATGGACCGCATCAACTTCTGGAGCCGCCGTCACCAAGTACCATAGCAGCTCAGGAGCGAGAGCTACCGCTTTTGCCAACTAATCTTGACGTTTCAGAACAAGATCGCATCTTGTGTGAGGTTAATGATCGCCTCTCACAATGCGCGTTTGATTTTGTTGCAAAATACCAATTTCCCATACCCATTGAACCGGATAAAAGACAGGTGAGAGTGCCAGCGGACCGTGAATGGACCGAATGGGTGTACTTGTTGAAGAGACTGGCCACCAAGCGTCGGATTCCCGCCCGGGTATTGCATAATGGCCAGATCAAACAACTTGTCACCGTCCTGGAGAATTCATTGGAGATGCGTCACGCCGCAAAACACCAGTCCAGACCCGTAAAGGATGACCGGAATGTATTGCAACTAATCTCTGCCGGAACCCAAGTTGCCAAGATCCTCAAGGATGCCACTGCCATGGAATATTTGGACCGTCTTTACCAGGATACCGAACGGAGGATTAAAGAGCGACAGAGCCGTCGTGTCAAATTTGCCCCTTGAAATGATTATGGAATTTTGCCTGGATTTCTTCTTCTTTTGGTCTTGTGGAAAAATTCCAGGTGCCAAGGAACTTTTTCTGAAATGCTCATTACCTTTGGAGCTTTTTCTTTATTCTGCCAACCTACATGGGATGTCGGTACATCGCTGCTGTCAATGATTTCTGTGGCTTCTTTTACGATTCACTATCCGAATGCGCCAGAATATCCCGGATTGAGCAAAGCATGAATGAACGACTCATACAAACATGGGTATCGGTTGAATCGTACCTGCAGATGAAAAGATCGCGCCCGCCCTTGGGGTTTGCGATCATTGACTTCCATTCTGTCGAACCTGGAACACATTGTGTCGCTGACATTTTCGGCCTGTTGGTCAACGATATTGTGAAATGGAGTACCACAATCACAAATTCACGTTGACGAGTGAGGTTTTATTTTCTCTATTACGAACGTCATGACCATGATTCATTTTTGAATTCGAATATCGACTGAAAGTCCGCGTACGGAACCCGAATAACAGCAGAAAATAATGATGGAGGAGTTGATGCCATTTTGACTGGGATTCATTTGCCTTGCCCCTTCACGCAACTTGAAACCTCTTTCTACTGAACCATCAATCCACACCTCCACGTCAGATTATTTTGCCCCAGAAAAGACCCTATTGCAGGAGAGGCTTTAAATCGACATTGGATTCTACCTAGTTTTCGGGAAGCGTAACTTTGTTTTTATCTTTTATCTTTTTACGAGTAATTTTTTGTTTCTTGGTGATATTTTACAGCTAACAACTTGATCAAATCATCCGCCTACATCTTTTTGATTGTGGCTTATAGGTACAATCTTTAAGCGAATGTAGTTTAGTTCGATATGTAGGTATTATTTCTTCGGAGAGAAGTCGAAGTTTGATGCAGCAATCTTGGAAATCAATATTTTTACACGACTGACTCGACTCGCCTTACCATGCCGAGGTCTTTTCCATTCTGTCCCGTCATCTTCACGAAAAGCCTTTGGTAAGATGAAAATGTTTCTTCTAGTCACTAACAAATACATTAAGTCTACCTAGGTAAAGTCCAACGAAGCATATCAGGTCACGAGTATTACTTCAGGTTGCTTTGGCATGAGAACCTTGATACTGTGGAAGACAGCACTATTTTGAGTCCGATCACCCCATCCGAGAAAAATATCAAATGTCTCTAACCTTGGAACCAAAGAATACATTTGTATAGTTGTTCTAGAATGAATTTGGCTGAGTTGCCACAACCTTGGGTTGATAATTTCAAAAAAAATCAGGTAAGGGAGATGGCTTCTTGTCACAGAACATTATGTGCTGTGGATGACCATACTACAATGCAGAATCTTGAGACTGCCCAGGTACATCTCAAATATAGCTTGCGCTTCAAAGTGATTGCAGTTTCATGTCCTCTGAGGAATCAACAAGGGGATTTGAGAGTTACATTGGTAACTCTGTCCCGTCTTTCTGATCAATCAATAAATTGCTCTGAGCGAACTTTACCAACACCAATATCATCTGCTTGAAGTTTTGCATTATAGTTGATAAAATAAAAAAAAAGTCTTAATCCGTAGGTTTTTGGGAACAATCAAAATGAATTTTAATGTATGAAGCATTATCTTCGTAAATTTGTCGGGCTTCCCAGACAATTTTGGACGATGTTGAGGTGAGATTAGGGCTTTTGGATTAGGGCTGGCGTCTGATTACCGTTTTTGGCAAGCATCAAATCGTCGGAACTGCCCAGTGAACTGGGACAATTTCATCTCTTCACGTATTCAACCTCTCACTAAACTCATAACTGGACATCTGACAGTCCTAAATCTTACTTGACCACCTGCTACATCTTTAATTGGGCTTTGGCACTTCGCAACTCTTTTGTTTCCTGGACAAAGTCGCAGTTGATGTCAAGAGTCAAGGCTATTGATACTGGAATCCACCTTACCCAACAAGACTTTAAAATGTGCTCGTCGATTGGGCGAATTACCTACATCTTAGACTTCTGTATCGATCTTTTCTTTTGTCTCCCTCTTGACGAGGAATTCGATTCCTTCAAGTACTTGATACAACTACTTGGGGTTTGGCGCATCGGCAGCGAATGGGTCAGCGATGATCGACTATTCGACACAACATTATCCCTCAAGTGCGACCTGATCAGCCACCTCAAATTCCTGATGCACGACCTCGACGCACTCTACAAGGGTATCAGGTCGTGTCAAGAGCTCAACCGTCTTTTGAACAGGCTGGGGCCTCAACACGCGTACGACAAGAAGTCCTTTTTCGAGCACATGCGCGGGAGAATCAATGGCGACATCGAGGATCTCTACCGTCTGGCCGGTAGAGTGCCTTCTCCTTGAAAATTTGCCAAATTTGTGCTTCAGCATGCACCGATAGAAGCCTACACTCGGTGGAGGGAACATGGGATGAATAATGAAAAAAAAACTACGAAGAGAATAGAATCAAATGAATGAATCACAATAGGGACATCAGAAGAGAATTTGGGGTCCAGGCCAGTTGTCTAATGCAGTCTTTCCGGAATATTCATGTATTTGGAAGTCCTTTGAAAATAACTTCACTCTCTCACGAAAGCTGTGTATTTGATTAGATAGGATGAGATACCTAATAGACCCTTGTGTCATCACCATTCACAATAAATGAATTGAAAACATTGAATGACCTCTATTGTTCAAATTCTGTGAAAAAACCTGTTTTCTAAGGCAGTTCACTCTAGGAAATCGTGCTTTTCTCAACATTCGTGCTACCTCGACGATGTCTAGTCATCTCATTCCAATTGCACAATAGAGTGGAGGCATCGTCAAAATGAATATGAATGGCTTGCACAAAGCAAAAGAGCCATTGAGGAATTTAAATGCAACTGTCCGGAAATGTCTGTCATTAGAAGCTCATGCCCATTTTCAATTATAAATAGCATGGATTCGACCACACATTACCTGATCCCAGATCACTTTTGACACAACCTTGAAAAACCTCAACGTCTTCGAAGCACCTGGGCACATCAAAACTTATCACAAATCAACCCTCAACTGATAGCAACCAGCAGCTTACATAATGCCTCACTTTGAAGTGTACGAATTGGTACTCAAAACATTCAAAAGTTATTACGAAGCTCTCATCGCTACCCATGTTTCCCTAGTTAAACAATTTGTTGGAATCGAGCGACGCATGGAGCCAGAAGATCACTACAGTTTTCATTTTGATGTGAATCTTCTGGACTTCTTGCTTTACCACTTCTGGAGACCACCGGTATCTTACTCGGAAAGAGAATTACAGAATGCATTGTCTACCATTGATGATCATCAAAGCCGGGGAGTAACTTTTCAGGGAAGAAAAACTCAAGCCATCAAGGATGCGCAAGTGTTGTATGAGCTTGGTTCTCAGCAAGTTACTCTCACCATCTTGCAAAAACAGTTCGAACCGGAAAAGAGTCCAGGAGATGAGGATCTACCTCGACATCACATACTGGAGCCTCTGGTTACTGTGAACGACATGGAAACATGGACCTCATGCGATGCAAGTCTTCGAAAATCCCTCTCAAATCTTAGAATAATGTCCGCGGACCTTCGTGGCCCTTTACAAGAAAGGGAGGTCCTGGAACTTCTACACATTAAAGAGAATTACCTGAATTCGCCGCTATCTAGTGAATTTTCAAATGACCTGGGCAGAAGGTTAGACTTCATTGATTACTTGATCTGGAGAAAGCAGTTTATGAAAGAAATAACAAATCCCGTTGCAAAATTTACTCTGGACTGGACAGCTATCACTCAAGATCGTCACATTGGAAAAAACTTGAAGGAGTCCTTCCTGGAGAAACTCAGCTTTGCCAGATTACAGGAAGTTGGCGCGGCGCTCACGGAAGCTTTTACGTTTGGATTAGAGGGCCCTGGATACGATGACATCAAAAAAGCAGTCGATATCATGCGTTTGATAAACAGCCTTACGACTTGCTTGAATGATCTCAGGGATTGGGCCGTAATGGCTCGTGAAAACGGATACCTTGGGCGAATTACACTCGAAGATGCACGGCAGCAACTTCTCGACCCATGCAATGGGGTTGCTCTGGCTGCTTGTGTCCTCATTCAAACTAAATTCGAAGAGATTCAGGACCGCATGACAAGCCCGATAGAATTGCTTGGTGAGTATTGTTCAGGCGAATGATCAATAGACAACCGAACGGACAAAATCTCAGCCAAAAGAGAAAAGATTCCGTTCCGTGTGTTGTTTGGTAATGGGACTTCAGCCTGGGCCTGATTTGGGGTGGGATTTGTGAAAAGGACTTCATTCATGGGCACATACCGAGTTTAGTTGATAGCTGAGATACCTTCTGAATAAATCGCCTCTCTAAAAAGAAAATCAAATACTTTCACCATAACCTGTATTCGACGGACTGCTTGCATAGGTAAATTCCATTGCTGGTTTACCCTTCTCTGGGCTGCAGCAGCTATAATATCCCCGGCTTCCACTATTCACCCTATCCTTGACTATCAATATGGCTCAGGATTCAGTTGTCTATACGCCGTGATAGTTGGGAGTCATTCCATACCTACATAGTACCTATTATCGTAACAACAAATAGAAATCAGATCAATTTCGATCTTGACTGCAGGAGAACTTCAATGCTAGGCTAGCCATTTTGACAGTCATTTCATCCCATCAGCGCCGGTTTCCTATGACTACGTTCAGGGAGATGACTCAATCTGACTCTGAGATAGTACCTAGTCAGCATCTCTCTAAGATCAATCATAAAAGCTTTGCTTAATCCTCAAAGTCTGGAAACTTTGCAAACTCGGCTCTCATTTCCCTCTCCTATAGACTACAAATACTCTTATCTCTACGACAGACCACGACGCTTCTTTCTTTACGTCAGGAACAACGACTAAACTTGAACTTCTTGAACCACATTACCTCCACCTACGCAAATCTATTCAGTTTTATCACGATGGATCAGCTTGTATTCGAAGAAAATCCTGACCTAATGCGCTTGTACAATAAATATTTCACTTTATCACGGGTGACGTTTGCATTGGAACACATGGCACGTGAATACAGTGAGGCGGCCAGTGCTTCGGCTCGTCGATACGTACAGCAAGTGCATATCTTAGGTAGGAATATCACGATCGGGCAAAATGTCGAGATGGACGCCGAGCGGGAGGGTCAATTGTTTGAACAATTGGAAACAATCGCACTCGGTATTCTGGAATGGTGGTCGGACGCCCGGATGATGCGAATGCATCCGCCGCAGGGGAGATCTCCTGAGATACAAGTTGATAACCATTTTCGTGCCGGCTTACTGCACCTCGATCAACTTCGCGCTGCTCTTGGTCAACTCAATCTCTTGAATCCGAGTATTGATGTCAAGGGCGTTTGAGGGACCACAAAGCAGAAATGACAGCCTTGGAAGGTCATCTCATCCAATTTCTTATGACTCTATTCAAAGAGGTGACTCAATTTGATTAGTAGTCAACATCTCTCCAAGATCAATCATAAAAGCCTTCCAAGGTTGTTGAATCCCTGGGAACCTGAAGATTTTTCATATTCAGATTTTTTTTCCTCTCCTGCAGACTATCTATACTTCTATCTTTATGACAGTTGTATCTCTACGAGAGAAACAACAACCACACCTGAACTTTTCGAACCACATTACCATATCCTTACACAACTTCACTCAGTTCTATCACGATGTCTCAGTCGGAACCCAATAAAGACCAGAAAGCTCACTTGAAACACATGTACGAAAAAATGATCGCTTTATCACGAGTGATGTGGGCGTTGGAGTACATGGAAAGTGAATTCGGTGAGGCTGCTTGTCACGGTGATCTCTACGCTTGGTGTGGTCATTACCGGCAGCAAGTGGTAGACCTACGTGACAAACTCAAGATCTGGAGAGATTCTGAGATGGTGACTTCGGATTCTCGGAAGGGCAAGGAGGCTCGCAAGATGGAACAATTGAAAATCATTGCAGGCCACATTCTGAAATGGTGGTCCACCGCCCGGAAGATGCAAGATCGTTTGCTGCTGGCAGTGTTTCCTTATCCCATGTTGCACAACCATTTGTATGCCGGCACACGGTACTTCAATGATGTTTCCAAAATTGTGAAAGAACTTGGTCTCTGGAATCCCTAGAATTGCATGTATTGATGTCAAGGGCGTTCGAAGGACCACAGAGCAGAAATGACATGGTCATTTCTTGCTAGTTCCAAGGTTAGCGCCCTAATACGGTGCCGGTAGCACCATCAATCTTGATGAACTTGGATGGCTCGGGACTGGAGGCATGGGGGAAGGTTGATGCTTTTTTGGGGGGGATCTATCAGCATTTTCGGAGTTTGGGACATACCATCAAGTTAGCACAATTCTATGAACTGTCAAGGATAATTTCACAACTACAAGAGTACCATGTTTACAGTAGACTTTGCTCGTAGACGTGAAAAGAAGTAAAGAATTTGAATTGCTCAGGAAGATGCTATCAAGATATCAAGATCAAGAGTATACAAAATAAGGACAAAATCAAAGTCAAAGTAAAAGACAAATCAAGCCGCTAGAAAGTTTGTGCTGATGCAAGAGGGGAAATTCGAGAAACCAAGGAGAAAAAAAAAACAGATTTGACCAGCCCAACGCCAGTACATATTGTTACTGGAATAGAAAAACAAATAATCCAAACTTATTGCAAAGTCGATTCAAATGATATCAGATCAGAAGTGATATTGAGTTGGCATGACGAAGCGTCCGTGGATAAAATGGAAGCGAGAACGTCAAGAACAAATGGCAGTGTGGTAATCAGACATCACCTTCTGACCCAACGTGCTCTACCGAAACTTCGCATTCTTCAGCGACGGTGTCAGTAGTCTCCTTCGGTAGCATGATGTTTTCCGTCTCTTCCTGTGCTTCATTCTCGCCTATTTTGTCCTGAAGAGGGACATATGTAGACTCGTCTGTCAGCTCTGTTGTGTGAGTGGCTTCTTGAGCATGTTCTATGGGTTGAGAAGAATCCACTTCAAGGGCAGGGATTTTCGTGCTTGAGTCGGCAGTAGACTCTACTTGGCTATCCTCAACTTTTGCCTCCTCCGTTGTTTCTGCCGGAACAGATTCCGCGGGTTTCTCTTCATGCTTTTCCACGGCATTTTCTGACTCGATGGGATCGGTTTCCGGAACCGATGAGAGGCTGTTGCCGATAGTTGTAGGCGTATTGTCACTTGGCTTTGCTGTTGTATCGGCTGATTCCTCTGCCACAGGATTTTCAGATAACGGCTCAATTGATGATCCAGCAGAAGTCACTTTAGCTTCTGACTCCACGGTTGATGGCTCAGTTGACGGTTTTGAGGTATCATTTGACACAGGTTCTGCCTCTGTTATCACCAGAGATGTAGGTTCGGCTTTTGCAAGCTTCTCTGTCGATGGGATTTCTGACGGTTCCACATTGTCGGCTTTCTCCGGAGCAACTTCATTATTTGTGGTGGCAGACGCGACTTCCTGGGTAGCAGCTAGCTTGGGATCACTGGATTTGTGAGCAGGTTTTATATGTGGCGTTTTCTTTTCTACAACAGGCTTAGTTGGAGTTGCCTTCTTCTGCGTCAAATTAGCTGATTTCGCGAGCCTCGGGGGACTTCTCGGCTCGATCTTGTCGTGCATCTTGCTGGCAGAACTAGCAGTTGGCCGCATCATGCGAGCGAGAAAGCTCTCTTCCTGAGGAGCACGCGAGGAGGCAGTGCTCATACGGGACCTGGGTCGATCGGCCGAGGAGTGAGGCGAAGGCCGAGACGAATCCGGTTTGAGTGTCGACAGCTTTCGCGAGAGAGTTTTGGCATTTTCCACCTTGGGAGAGCTTCGCAGATTGACGTGGCTCTGGGAGCGAGCAAGCATTCCGGTCTTCGCTGACGAAGCAGCAGTGGGAGTGACCAGCGATGCTGGAAGGCGAGCAGGACGCGTGGGGGATTTGGAAATAGGTTTAGATCTTGGAGAAGGCTCGACGGCAGCTCGAGCTACACCATCCTTATGGGGAGTAGTAGCACGCTCAGCACGAGTCGTCGAGGCCGTGGTTCTTGCCGTGACAGCCTTGTTAGTTGCGGACTTTTCAGCGTGCACAGCCGGTCGAGTAGTCGTAGTTGTCGACCTGGTGGGAGTCTTGGTTGCAGCAGACACATCCTTTGGCTTTGTGGTGCCGGGCTTTGTGGTCTTGTTGCTGGTCGAGTCTTTCGCCATTGACATTGTTGACGTACTCTTCTTCATCGTTTTAGGAGGAGCCGTCTGTTTGGTGGATGAGGAATTTGTAGGATTTTTCGCCGGTTGCTCAATCACCGCAGATTGCTGTAATCCCGGTGTTGTTGTTTTGAGTGCAGTCTCGGGTTTCTCGGGAGGCGAAGACGGCTGGACGTCGTCCTTGACTGCAAGTGATGCCAGCTTTGCATTGACGCTCTCGACCCTGTCGTTCTGAAAGGCAGCAAGGGCGGTGCGGATCTTGTGGGGGGAGGAACCAAAGGGGGAGGCCGAGGCAGCTTCGAGCTGTCCGGTAGGTGATACGGCGGTCGATCGCTGGCTGGAGTCTACATCTGTGCTATAGCTCTCCGTCCTTCGTAGTATTCCGGGGGTTGGCGAGCTCTGGCCGTTTCTTTCCACCGAGACGAAGCTGGCGCGTACTTTGGAAAGAGGTCTATTGGTTGCACCGTCCTGCGAATCGCCAGATGGCCTGCCTCGAGATGGCGATCCATCGATAGAACCACCGCCGTGGTTGTTACTATTGTTGTTGTTATTGCTATTGTTATTTGTGTTTTCAAACTTGGCCAAAAGACTCCGAACACCACCGGATGCTGGAAGAGCAGCCATTGTCTGTATGCTGAAATCGGTCGCGGATGTTGCCAAAGCTCGAATCGATCAGCAGCAATATGAGCTAATCGTCGCACGGACGAGAGGGGCTTTATCCTCGACGAAGGAAGGGAGACGTGGAATGGACACGACACAATAATGCACAGGGTGTCTGCAGCGATAGTCAACCAGGCGATTAGCGTGTCACATACTAAGCGTCAGAAGCAGAGCGACTAGAATGCAAGCAACCCATTACGAGCGACGTGTCCAAGAATGGTGAAAGGAAATAGCTGGGAGAATAGAAGAAGGTATGAAGTTGTGTGTAGTTGTGTAGTTGTTTAATTGAGTCGTTGAGTAGTTTAAAGCAGCAATAATATTGTCCAGGGGCAGTAACTTAAGTAAGGAAGGTTAGTTAGTTAGCTAAGCTAGTTATTTCCCCAGGGGGGATTAGCGTGGTCTGGTTTCCAGGGGTCTTTTTGGTTCTTTCCGCAGCAGATCTCCTCCTTTCCTCCTTTCCCCCACCTGATCCTTTGTTTCATGTCTTTTCTACACCTCTACGACAGCTTTTATATCACTTTTCTCTTTCTCGGAGGTATTGTTATACAACAATCGAGACAATTCAGAGATCGAAAGTCTGCTGCTCACTTAGTATTCCGATTCATTTATCAGTTTATACTAAAGTTACCCCGCGCGGACTAATAAGCTATGAATGTGATGCTGGCCCAGGACGTTCACAGAGGGGAAAAACTTGAAAATTGACTGATCACACTCAAGCACTATCAAACCGAACCATGTATTGATCAAGTAGTTCCTTCACGCGATCAACCGGTAGCGCCGCCTGGTGGCGCCCTTGGAACTTTGTCACTGGCTCCGCGCGACACATGGCATTGAGAATGGCCTCCTCGGTAGCTTCGGACGTCGCGTAGAACAAAGTGTCGATGACTTCGTTCTTCAGTGTCTCCACTGGCTGCGTTTCCAAGGGAGGCAAGTAGTCGAATCCGCTGGAAGCTGTGGCCAGTTCGTTCGGAGAAGTGCCCGTGGACAAGGCAAGGAATATCTCGCCGGAGAAGTTTCGTCCTGCTGCGTGGCCGCTGACCTGTGTCACACCCATTGACGCGTGCTGGGCAATCCGACGCAGTTGATGTGGTAGCAAGGGCGCGTCGGTGCTATTGAGAATTGAGCATTAATCATCAGTTCTAGCGGAAATCAAGTGTGAAAGTTGCGTTCCATCTTACATGATGAGCACTATGAGACCTTCGCAATTGTGAGCATGAGGTAGTTGCCAATTCAGCAGGGCCACTTACTTCCTTCGGCTGCTTTGCCACCTTTGGGAAACTGGGTTTTGTCTTTGGATGTGGCCGCGGCTCGTTCTTCTCTGACCAGAAACTGTCCAACAGGTACATTGGCAATGCGGAGATCATCTTTCTGGCCGTGGTTCGCTTGTACAAGCACACCCAGAGTGTAGTCCTTGTCGACGCCGGGCACAATTCGTGAGCTGGTCCCCGTGCCTCCTTTATAGCCGTGACATCTCATGGCAGTGCCGCCGCCGTAGTTTCCTTCTAGAACTTCGGTTTGAGACTTTGATGCCTCAATTGCTTCGTAGACTATATCCTTGTCAGTCACCGAGGCGCTGATATCGTTGAGCAGCCCGTCAAATGTTTCGGCAACGACAGGAATGCTAACTCGTCGCATGATTTCGGGCTCGCTGTCCCCGTTCAAAGCGCCCTGCTCTAATTGCCACAGGAATAGAGCATCGTACACCTTACCCACGCTGACAGTATTCGTGAGAGCGATCGGCTACATGAGACGTCAGTGCAGAACGTATATATATCCGGCATGGATGAGGCATACGCAACTGATAAACCCCCATTCGTTCAGCCCGTGCGTGCCTGTCATTTCACCCATACCATTGAGATCGTGCGTGGCGGCATAGCACGGCAAGAGGCGGGTGTTCTTGATACCGCGGGGAAGAATCACCGTGACTCCAGTGTGAATATCTTGACCTCGATGGATCGTCTGTTGACCGACAGCAACTCCTGCGACGATGTGAGTTTCGACTCTGAATTGTCGTGGGGAATCCCGACTCACCCTCTACATCGAGTATTGAATTCTTGGGGCCCTGGTTTGAATTTAGAAGTATATCCCAGTTCCCGAACACGAGGACGCGAAGCCATTTTTTCTAAAGATTCAAGGCCAGATGAATATGATCCTGTTTGAAATTGCTGCCAAATTCTATGACTTATCAGAGAGAGAGAGACTCGACATTTATACACTTCTCGTTAACGTTTCCCACACATAAAGTGTCTGCCTTGAGGCTTGGCTGGAAAGGTAGAAAATTTAGAACTGTCACAACAAGATAGAGATCAGCGAATCGAATTTCTTGGCCTTATTTATTGCTACATTACAATAATCATTCCATTATCACCTGGAAGCTTGGTCAAAGTATCATGATGTTGGTAGGTGTCTCTTATTGGTGAGCCGAACAGTTAGAGTGGCATTCCAGATGGTCCTAGTATCAAGCCAATGACATAGTAGAGTCATAGTTGTTTAGACGGCGGTTTCTGCTGTTTCTACAGGCTAGCTGCATCAATTCAATGATTTTCACTTTGTCTATAAATTTCATCATAGAACTTGATGTATTCGGGGATTCGGGGATGATTTCGAATATCGTACAGTGCCGGCTGGCGGATATTCAATTTTCCAGGCACCGGTACAGGTAAATTACCAGTTGGTACAAAAAGGCGGGTAAAAATTCCGGGACTGCGACCAGCTCCGACAACGGAATTCTGACCACAATTTGCATACACAGACAGCATCACGGCCTTTTATAGACGGTTCAGAGGACCAAAGAGATAACAATGGCTGCTAGAACACTGCGAATAGGTCAATTGCATCTGCATTCTTTTATTCTCTGGATAATTAAGCTAATTGATTGTTCATTCAACAGGTCTCATCCCCGGCGACGGTATCGGCCGTGAAGTCATTCCGGTATGAAGCTTTCCGAAAAAAAAAAAAAAAGAAACAAATTCTTCATATTTTTCCTTTCTTCTTCAACTGCAATAATATTGACATCCTCTTGAACAGGCTGGCCGACGACTTCTGGAATCTCTTCCCAGTTCTCTGGGTCTCAAGTTCTCCTTTGTCGATCTCGATGCGGGCTTCGACACCTTCAAAAAGACGGGTAGTGCGTTACCGGACAAGACGGTCGAGACATTGAAGAAAGAATGTGACGGTGCTCTGTTCGGGGCTGTGAGGTAAATCATATCTTCTCGATTGAACGAGGTACTTAACTACCGCCCAGCTAATCAATATCCCTGTGGTATAGCTCACCAAGCACCAAAGTGGCCGGTTACTCTTCCCCCATCGTCGCCCTACGCAAGCGTCTTGATCTCTACGCCAACGTCCGCCCCGTAAAGACCACGACCGGTGGCAGCGCGACAGGATCCCCCATTGATCTTGTCATTGTGCGTGAAAACACCGAGGATCTATACGTCAAAGAGGAGAAGACAATCGACGGTCCGGACGGCAGAGTTGCCGAGGCAATCAAGCGTATCTCTGAGCGCGCCTCGTCTCGCATCGCCACCATGGCTGGAGAAATTGCTCTTCGACGCC
This sequence comes from Talaromyces borbonicus, assembly GCA_002916415.1. Taxonomy (NCBI): domain Eukaryota; kingdom Fungi; phylum Ascomycota; class Eurotiomycetes; order Eurotiales; family Trichocomaceae; genus Talaromyces; species Talaromyces borbonicus. The sequence continues at coordinate 1,313,291 of NBSA01000017.1, read as the reverse complement.
AAAAGATCCGACAAGTGAGCCCGGGAACTTCGCACTTGTCCAAACCCATGGTGACCATCACCCACAAATCGAACGTGCTCTCTCAAACCGACGGTCTCTTCCGGGAGACGGCCCGTAAAGCCCTCGCCGAATCCAAGTACAGTTCCGTCGAAGTTGAGGAACAGATCGTCGATTCTATGGTCTACAAACTGTTCCGACAGCCCGGTTACTACGACGTGATTGTAGCGCCGAACTTGTACGGCGACATTCTGTCTGACGGTGCTGCTGCGCTGGTGGGCAGTTTGGGTCTGGTCCCCAGCGCGAACGTGGGAGATGACTTCGCCATCGGAGAGCCGTGTCATGGAAGTGCCCCGGACATCGAAGGTAAAGGTATCGCAAATCCCATTGCCACGCTGCGCAGTACGGCGCTCATGCTGGAATTTCTTGGCGAGGAGCCTGCTGCTGCAAAGATCTACGCGGCCGTCGACGCTAATCTTGACGACGGCAAGTATCTTTCCCCAGATTTGGGCGGCAAGGCTACAACTCAGGAGGTCCTTGATGATGTCTTGAGAAGACTGTAATTGTAGAGTGGAGGTCTAAAAATACTTCTTTTGGTCTATAGTTTTGACGTTTGCACAATCAAAAGATTGATTTCTATTCTCTAATCCAACTGTCAAGCGATTAATAAATCGCAACATGTGTCTATTGAAATGAATCGTATATCATGAACTTTGCTGCTCGACCGCGGGTTCTCAAGTACGGCCTTCTTCGGAATCAGATTTCTTTGCATTCCGCTCTTCTGGTGAATCTGGCATTAGTAAAGTGATCACCACGACGAGAAGGGTCTGGTCTGTCCTCCTGTCTTTGAGTGTATATCGCAGTCTGTGTTTTCGCGCATCAATGTATTTCCCGACATGAAGGTGAAATTTAGGTAAACGAAGCGTGAGGTCTATTCATTCTCACGGAGTCAGTATTCAATAACATCCATGGACTATGAGAGCGATTAACGACCAATCGCGAGAAAAAGAACGTACCACTGAACCCTAAATACGGGTTTCCAAAATCGACAAGATACTGCCTACCCCGTTTGAAGACAAACTCTTGTCGTTTGGTCTCGTCTAGGAAATGTTTCTTTCTTTGAGACGCCTCGCTCGGAATCTGGAGTTTGTCTCTCTCATCTTGTCCACTACCCTCGGCACCTTCTTCAACCACCTTGATCGAATCATGCAGTTCTTTTCCATTTGTTTCATTGCCATTCACTTCGCTCGCATTCCTCAATTGATTCAATTCGACCGTCTCGCCAATCCGGAAATAATTCCAAGTAGCTAAGCCCGGACTATACAAGTACGGCTTATCGGCGTACGGATCACCATCCAACGCAGGATCAATGGCCCATTTCACGATTTTCAACGCTGTGTTAAATCCCGGCGGAATACTGTCTCGGATGGGTTTATTGAAATCGTTGCCAAAGACGAGATCGTTCCCGTTGATGTCCCTCTTGGGAATGAGAACGAAAGATATCGAGTATTGATCTGACTCGTGAAGCGGGTGCGAGAAGTATTGGCTTGTCTGAGGAGAACCGTCCGGAAGACCTGTGCTCAAGAGTGCTTCCAGATTAGCCATTTTCATCTTCATTTGACCTTCTTCTCAAGCAACATTGATACCGCTGGCTGGTTTACCTGTGTAATCTTGAATGCGTACGCTGAGATAAATCACCGCGTCGTCATTCTCGATGCGCAGAGCCTTCTCTGTATTGACACAGACGACTTGGTGCGTCTCTATGTCGTACTCCGATCCAGCAGTCACTCTCATACGATAATCGTGTGGAGTTTTTAATCCCATGCCTAACATCTTGTTGAGTCTGTCGAGGCAGACTCTGTATCGCAATCAGGTTCAATTTTGCGTTCTTAAGGAAAAAGCGATGGTCATGAATTCTTGACAAGTTTCTAACAGGTGGACTGGCTATGGTTCAACAAATCGGAACAGATATGTACGCAGGCAACAAGAAAAGTCCTCCATTTTATCCATCGCGGTCAAAGATGAAACCCCAAATGGCGTCGTCACTGAGTCCGTGCGGAAAATGACGTTTTTGTGTCAAGGAAGTTCCATAGTTCCAAGGTTGAGAACAATCGAAATTAATTTATTCATGGATCTTTGTCGATGGCCCGCCAAATCGACGGAAGCTTATTTGCACGACGTCTTACCTATTGCGGAAATCCTACGACCTGCCTTTTCCGTCCAAATCTCCTCTTCTCCTTCTTCCACCACCTCCTCCTCTCTTTCAAAGAGACATCTTGGCTACCTAGGTACGCTACACTTATCAAAGTGGATCATTTTAATAGTTGATTTATTTCAATCTGACTGCAAAATCTGAACAGCGAATAAAACATCACGCCTCAAAAATGCCCAAACAAAGCCCAAGAAAGGTTGTACAGGTGTGCTTGAAAAGAAGGACAGCGCCCGCCCCTTGATGCTGCATACAAAATCAGAAACACATACTCCAATATGCCACAAAAGAAATAAATGAATGCAAAGAAAAAAGAAAGTTGGCGTGAGCCGAATGGTGTATGTATGATATCAAGAATGTCGATTGCTGACATGTCCGGCGCTCGATCAATCGCTCCAGTCTATTCGATAGAGTGTTCTTCGCTGTATTCTTCGTCGGTCTCGAATTCTGAGAACAGCTGCATGTTGTCGCCCATTTCAACCTCTGCATTGTCGTCGTGCTCATCGTCATTCACACCATAATCATCATCCATTTCCACGACTTCCAAGCCCTGCTCATCGCTCTCAATATCTTCGCTGACTTGCTGCTCTGAATGGTCGTTGAGTTCAGAGTAATCGCTATAGTCTGTCTCACCGACGGCTTCTTCGTCAACCGCCCTCAGAAAATCATCAGATTGGAAATGTGCTCCGGAGGTGAGCTGGTTAGCGCTAGATGGCCCAAGAGCGCTGTCTAATCCCAAAGCGTTGGCTGAAATGGTCGAACGATCGTTGCCGCGGCCCACGCGGATATTCTGCGCTGTTTCGGTTTCAGGAATCGGGTAAGATGGAACTGGTGGCAGAGTCGGCTCGGGTCCCATTTCGCCAATCTGATCCCCAGACAGAACGCCGTTCATTATATCTTTCTTCATTTGCTCGTGGCGCTTGTCCCGTTCTTTCTCAGCGTCAAAGATTCCTGTAACCGTACTGAGAGCCTGGCTGATCCAATCTTGGACCCGATGGCGAGAGTCGACATGGTGTTTGTTCTGAGCTTCAAGCACTTGGTTGAGATCTTGCAATTTCCTCACTTCAGCTTTTGCTTCGTCCAATTTCTCTTGAAACTCTTTAATACGACGATTTAGACGGCTGATCACCTGCCCGTGCTCGTGCAACCTTTTGAGATGTTGCTTGTTCTCTTCAACAAGTTCATTGGCTTTGGCAATGTGCTTTTGCAGTTCGGTTTCCTTTGCGTTCAAAGAGACTGTGACTTCTTCAACTTGACGAAGACGACGATCTGCTGTGCCAGTCATGTTTTCCAAGGAACAACTCAGCGAATTGACAATACGGGTACGTTCGTTCTGGGTCTCTTGGAGTTGCTCTTCTAGCTGAGCGATAAACCCCTCCATGTCCCTGCACTCTTCTTCTTTTCTCATGAGAGAATTTCTGAAACGTGTAATGGCTAGTTCTTTGCCGCGAACTTCCTCCTCGAGTTCTTGGATTCGCATGCGTATGTGAAGAACATCCGCAGCACTTCTGTGGGATTCATCGTTTGCTTTTTCACGTTCTTGTTTGAGGATCTGAAGACTCTCCTCCAATCGCTTTTCCACGCTATCGTAACTGTCTTGGAGAGTCTTTGCATTGCGTTGCTCGTCTGATAGAGCCTTCGCCATTTGTGCGAGATGGCTGATGGCTGCCCGCAAAGTCGAGTTGACATTGGAATTTTCGCTGAGCATCTCTTTGGGGACAAGACTATCTAACTCCATGCGCGCCTGACGGATTGCATCACGCATGTTAGCGACTTTCTCCGGAACACTGGCGCCCGAGAAGCCCATATCGTCAAGCTCCTTTAGAGCACTTTCGAGTGTCTTGCTGAGATCAGCTTCTTTGTTGATGGCAGCTTGAAGACTTGCTAGCAATCGCTGAGAAAAGTCAGCTGGCACCTCAGTGCTTTCCGAATTGTCATCTGCCTGATGTTGGGCGCCACCAGTGAGTCTGCGCCATTCGTTGAACAAGTCTTTCTTTTCTTTGCGGGCCGCAGTCAGGTCATTTGCCATTGCCTTTAATTCAGCAGATTGCTCAATCGCAACCAAAACTGGATCGCCAGAAGTTGCAAGGGGAGTCACGGGAGACGGCTCGTCGGGGCTTGTGGAATCATCAAACTCCAGGCCAGGAGTATTAGGAGAGTTGTTCTGAGTAAAGGGAGAGTCTGACATGGGGGTGAACACGTCCGCGTCATCCTCGTAGTCGATAGATGTTCTCTCGGATGCCCGTCTCCGTCTCTGAGTCCGCTTTTGGACTCTCATTCTATCGTTTTCGATATCAGAGACGCGCGACCTCACCAGTCGGCGCAGAGTCCTAGCATCTACGGTTGTCGCATTGTTGGAAAAGTAGATTGGATCGATCACTCGTCCGCTGGAACGACGAGAGCGGTTAGATCTGCGACGCGAAGGGGTTCGCAAGTGACCATTGCTTTGGCGATTGTCATCGGCTTGACCATCATCGGCTTCCCCATCGTTGTCGACTTCGTCATTGTCGACTTCATCATTGTCGACTTGCCCATCATCGCCAGCTTGATCACTATCGTCAGCTGGGCGAGGAACGTTGAGCGTTGCGCGTCTCATAAACGGAGTAAGATGGGTGGATTGGGGAATAGCACTAGGGCCTGGATCAGAGAAGCGAAGACGTTTATGACTTTCTCCCATCATCTGTCCACGAGAGTGAGACGAATTGGTTGTGGGGATATCGTCTGTCTGCTCTGCTCTATCGAAGACAACATTTTCGGCGGCATTATCAGCCATTGGAGATGCATTGGCAGTCTGCTCCTCAGAAGGTGTGTATGATCTCTTGCGATTGAGATCTGCTGGGATATTCTCAACGTCTGCTGTGGATTCAGCCTTGCTTGCTGAAGGTTCAGCCATAATGGCTTTCGTGTATGCACGTCACCAAATACACCAAGATGATCTACTTCCAAGTTAGTATCTGATTGATATCATCAGGATAGATCTCAATACCTGTCAAGATGAACAATGGCTATTTATTTCGTTCTTTCAACAACGAGTCTTGAACCTTGCGTGATACAATCTTGAGAAGATTTTCGTGTTGAAGAAAGTATCAAAGTTTGAGTTTCATGAGAAGAGATTTGGAGATAGAACGCGATATAGAGAGATAGAAGGCTGTTACTAAATCCAAATCCAGCAACAGAATAACAAAGGCTCAAAAAGGCAATGAGCACGTGAATTTTGTAAACAAATCTTCCACAGGCCAATCACACAGCACAGTGATCATGACATCCAGCTACAATCATCTCCACAAGAACCCACTGGGGCAATTATCAAAGAAATTCAAACAACGGTCAATACCGTCAAAAATCACAGGCGCGTGATGACAGAACAAGAGGATTGTTGGGAGACTGCGATGTGTAACACTGAACTGGGCAAACACCCAGTAAAAACTAGCATAAATTATCTCTAAAGAGTTTTACTTTCTAGGCTGCAATCTCCATATTTCAACTAGCTGTCTCCATAATATTATCTATCTAGGTATCTGCCGACACCACTAAAGTTGAGTGCTAAGGGGATAGCTCAAAAGCACGGGCAGATTTTACTATTTTGGACAAAAGTAAACAAGGCGGCTCTCTTCGGTTTTGCTGGACTCGCATGTCGAGTTTGTTCTTCTTTTCTTCTTTTAGGTAGCAGCATCAATTCTTCCTGCAGAAATGGAGATGTATGGACCAATCAATTTGGAAGATCAGACCTGTAATAGCAGTGAACGATGCATGGTACAGGCCAGGGAAAATAGTTTGTTTTGATCCCCTTTTCCAAATGAAGCCGCTTGTCTGCAGTTTATATAGTTCGACTGTCCTGATTGGCTAGGAACGCGTGTTGACGTTTCAGGTTTAGCGCCATGAATGTTATTGACATGTTAGTCATCATCGGACGAGTCGAGCGTGGACTTCCAAGGTTGGAAGGTAAATAAAATTTTGAATATTGTTCTGATTAAATGTGTCTTTTGATAATTTCAATGGAAACTACAAGTCCTTGCTCATTCGTGTTTGTGCCTCGTCTCCTGCTCGTTGACCTTCCGAAATGCTCTCGTCACTGCTACGATTCCGTCTAGCAAGTAATCTGCGCTGTGGTCAGCAGAAAAATTCATGACTCAAAAAAGTACTGGTAAAGATTAAGGCGTCTACTGACACGTCGGAATGACTATCCAAAAAAAGTTCATCAAGAAATAGTAACCCCAGAAATAGTAGCGTTCAGGCCTTGAAAATTCGATTCCATGAATGTAGAGATCGTACAAGCTCATCGAGTAGTACAGCAGGTCCCCGTACAGCTGACCGAGGGATATCACGATCTGTAGGGCATATCGAGCAGGATGGCGGGACAAGATACAATATGCAACGAAGAAGCCGAGAGGACCCCAGCACATCTGGTAAAGGTGAAAAAAAGAGAAGACGGTCAGTTGAAGACATTCGTTTGGGAAAAGCTGGGATCCAAATCGGAGGCTGATCTAGGGGGCCCTACCGCCGTTATGCTTTCCATACAGACGAGGAACGCATCAGAACGCAAGTATCGGGAATCAGACAACGAGTATTCTTTCCACAACTCCGCGAATAAAGGGCTGCGGCCGGCAATGGTTGAGTGATATATAGCAAAGTATCCTTCAAAGAAAAAGTGAATCGATGCCGCTAGAATAATATACAAGGAATTAGAGTATGCGTCAGTGAAATCAAACCAAATCAATTCAAGTACTGTACGCACTCAAGCAGAACCATATGAATGCGAATCGATCACCGCGCTTTGCGGTCGGTTGATACGCGCTCGTAAGACTCCACGCTATGCCTATCACAATCGCCCATAGAGAAAAGAACTTTGCAATCATTAACGGAACGGGCGAGACATTTGCGACGTAACCCGATATGATTGACCCGAGCGGGTAATAGGGATGGACAGGTATTGACATGTTTCTAGCTGCTTCAAGTCTTTCGCCGTGGAGAGATTGACTCAGAGATACAATATATAGGTAGGTACCTCCAGGGCTATATAGATAGTACCAACACCGGCACAATTGCTTCCGGATCGACTGATGAGAACCGACAGCCCCTATTTACACAGTCTAGATCAAGATCTACGACTCTCACTAACCTGGTATCAATAAAGCGAATGCAGCAAAAAATAGCTTCACCATATTTGCAGGACTAGACACAGGCGTGTTCAATCCTCGAAATGGTCAGTAATAAATCCCAAATCGGAAATTTTGACACAAAAACTAGTCCTAATTGAGATACAAGACTAATTATGTAATCAGTCAACTGTCAGTCTAACTTCTTCTAGTCCCACGTAACTTCGCCATCTCAAACAACTGTCTACCGCACTCATCTCGCTCGCTCAGTTCTTTGATGAGTCGAGTGTCGTCCGGTCCTACTCGATTCTGGCATGATAGGTCGGTCGTCATAGTATAGAGATTATTCTGTGACGATGAGTTATATCGGCCCATGGAAATGATGTCATTGGAGCGGTATCGTCCTGACAATCGACCCTTTCTACCTACAATAAATCTTTAACCAGAGGCTCCTCAGCATTGTCTTGGGGGCGCGGCGAGCGAAAATGTATCTTTTGACAGATCTCCCGGACGAGTTGTTACAGGGAATTCTCCGGCTTCTATCTGCGGTAGATCTCGTATCAGTGTCCGAAACCTGTAAGAGATTATATCTCCAATCTCAAGACGAGAAGCTATGGAAACGTCTTGTCAATAGCAACTTACCCAGCAATCTCGACAATCCGGGGATTTTTGCCACGTTCAAAGATCTTTATTCTGCTCATCATCCATACTGGTTTCTTCCCAGAAATAAGATCTGGTTCTCGGATGGCGAGTACACGGGCAGTTTGATTATCAGTCGCTACGATAATCGTCGTGGCGTAATCGAGGCCTTTAGATTACTCGCCGAACAAGGAGAGGAAAGGGCGATTCCATGGAGGTCTCGCCCCGGGGTGGAGATTCAGCCTTTTAACCCTCGATTGAGACTGTGGTTGGACTCCCCCATCATCGATCTACGGAATCCTGATCGACTGCCCCCAAAGGCCCGACAGTCTGCCCGCGACCATTTCAAAATGGAAATCAGTCAACCGACTGGAGCACGTAGTTCTTTTACACTCTGTCGGGGGACACTGGGTAAAAATCCAAAGGTTGCGGGTGGGTTCCTCTGGCCGCCTGTCACGATTCCAGGGAACAGAATGTTACGGCATCATCATCATAAACTCGTTAGTCGAGGCCCAAATGCAGCGCGAGCAATACAGCATATGCATGAAATCTTTTCTCGTGAAATATCAGAAACTGCCTTTGAGATTCGCAGATGGATGCAGTTCCAACCGCATCAATCGTTTTTACCTATCGGATACCCCGAGAGTGTGCATCAGACTTTCATCTACGCAACGCTTGATCCAGTTTTATATACACCGACCAAAGAGAAACCTTTTCAAGGGATTTGGGTTGGGGATTACAACTTTCACAAATGTGAATTTCTTTTATTTCTGCAACGAGACGCAGGCGACCCGATGCCGGTAAGCACCATGAGGCGAAGATTGCAGGACGCGTTGGGTCATGCGCGGAACTTCGAACAGACTAACGAGAACGACGATCATGATAATGGCGATGAAGGGGATGAAGAGGAGAGTGAAGAGGACCATGATGACGGATTCGTGAATGCAAGATTTGGAACCACCTGGGAAACTGCCAGTCCCCCAACCAACCCACCGAGCAACGAAACCGAAGAATGGAACGGTATCAAATTTCAAGGTCGTTTAGAAGCTATAAAACTAACAGGTGACCCAAACGTTCCTCGCGGCGAGCTATCGTTTGTGGCTGAAGATATTGGCCCCAAGGGATTTATTGGCATTTTGCAAGACGAAGAATTCCCGAATACGAGAGTTGTGAGGAGTAAAGGACATATTGCTTTCGATATGTTTACCTTTGGTAAGCTTGAGCGAGTTGTGTACTGCCTGGATAGTGTGACTGAATTTTAATAGATAGGTGGCTTCATACGCAACTCTTTTTTATTTCCCCGGATTGTGTCGCTCAATACTGGGAGCCTATGGGACACATTTCGTTCTTCCGACGCGTGAATATCGACGAATTCCTCAAGCCATGATAGATGCGACTTTGTTGCGGTAGATCGCAGTATATAGAGTATGCCGCTCTACACATTTCTCGTTGTCCTGCTTGATATTTCATATTTGTGGTTCCATGCCTCCGAAGCCTGAGCTTGACTATGTAGGAGACACGGTACTTGTGAATGTAAGAATAGTGACTAATCACAACATAAGCTGTACAACGCAAGACAAAAAGTAAAGAACGAATCAATAAATCTACAATCCATCCAACGCCATGCCGAGAAGCATTTGTATAACCAGTTCGTGAGACAAGAAACAATAGACGAGGTTTCGAGTTTTAATCATCCATCACAGGCTCCCACCAGATCCTCCGTGGCAGAGCTTCGTGCACACAATGCTTTAAACCATATTTCGAGCAAGCTTTCGAGAGAAGATTGCTCAGCGGCACAAGACGTGTAGTAAAGATCGATCGCATGGTCGCACCCTGCCGTCGGATAATGGGGAAAGAGTCCTGAATGCCGAGATCATCAACGTCGTCGCTCAAAATACGAAGTCGATCCCAACACGGCCACGGACTGATCCATGACCCATTCTCCGACACCGAGATAACTCTCTATCCAACGCTTGATATCCTTGCTATCGGTGATTTTATCTGTATTGAGACTAGGGCTGTGCGCTTGAGTCCTCAACACATCGAGTCTGTCCTTCTGCCTTCCCATGAACGATGTCTTTCCCAATTTCACCAAGCCCAACCTATGGACCGGACCTGTCTAGATGAGAAAGGATCATCTTTTCATGGGGAAAAAGCACAAGGACAGACTTGATGTTTGAATCGGACGTGCTGGAATTAGTATTTGTGTTGCGAACTTTTTATCGTAAAGATTTGAAGAGCCAAACAAAGTCCAGGGCGTCCGCTTGAACATACGTGAGACCAGTTGATCGCTTGATACCGGCAAGAAGCGCGGAAACTGTTATTTGGAGATGGTTGTTAGTCCGACACATGAACCAAAGAGACAAAAGAAGCGTTTATTCGAAGCTTACTTAGTACTGCGTCGAACGCATAATGGGTCAGACGACCGAGCTGTGCCGTTGTTAATGATGATCATCGTCGTTTGCGGAGATTGAAGAAATACGTACAACCATGTTGGATTTCAGGACGATGACTTGGATGTTGGATATAGTAGCTCTCGACGATGAGTTCTGGGTAGTGTGGAGGTAAATAACTATAGTTATGGCATTCAAAAATGCTGGACGCCTATCTTTAAGATCTAGAGATGAGAGATGATCAGTGCAGATGGAAGGCGGTCACGGTCTGACTGGGTCACGGGGGGCAACCACCAGCCACAGTACCACATGATTGCAATCTCCATGTCATGTGATGAGGCTGATGAGTGAATGAGTGTGGCTAGTGCTATCGATAAGGTTGATGTCTTGTAGCCAATCAGATCTCATAGAGATAGCTTGATAGGAAACAACCCCTCCTTATGTAATACGTAATAAAACATCTTGAAAAGAAAACAATCTGACATCGATCCTTACACGATTCAATAAGTTAATAGATACACCTATCTAGGCGTTCTGACTTTTCCTGGCCCAACACTACAATCATTTTTATTTTCATTTTTCAAATGCATTAGCTCGGAGACCGATCCAATGGAGGCCTGAATAGGAGGAGAATTCAAGAGCTATTAGAATGCTTGTGTTTTTTATTGAAGCAGCTTCGAGAGTCGAATCAAGGATGGAGGCTGCTGTGTAAATCGTGGTCTTAGAGGGGAGCCAGCTTAACAAGCAGTCGGCCGTCACCGAGTGACCGTACACCGGATTCGGCGGGCCAGCGGGACGAAGCACAGGCTAGTGCAGTAGACTCGACACTTATTGCAGGCAAATGCCTATGCAATTGAAAAGCCTGTCTAGGTGAATGACTGCAATTCGTCCAGTATAAACATAAATGAGATGAATATAGATGGAGTTTCGAGTAGATGCCTGGATAAATGGAGAAAAGACACGGAAACATGGAATAAGAAAGAGTAACGTACTGCAAAAAAAAATCGAGATACAAATTAATACGGACAGAATATAAAATACAACACAAAATACAACAAAACGATTATTTGTTACACAGCATCGGGCGCTAATCCCCTTTCGGTGCTGGACCACTTGCAGTTTCGGTGGTGCCCACGGTGGTTCCTTCCCCTCTCTGTCTGTCTGTCTGTCTGTCTCTTGCTCGAGTATTTTTTCTATCAGGCCTTTTTCTGTTCTTCTCTTCTTCCTCTCTTCCTCTCTCTTCCATCTCTCTCAGGCTTCACTATTTTATCTTCTCCTTCTCTTCACCTCTTCGGAAAGCAATCCGGCATTCTTGGTTCTGCCTGTATTGCATTCAGTGTGAATTGACTTCCACTTCGAAATTGAACTGAATTTTTGGATAGAGAGTCTTTCCCCCACTCTTATCTATCTACAATGGCCACCAACTCTTTCGACCATTTGACCAACCGCATGAAGCTGGAGTGGTTCTCCCAGCTCAGCACCCAAGTTCAACCCGAGAGCAAATATCGCCGAACCTCCATCATTTGCACCATCGGTATGCGCTTATTGACTGCTTCAACCGCTGATTCGTCCCGATAAGCTGTGCTGACAATTTTGCCCGCTAGGTCCGAAGACAAACTCCGTCGAGAAGATCAATGAATTGCGCACAGGTATTTTTCCCACCACGAGCAGTCAGGTTGTGAGCTCGTGGAGGTTCATTATCTGACGTGATCCCCAAAATTACAGCCGGTCTCAATGTTGTTCGCATGAACTTCTCTCACGGCTCATACGAGGTAGGCCATCCGTCTTCGTGGATTACAACAGGAACAAAGCCCTAACAGTCAATACAGTATCATCAATCCGTAATTGACCATGCCCGCGAGGCTGAGCGTACCCAAGTCGGTCGTCCGATTGCCATTGCTCTCGACACAGTATGTTTCGTCCACGCGGTGTGAACTCAGATCCTTCGCAAAAACTGACAAATTGGCGTGCAGAAAGGTCCCGAAATCCGAACTGGAAATACAGTTGATGACAAGGATTATTCCATCGCTGCCGGAGCAATTCTCAATGTCACCACGGATGAGCAGTACGCCACTGCTAGCGACAACAAGAACATGTAAATTCGAATCTGATCCTGGCAACACTCCGACCAAGAAACTGACGCGAAATCTTTAGGTATGTCGACTATAAGAATATCAGCAAGGTGATCGAGCCCGGTAAACTCATCTACGTCGATGACGGTATCCTCTCCCTCAAGGTCCTTGAGGTCGTTGACGACAAGACCGTCCGTGTTCAGTGTCTCAACAACGGAAACATTTCCTCCCGCAAGGGTGTCAACCTTCCCGGAACCGATGTGGATTTGCCTGCTCTCTCCGAGAAGGACAAGAATGATTTGCGCTTTGGCGTGAAGAACAAGGTCGACATGGTTTTTGCTTCTTTCATCCGTCGCGGCGAAGATATCAAGGAAATTCGTAAAGTGCTCGGCGAAGAAGGAAAGGAGATCCAGATTATTGCCAAGATTGAGAACCAGCAAGGTGTCAACAACTTTGACGAAATTCTCGAGGAAACTGACGGCATTATGGTGGCCCGTGGTGATCTTGGTATTGAGATTCCAGCTCCCAAGGTGTTCATTGCCCAGAAGATGATGATCAGCAAGTGTAACTTGAAGGGAAAGCCTGTGATTTGCGCGACTCAGATGCTGGAGTCCATGACATACAATCCTCGTCCGACTCGCGCCGAAGTCTCCGACGTTGCCAATGCCGTTTTGGATGGTGCCGACTGCGTCATGCTGTCGGGAGAAACCGCCAAGGGTAACTATCCCAACGAGGCTGTTACTATGATGCACGAAACATGTCTGTTGGCGGAAGTGGCAGTGCCTCATTTCAGCATTTTTGACGAGCTGCGAACTCTCTGCCCCCGTCCCGCCGATACCGTGGAAGCCATTGCCATGTCTGCAGTCAGCGCCAGTCTGGAACTGAACGCTGGAGCCATTCTTGTGTTGACCACTAGGTAAGTCGTTTGAACTTTTACATGCACTGTTTTCAACATTCCACTGATCGATGGTCTTCTTTTCTTCAAACAGTGGCAAAACTGCTCGTCTTCTGGCCAAGTACCGCCCCGTATGCCCCATCATCATGATCACACGGAACGAAGCAGCATCACGATATTCTCATTTGTACCGTGGTGTCTACCCATTCCTGTTCCCAGAGAGCAAGCCCGACTTCAGCGTCAAGATATGGCAGGAAGATGTCGACCGTCGTTTGAAATGGGGTATTCACAACGGTATCAAATTAGGAGTCATCAAGAAGGGTGCCAGCGTTGTCTGTGTCCAGGGATGGCGCGGTGGCATGGGCCACACAAACACCATTCGTGTTGTGCCGGCTGAAGATGATTTGGGACTCGAACAATAGACGATTCGCAAGAACGACTTGTTTTCGATCGTTCCGTTCCATTGTTCATCATCGCCAGCAATCAAAATTACAGCACGTTCCGAGGCCAAAAGGAGAAGCATGAAATTTCAGCGTTTCGGATGCCTAAATCACTGCGAGCAAACACATGAAGTTGTTAATAATGAACATGATGACCGCATCCTGCCACATTGTCCACTTGTTCCATGGCTCATCAATTCTCCGAGCCTGGTTGGCGGAAGGCAGACGCGGATTTTTCTTTCTTCTAAGATATCGTAGAATTTGAAGACGCAACTGAGCACCTGAAGAAGCTGTCGTCACATTTATGCCGTCCTATTTCTCACGTGCACGATATCGCGGTCGTGCGTTTTGAATTTATGAGCTTGTTATGACCCCTTTGTCAACTTTCGTCTATTCTTCCCTGCCTCTCAATTAGATATTTCAAAAATTCAATAGACCATCTTCTCAGCCGGAAATAGATGAAATTGGACCCCCACCTTTTAACGCATTTCAAGCTCCATGCTTCAGCTTCTTTGAAGCAGCCAGCTACCTGGTAGCAAGAGATCACGGATAGAATATGCATGTATAACTCGAGAATTTCAACGCATTCTTGTCATAATTATAGAAATGGGATCTTTTCATTTTTTTACCTTCTTACTCGGGCTTTTCACTTGTGCGCTTCGTCCTTGCAACCGAGGTCCCGGCTAGAAGATGCAGGGTTCCGATAATTGCCGATACATTGGAGCAGTATCCTTACAGAGTACCTATTTTCTACCTGTTTTGATTTCTTCGTTCCTGGATCTGGAACCGCGAATCGTTGAAAATATATAAACATACCTGGCTGGTAGGTACCTAGGTAATGAGTTAGCCATGACCTCAGGACCGCCAGGGCTGTGAAGTGATCTATGGTTCTCTTTATTGCCGCGCTGGGATCAAACCCTAATAACAGGATTTAAGATGAAGTGCTAGGTAAATATGAGTAAATTTGTGACATTCGTATCGTTATTTGACATATATTCATTATCTCATGGCTGATTTCGTCTGATGAAATGCTAATAAAATAAAAGAGAAAGGAGAGACGAATGTCTGGCTGGACGTATGGTGATTGTTTCTGTCGTAACATTTGAGTTGATAAAAAAAAAGAAAAGAAAATGGCAATTCGCTAGTCGCGTCTCTGAAGCGACTTGGTGCAAAAGTTGAAATGTCTATTCGCTATTCGTGTTGATGGTGAGATCGCTGTTTTCTATCTCCATTGGTGTTCGCATGTGGGACAGATGGTTTTCGATGCGTCGATTATCTGAGATGGCAGTGTGGAATTCGTGCCAACAGCTGGGTTGAAAAAGTTAGTATTACTGGATGGCATGACATGGGTGGTTAAGGAAATCCCTTCACGAGAGTATACATACTTTGGAGCCTGCAGAACGTATCGAGCCATTGCCTGCCGAAAGCGGCTTTTGTACTCTTTTGGACTCGTCACGGTTGGTCTGTTTTTGCCTCCTCCGGCGAATCCTCGATCCTTGATCCAAGATTCCAATTTCTTGTCCCATGTATACGTGCGAATACAGTCGATTATACCTACCACGAGTTCTTTGCGCGGTTCGTCAATTGCGATCATAAGAGAGTAGTCCATAACGTTCTGTCGCCCGAGGAAGAGTGTATCGTTCCACACGCTTTGACTAAGGAGCTTCTTGGAGTGCTCACGCGTGAACAAAGGTGTCTCGTAGATGAAGTCGACCATGTTCTCGTCAAGTAGGACCTCGTCACGTTCTCCAGTACTTTGTACTTTACGATTTCGCATCGAACCCTTAAGATCAAAAATGCGCGTTGGAACTCGGTCGTAGAACAGGTTTTCCATGAGAAGCAAGAACCAATTGAATTCCACACCCGTCACTGGATTTTTGATAATGACCTGGTAAAATCCAAACATCTTGGCAATCGCAGAAGGCAGCTCGTGGAACAAGGCCTCGGACATGATCTGAAAGTAGGCAGGAGCAAACTTTAGGAATGCTTGCGTTTCCACTTGTGATAGCGACTTCAGAACAAATCGATCGTCCAAGGTCTTCAAAAACAGTGACTTTGTTTTACCACCTTTGGAATCCCACTTGGCGCATCGAGACAGTGACTCGACAATGCGATCTGCGACACCACACTTTCTACGTAGAGCATCGAATTGCTCCGCGTAAAAGACCTTACAAAGCATTTTGGCTTGACCTTCCTGGAACTGGTATTTGAGATGAGTTCCTGTTGGTCGTAAAAGGGCGTCCTCAACCTTTGCCTGGTCCAAAGTCGGGTTTTCACTTGGGACCGCATCGCATTGGGTGTGCGGGCCTTCCTTATTGTACCGATCTTGGATGCTGGCGAGCTTGTTCTTGTAGTCCGAAGAATCCAAAGCAAATGCAATCAGAGAGCTCGGTTCGTCCTCACGCACAATAATGTCGCAATCGACAAAAACAT
Source organism: Talaromyces borbonicus (assembly GCA_002916415.1). Lineage (NCBI taxonomy): Eukaryota > Fungi > Ascomycota > Eurotiomycetes > Eurotiales > Trichocomaceae > Talaromyces > Talaromyces borbonicus. Next base: position 1,297,117 of record NBSA01000017.1, on the reverse strand, counting down.
GATCAGAGACCTTCAGAGGATAATCAAGAGCTTGCCATCCGCTGGCAGATCGTTCAGCCCAAAAGTTGGTCAGCATTTTAACCAGCGTGTTCCTCTCATGCTTAGGAAGATCTTTCAGGTCGAGATCATCTTCCATCTTCATCGACTCTTCAGGCGACTCTGTCAGGGTCAGGCTTTGATCACCATCGCTTTGAGCATCTTCTACCTCCGAGATAGTTTCGTCAACTACGTCTTGATCAGTTTCTGGAGAGGTCGAATCTGGTCTGCGTTCTCGTTCAGAAACAGAAGCATTTTTCGCCGGATTTGTTGTATGGTGCGATTCCTGACTAGCATGATCGATTTTGACTTCAGATGACGAACGGCCTGCGCTAAAGGAATCGTCGCCCTCTCCGGCTGGCTCTCGCTCTTCCACTGCTTCCCGCACGTTCTTATAAATCTCCACTGTTGCCTTTGACGAAATGATGGGATGTGCTCGCGAGTGTTTACTCTTGGCTGCTCTCTGCAATCTCTCTCGCTGCCTTTCCTTCTCGAACTCCCTGCTAAGTTGTTCAAAATGCCTCGCAAGACTGGCCACGCGCGGACTTTTACTCTTTGAGGCAATGGAGCGAGGAATAAAGGAATGGCCACCACTAGTTTTTGACTTGTTTAGAGAGCCCAGGCCTAGTCGGTCTGACAGTTTCCTTTCGCCGAATTTAAGCTTCTCTTGACCCGAAGGGCTCGGAAGAGGGCTAGTACTCTTAGTCGAATTACCTGAATTCAACTTCAAGATTTTTCTGCTGTTATGTATGCCCTTCTCGCGCAAGGTCTGGAGAGGCTGAGAATTCGCTCGAATCATGGGCGGAGACCTCGCTTTCCCACTAGATCGCGACCCATAGTCTGTGGGACGAGGGATGCCAGAAGAACCTCCTATCTGCCTGGTGCTAGATGTAATATCTACTGAGCCTCTTTTCTCTGATCTCGAATCTGACCGACTCGATAATTCGGGCGACGCAAATAATCGACCTGAGTCCGGAGGCGACGTAGCAACTCGTGTTAGCGGTGGGAGATATATCGATTCCTGCCGTTCTAACTGAAGATCTTCCGACACGGTGCTGGGCATTGCAAGATCGAGATGATCGATTTCCTGATTGGTCACGCTTGAATCGATCGCATGTGGGGGCTCTATATCTGGAATAGACACAGCAGATTCATTTGTTTCGTCGATTGCCTCAATTTTTCCAGAATGTTCTTCGACGACCGAGACAAGAACGTCTTTCGCCTTCTCAGGAGACAAAGTCATGCGGCGCATCGATCTAGGACGTTGTGGCGTCCCATCACCATCAGGGGAATCCTTTTCAGTTGGGGTAGTAGGTGGCTCTTCAGTGGAAGCCAGGGAAGTAGCAGACGCGTCCTTGTCGAGGAAAATCTTCTTTAGTTGAAGCGAGGCTAGCCTTCTGATATCTTTCTCCGAGGGAAAGAAGTTCTTCTCGAAGTCCGCAAAGGTGGTGTCCCATTCGACAACTTTTTCTTGGACGGCACGTAGTACATCGTTCAAGGGAATGACTTCCCAGTAGCGAGAATTCGTGTATTGGTCTTGCAAATGCTTGATCAAAGCATTATGATCGTCATTGGCCTTTTGAACAAGAGATTCAATCTCCTTTCTGCAATCTTCGACCTTTTCCGGCATGACGCTTTCAACATGAATACTTTTCAGCCGATTTTTCACTGATAGCATAAACTTTGTGATACGATGCTCAATCTTTGAGTATACCTCATTTCTCAAGCGTAAGTCATTGTCGACTTTCCAAGTCACGCGAGTTCGAGGTACAATTATGTCGAGCAATGTGATGGGGTCATAATGAATACGCAGCGCCATGTCTTTGAATCCAAAATACCTCAAGTAATCGCGATGAATATCGTGGGGACACACTCCAGCCCTGACGCGGAGATTCCTGCTCCAGAATGAAAGTTCCAAATATTTGGCGAAAGAATATCTCCAAGTATTCGAAGACATTGGAATGACTTGTGTCTCGTTCCCGCATATTTTGCAGCAGCTCCACATCAAAATTGTGTCTTGGAGGCCGCGCAATTTTGAGGGATAAGGCTGCACAAATATACTGATTTGGGCTTCACCGTGAACGTACTGTCGATGATGTTCGTGCATACGATTCTCACATCCGTTTGCCGTGCAAATAGAGTTGGCTTCCAGACACAGTTCTTCCACATATTGTCCTAGTGTAAAGTCCGGCTCGAATACTTGGTCGTCACTTTCGTGTTCATTATAGAAATCTAGAGCAATAACGTCCGGACCAGAGCATGGAATGGAGGTTTTTGTGCACACGAAACTGTACAGAACAGCAATGTTCTGATGAGCGAATGGGTCGAATAAATCAGACTTGCCTGATAGATACGACTCCCATTGACGTTTCTGAGTGTAATAACTGTGCATTGCTCTATCCAACTCTGCATCATGGACTGCACTCAGAACTTCTCTGACTTTAGTCGATGCATTGTCTGGATTCTGGTGAACGAGCTCGGGGGTAATTAGAACAAACTTCTGGGATTTCTTTTTCTCGTCCGAGTCCTGAACAATCCGCTCCCGAAGGCGGGCAAGATAAGAAATGCGACGCTCTAGCTCTCGTGCACGCATCAAAGGATATGGTGGTTCAAATTTGACGCACGGAGAAGCAGAAAGCAACTTTGTTTGATGCTTCTGCACAATGTCTTCGTAATAAGTAGGCATTGGTACATCATCAGGGACTTCCACAGTAGGGGTAGCAACGTCAATCTGTGAGCCACTTGTCTTAGCAGCGGTAGATTCAGTTTTCTGCCGATCTTTGATTGCGGCGGCATTTTCGTCGGCAAAGTCTTCGATTGTAGGCAGTTTTGCAAACTCATCTCGCATCAAACAAGTTTCTAATTTTAAGTTGTACACAACATAGACCATGAACTCGGTGATGTGTTTGACTCGCGAGAGAATATCATTATTCGCACCACGTAAAATAATCGTACAACCGAGCTCTTTGGCACATCCAGAGATGTACATGTATGTCTTTCTTCGACCTCCGTAAACGTAAGTCTTCAGATCGAAGCTTTCGCAGTGTCCCGTATATATTGGCATAGTCACGAGCTTGTCTATTGAAGTGATGATTTTTGTTTGTGTGCATCTCGAAACGGCTTCTAGCACAGAAGGCTTAACGTTGTAAGCTGTCGCTATGTTCGATTTTTCAAGGAGTTCAAGTGCTAATCGAGAAACTCCCTTTTCTACGAGAAGTAGATTTGGTCGCAATGCTGCGATCCTGCTCACAAGATTTTCGAGAAACTCTCTTTCTTGACGAATGACCGGCTCAAGACTCATGAAATGTTGTTCGTGACGAGCATATTCAAGAGGAAAAGCAATGATGAGGATCCTTGGGCGATAAATGCTCCGTGGCATGCTCTTCAAAGCGAGATTTTTAGTAAACACCAGACCAGAGACATACGCTGTATCGCCAGGACGAGCGCCTGGTATCTTTTTCAGTTTCACGTAGTGTCGAATATCCATATCATCTCCACGTTGAACGTTAGGATCGACCTCGTCAGTCGCTTTCAGGAGGATTGGTAGCAGAGCATTTTCCCAGCTTGCAACATGTGGCACGGATGAGTCCTCGAGCAATTGATGTAGAAGTCTTCGAACATGTTCCATACTCAGTCGATTTAATTCGATAGCCGGGGCACTAGACCCTCGCATAGATGAGCTTCTGGTCATCTTGGAGCTGCCCATGTTTGAGGAGCCAATGAGCGGGAAATTGTTTGGAAGATGATTTTCAAGGGTCAGTAACTGGTTATCTTTGGAAATTCTGGGCAATGGTTTTTGATGAATGCTGCTGGCGACACTAAGATTTCGCCGACGCGAAATGCGTGGTAAGTTCACAGCTTTGGAGCTACTTATACTCGTCTCATCGATATCCCGATTGAGAGTTGCTCCGTTCCCAGCACGGTCACTAAATCGAGATCGACCTTTCTTGACGGCAGCGAGAAGGCTGGCAAAGGTGGCCCGTTCGTTCTCAGCATTTGTCTTGTCCAGACTGGTCTCAGATGCAACGCCTAGAATACTGGGCTGCTCGTCACCACTGGAGGCGTCATCGGAGAGATATTGGGCGAGATCTGGGTCGATTATATTATCACGATGAAATGCAGGTAGTCGATCTGGTGCCCTGAGTTCTTCCAGATGACGACGTTGCTGAAATGGAGCTCGATCTTCGTGATACGCTTTGTAGCCTCGAAGGTGCTGCTGTCGTGAATGGTGTCGTTTGTGACCCATAGAGTGACTTCTTAACATAGTTGACGACTTCAAAGATCTAGATGACGTTGGACGAGCTAAAGGTCGTTCAGACCCAATTTCAAGGATGGCAGAGCGTCGATTTCCACTCTCGTTAATCCGTCTTGTCGCAGGAATTGCCATAGTGGGAGTTTTGAGAGTGTGCTCTAAAGGCTGTGATCTGATTGAAGAGGCATCGTCCTCATTTCCAACCAGACTTTGTTTCGGAGACCCCGTAGACTGAAAATCCAAGCTTGTCGAATCATTGGGTTGTATTGGACTTTGCTCAATGTCTGATAAATCCGACGAGTCATAATCTCGAGAGTTGATCATATCCTGACACGACTTGCAAACTCTGACCGAGCTACTTTGGCCAAAAAGCGCCCCGGGAATGAGGGAGGTGCATTTAGAGTCAAAAATTTGACCACAAATCCGGCAGTGATGTTTCCGCCGAAAAGTGGTAAATGGTTCTCCGCACAGAAAGCAATCTCTGGCATTTTCATCTCGCATCCAGAACTCTCTACTGAGCAATTTGCTCCTCAATTGGCTAAAAGAACTGTTATTTGAAGCGAGCGTACTTTTATCGGAAGCTTGGTACCGATAAGGCTGCGTAGTATAGCTTATAGCTGCCGAATTAATGGTGCCTGCTTCACTAGACGATGCTCTAGACATAACGTATCCTGGTAATCGACTAGTGCTGACCCTGTTGACGAGTTTTTCGCGGGGTCTGTCAGCGTTGAATTTCGGCGATAGCGGTCTCTCCGCGTCGCGGTCTTCCAGAGATGCCGAAGATGCCTGGACAATGGAAGGATGCCGGCTATGGGAAAGAAAGTTTCCGTCTGAACCACGCGTTGTGCTGTTCACAGCAGAGGTCGGCGGTGTTGAAGTGTCAATGTTGACAGAGCTTGATGAGTTTGTGATGGTCTTATCTTCAGGCGTGTCGGGAGCATCGACATTACCCCCAGCCGGCTTCGAAGTCTGCGAAAGTGAAGATGTCGTGTTAATGTCGGAGAGGTTGTGGCGAGCGGAATACTTTGCTTCTTTGTCGTTCGTTATTGGGTGATTTTCAGAACTGGACTTCTTTTGTATATTCTTCGCGTCCATAGCAACCCCGTCATGATTTTTAGATGAGGTGGGGGGCAATTTGGCAGAAATTGCAGAAGACTCTGATTGTCGGCTTGATATACCATCTAAACTTTGATCTTCATTGGACCAAAAAGAATCACTTTGTTGGATCTCGCTCGAGTTAAGAGCAGATTCTTGATCCTTGGTGTTTGATTCAGACACTTGAGAAACACTGTCAAAATCGGTGACACCAAGGTCCGTTCCCACTGGCAGTGTTCCGAAAGGAAGAGATACCTCTGATATCTTTTGACCAGATACCGAGTGTGTTGATGCCTGAGAAGACGGGATGCTATTCGTTTTGGAGCCGAATTTGCCATTCTTCACAACTTGCGATGCATCATCCATAGAATCCTGAGCTGGGATTTCACTTCCTAATGAAGGGGTATGCGGAGCTGACGCCTTCGCCTGATGCACTTGTGGGGCTTGAGACTCTGCTGCTGCACCGGCCTTGTCATCTTTGGCTGACCCTCCTCCATTTGAGTGTCCCGAGCTTTCTTCGTTTCGTCGACCAGAATGACCATGATCCTTTCCGCCACTGACGGATGCTCGTAAACGATTATAGAATCCACTCAGTCCGCCTTGTGAATCGTGGGTAGCTGGATTAATCTCGGAGACCGATGACGAGGTTGGAGGATTGGCGAAATCGTTGAAAACGGTTAAAGAGTTGGACTGATAGGCAACCGAGTGAATCTGGTCGAGAGCCTCTGTTAAGGTCTCGCGTTCGGCCTGGGTTGACAAAGAGCTGCGTGACCCTCTCCTGCCCAAAGGCAAGAAAATGGACGAAGCAGTCGGACTCGGAGGATCGTTCACACTTGGCGGAGCCATCCTCGACTGTCTTCTTAAATCAGGCTTGGATAGAGGCTGATCGTCATCCTGCCGAACCCGCACCCGCACTTAGTGCCGCGAAGGCACGGTTGATGAAAGCGTATTTTCTACCTTGGTTTGTGTCGGGGAGCCGTTCAGAACGATGTAAAACAGCGTGATAGGGAAAGGCTGTCATGAAGCATTTCTTGAAGATTGATATCTGTTGTAGAAGAAGAGCGGAGAAAGAAGAAACAACGATGCGGAGTGAGGTCTGGCCAGGTCTGTTAGTTAGTTAGTTAGCTTGTGTGTATTATGCAGCTAACTACGGAGTAACTTACTGCCAAAAAGCATGTGATGACGTCGGGTGGCCCGTGACTTCTGTGGCTTGAACTCCCAAAGAAAAACAACGCGAAATTGTGGCGGAGTGGCTTGACACTTGGGGGTACATATTTCCTATTTAGGATTAGCCTGTTCGCGGAGCGCGTTTTGCTCCTTTCAGCTTGCAACAGTAGAAAATAATTAATCCTACAACCTCCTAAATAAGATCGCATTCTACAATCTTGATTCTTTCGATGGCAGTGTCATGAGAAAGTGATCCCATCCACTGTGCGCATGATTGGGTGATACCGTATACGGTATATTACGACCATTGTTCGCTACACGTTGCAGCAGCGTACGTGTTCCTCTCTCTAGACGCAGAAAACGCCAAAGGGCAGGACCCCCAATACACGAAAATTGACCAGTTGTTCCAGATCCATGCTGGGGAGTTGGTGCATTCAGGTGTATCTGTACCGATCGGATTACTCTCACCCTGATCCGATGGGCGCATTGTCGACTTGAATCAAACTCCTGGAGATCTACTGCCGGCTGACATCGTTCAACGTGGGGTTGAGCTTGGAGTCTATCACAGCTTGGAGAAAGATTCTATAGCAATGCACAATAGCTTCCGCTGGGGATGGGTGTCTCATTGGATGTTCGGAGAAGATTAAAGCTGTTCCATCGATGTTAACCATGGCTCCCTTGACTACTAGCCGAGCAAACGGATCTCGCAGAAACGGCCCTAACGACAGGGCACGTTCGACTCCTAAGACAAAAAATGACCACAATTCAAAATCCAGACGCGTACGCAATCCCGATGCCCAGGAAAATTCAACTTCACGCGCGCTGTCGAGATCTCCGTCGATAGATTCCGTGGCCTCTCAGGACGGCGAAATGGGTGGATATTCAGTCCCGTCTTTGGAATCCCAAGGGGTGTTTGCGACGCAGTTTCAGTCATCAAATCCCAGGCAAAGCGCGAAAACTGCCGCCCCGGCATCAACTACGAATATTTCGAGAGCCAGCGGATTCCTTTTGGCCCACCTTGCCAAAACCGGTCAAGAAAAGTGTTCGCGGAAACTTCAAGAACAAAAAGATGTGAATCCTTCATCATCTTCAAGTAACGGGCCACCGAGCTCCGGACTGGGAACAAGAGCAGGCGACGAAAGTCTACACAGCAATAACATATCTAGGGCGGGAAGTCCGCAGGCAAATTCTATGCCGAGAGACTCCTGGAATCCCACGGAAACTCAAGTCCGATCTTCAACTTCGTGTCGCTCTTTGGGAGCACTTCCCAGACAACACAAGGCTTCTCAGCCGGCATACCGCCACTCGGCGAACGATTTACAAAATGAAGTCACGAGTTTCCAAGTTCAGCCTTCCTCGTCATTGGAAACTGAAGAAACTACAGCAAACAATATAGGGACCTCCGACCAAGTTCCTTACTCTTCCGCTCAGAATAAAGCACCTGACAGCTCACAAGCAACTCCATCAACTCTAAGCCAAAAGAATTCAAGTTACAATCCATGGTCTGGCATGAAGAGACTCCGTCGAAAAGACGTGTTTATTCCGTTTGATCAAGACAAATTACTGAATCGACCTGACAGCTGGGTTCCTCCAGATGTGGGCCATCAGATGCCACAAGGTCATGTGCCATCCAACCTCTTGCGGCAGTGGAACGCAAAAATGACCCAATTGTTTAAGAACTCTAGAAATAAACATGCATCTAGTCAAAAGGATGTGCCGTGCGAAGAGTCCGACGATTTACCTCAGGGTTCGTCAAAACAAGTGTCCGATGACGAAAGCGACACGGATTCTGATTCAGTGACATCTTGGTCCCAGAGCCCACCACAAAATCTGCGGAAACCTCAGGCGCCTCCAGACAGTCCGGTCCAATCTCCTTCAGATATTAAGCAGCTAGGTGAGACAGGAAATCCAGTCAACGAGGAGCCTGATGTCATTGGGATATCGAATGGGGAAAAAGGAATTGCGGAGTGTCAACCAGAATCTACAGCTAGCAACGGAATAAATGCACAACAGCCTGATGTCACGATGGTTGATCAAAATCACGATCGAGATGTAGAACCTGCATCTCTTGAGCTACCGTCAATTTCAGGAGACGAAGCAGATAATGGTAGCGATGATTCGGACTTGGAAACCTCTATCCCTCAGCCTTTGAATTTGGAATCTCATAATATTCCCACTCAGGCCGAATTCCAGGATCCTCCGGGCTTCCTTTCACCGGCAATCAACGTCAGCTCCGCCGCTCTTGTGCATATACTCAATACACCAGCCGCCACTTTAAAAAGTGCGGCCGTTCGAGTGGTAGAACAATCAACGACTCATAGCCCAGACCCAGCAACACAGAAAAGTTCGGGGAGCAGCTATAAATCGTCCTTACAATTCATCTGCAATTCACTTGACAACTCGGGGGTCTCGTCGGGGTCAGACCGTCAATTGCAGGATGCGCAAAGGCCTATGGTTGCAGATTCTCAGAACTCGAATGGTGTGGGAGAAGCCTTCAGCTCTCCGTATCATCATGACAGCCAGCGACTATTGGAGATTATCCCCGAGAGTTCAATTCGATCGACGAGCATGCCAATGCACACGCAAACGTCTCCAACGCGTCACGGATCGTCTTCGCAATCATTGGGAATTGAGCCTACGTTACAAGTCCAGATGGTCAAGAACCAAGGCAAGCGACGAGCAAACGAAGTTGAAGACAATGAAGTCGAAGAAAGGCCTCGCAAGAGGCAAGAGCTAATGACCCCAAAGACTAGTGGTGAAAGATTCACGATTAATGCTGTCAATAGCACGACTGATGAATTGCGGCGTCCTGTTGTGTTGATTGATGATGCTTTCACAATCTACGATATGTTTAAAAGGTCATATCCCAAATACGCCGGTGATTTCAATCATTTTCAATTCTTGTGCAACGAATTAAAGATGCTCCATCAGCGCAACGCGTTACACTCCTCTCTTTGGGACGAGTACATCATGAGATACAAGCTCGACTACGGGGCTTATGTGCACAGATGTATCACAAATCATGAAGATTATGAAAACTACACGGATTTTTTTCGCAGTCGCTTCACCAAACCTTCTTTTCGAAAGCGCAATCTGACTCGCCGCGCGCTTGAAATCGTTGCATCTTCACTGGGGCTTGGTCTCCCAACGAAGGAAGCCAAGCAAACATCGCAGACAGTCGACCATAAACAAAATACGTCTGTTCTCCGGCATCCAGCCTTTTCGTCGAGTGCAGACTCGAGTTCAGCGCGACGTATCATCTATTCAATATCATCAGATAGCGAAGTCGTACTCGACTGTAGGTCACAACAAGCAAACACTGGTTCGGAGCCAATTTCACAAATGCATCCTCCCACAAAGAGTTCAACGAAAGTCGATGTTGGTGTGCAAGTCAATCTGCGTTTTGGTCTACAGCGAAATAGTGAAGTCAAGACCACCGGTACTGGAGAAATTCAAGAAACGCAGCCTGCTGATCTCGATGATGCCGATATGGTAGATAACGAGGACGTTGATATAGACGACGAAGTTCAGTCTGAGTATCATTCATCGGCCAGTGTGGAACTAGGGGATGAAGCAACGGATCGACTTATTGACGACGAAAGTCATGACATGAATACAGCCAACGCAGAATTGTTAGAGTCGAGAATCAGACTTATATCGAGAATGCAACAAGCAGACGATCAAGCGGTCCAAGCACTTCTCCACATACAAGTTCCATCGACTCCGGAACGACAAGACGAAAGTTCTCCATTCAAGATATGGGCTCGTGATGACCATAACATTGTATCGGAGCGTCGTCGACGAGGCGGATTCGAGATTCCTCTTGACAAGGATGGAATCATCGTGGTGGACAAATTTCCGCGTCGTGTGGCTAAGAGAGCTTCAAAAATCCAGCCGCCGCAAAATAAACGATCAGAACGTCATGCGCGGAATAGGAATTGATTCAACTAGCTATCCTTTTTGGGAAGTTTTATATACCCTGTACATAGAATACAAATTGATAATAAATTCAAACTACGAAGTCTCTCGTCGTTTCATAACATCTCCAGGGCTGAGATGGGCTTATACCAACAGTACTCACTTGAAATTGATAGAACGAATTGCCCTGCAGACAAAATTTGACACTTAACTGATCATTGTGGTACCTACGTATGGTAGAAATAACAACATTTTCCCAACTTCATCCAACTTCGTCCACCTTCGTGAGGTACAAATCACATTCTGTTACAAGATATCGACCCACTCAAATAAGCAATCTCAATACTCCATATACCGACCACCTCAATCGGTAATGGCCAAGACATAAAAATGAAATAAAAGAAAGAAAAAATTTGTCTACATATTCGGATGTGCCGAATAGCCGTATCCATAGGAATATCCCTGCATGGGATGACCGGGCTGAGTGTACGCCACAGGATATCGAGGCGCGGGGGGATATCCAAAAGCAGGACCCGTGTACTGACGACTATAATTCTGAGCGTGTTGACGGGCATACTGCTCTTTACAAGCCTGGTTATATGCTCGAATCGAATCCATGTCAATATCTGGTGTAGTAGTAGTGTACGAAGAAGGTTGCTGGGGGTTGGAATGGTCGATAGAACGCTCGGCGTGAGTGTTCGATACTTTGTCTGCTCTGCTTGATTTCTTGTGTTGGTGATGAGCAGTAGCAGCATCAGCAGCATGCCGGTTGCGATCTTTCTTGACTTCGTGGAATCTGACGTGGATGGACTCTGGTGGTGGAGAGCCTTCTACGGGTGATTCGTTTCGGCGGTTATCCTTGCCTTTATGACGCGGTTTCCGTGATCGATGGTGATCACGACGATGGGACCTGGCTGATTGGAGTCGAGGACGATGGTCTTTGTCATCGCTGATACCATCATCGTCACCATCGTGACGTTGTCCGTAGCCAATACGAGTATAATCCCGCTCTTCTTGTCGACGCTCAGTTTCTGAACTCTCGGTCGAGTTCTCGGGTTCTCTATGCTTTCCATACGGGTCATAATGCCGCTTTTCGGTATGGACCCTACCCGGGTCAACTGGTAAGGTGTCATGCTGATATTTCTTTGCCCGGCTTTTCGGTGTATTCGGCATATTGCCAGAACGACTCGATACATGGACGCGTTTACTATCGGCGTCTTCATCGTCATCATCGTCGTCAGTCTCCCACAACCCCTCCTCGGCAAGGGCAACGAGAGAGATTTCTTCCAAATGACGAGCGACGTGGGTCGCAAATTCGTACCATGACTTCCAATTATGCCGACGACAGAGAGCGCACGGATAATTCGTAAAAGGGGCAACGACAAACCTCTGAGTATCGAGGGTGGCTGCCGTACGTTCCGTATCACTCAGGGAAGACCAGTGGTTATATACCAAGTGCTCCACAAAGGCATTACGCATGGATATTTTGGGCGTGCTGATGATCTCGGCATCGCAGAAGAGGCAGTATCGTTTCAACTGCGGGAAATGGGTGCCCAGAACATGTTCGGCCCAGAGATGGTAATACTCGAATGATTGAGTACAGGTGGGATGAATGCAGACGTACGCTTTCAAATCAGCATAGACATGGATCCTGCTCGGGCGGTTATTAATATATCTCCCTCATAGACTTTCTGCGGATTGAACCTTGCAATGCAACCTTGGAACGCATTGGAAATCCGAGAAAAAGGAAACTCACATCCATGCCTCCTGGCTTCGTAGCGTGACAATCTTCTTACACAAGACACATTTGAATGGTGCTTCAAGTTTGACTTGCCAAGGTGCTTCAGGCATACGGGCACCGATTCCTCCATGTTTCGAGATCTTGGATCCGTTGATATTCGCAACCCCCCAACCTTCACCACAATGGGCTGGAATGGGGACGTGAACCTGCTCGTTAGATTCGTCAAAGGTCACTGCGCTACTAAATCCGACCACTCTGGCGTGCGTCTCGGCCAGTTTATCGGTCTTGTGGCCCTCTGCATTGCGTTCGGGATGTTTTGGTTCCTCAACACAACGACGATGGTTGAAGTGGTTCAGCTCGCCCAGTCTTTTGACAAGGGCCGGATCAGCATTTTTGAATCTGTTTAATATCGTCAGCGGTGTTGCAAATATACAGCCCTGGAATATCTTTAATTCCACTCCTAATTTGGAATCAGACATATACATACTCATCAAAAATATTGTTTATGAAGGCCTGAACCTCCAAATGAGAAAAACCACTATCATTTGCCCCCATGGAGTCTACCCCATTTCTCAGCCTCGTTCCATATTTTTCGAACATCAAAAACAAAGAGCGAGCAGAATATACTCTTTTCGTTCCAAGGCTTATAGAAGTGGGTAATAAACTTCACCCAGAAATATGGAGAAGAATGTTCAAGTTGCGTCTGAAATCAAACCCAACCTATTATCACTGACTTCTGCAAGACAACAAAACAACTATCTCGTATCATATAAGACCAATTATCAATCCGGGGTAGACAAGAAAACTTTAGAAGAAGGAGAAAAGGTGGGGTTTTTAACTCCTGCCTATGGCCCTGGAGAGTACGGAGAGTAGGTACGTAGAGTACTTGCAAGGTTGAGGTATATGGGCTTTTTCCCAAGGTTTCCTCAGAGCGCCATTGGTATCGGTATTGGTGGACAGACCTGAAAGTACCTACTGTCTTAAAATCTATCCAATTCATTAACGAAGCTAACCTTGGAACGCTGTGGCACGTATGTGATGTCCCAACGCCCCCCTCCTCCTACCTACTACCTGCCTACCTACCTAAACTGCCTACACTGCCACATCTCTCACGGTCCTCGACCGCAGCTTTCCGTCGAGACGTCTCTGCCTCTCTCTGCTTGGTCGGATGTCTTGATGCAGTGACTTTATTGTCCGAAAAGACCTGGGCAAAAGATTTCATGCGAGAGTCAACTGAGAATCCTTACGGTACGACGAAAAAAAGAAGAATAAAAAACCTTGGAAAGAAAACTGTATTACCCCATTCAGGCAAGTAATCCAGACCATGTTGCTCTTGCTCACGACAGTACTTTGCCCTGGTGATGTTTTCGTACAACGAGAGAGTAAAGTCTTGAGCAAGTATACAGTTTTGACAGCCTTTCTTTCTGGTGACAGGTGGCCGTGCTCTGGGTTCTAGGTTTCTTCCTAGGATTGTGCTCAAAAGATGAGTCATAATTTTACTACCTACCTACTGAGGTAGTCATCTCAAGGTTGTCTCGGTGTCTATTCACGATCAAGGATGTGCGAATTGGCAAGTTTTGAACTGTTGTAGGTACGTAACTAGGTCTTGAGTAATGTATTCGACCAAGGTAATTCCATTCATTAGCATAAAAGGGCCTATATGTACCCAGGTAATGCCGACAATGTGTATTGCAAGGATATCTCGCTGACAAGGTGAAAAAGAAAAAAAAGGAATAAAGAAATTGAGTATAATGTGCTCCCGGAGATCTAAATGAAAATTCCATGCGACCCATATATCGTTTTCGTAGGCAGAGACAAAATGAAAACGAAGTTGAGAAAGACCAGAAGGAAAAATGATCCAAGGTTATATCACCGAGCCCGCCAAAGCAAATAATCAATCAGGAACCCACTCCGTGTTGAAGAGATATCAATGTACGCCGCAAATGGAAGATGTGATATTACATAAGGAAAAGACATCAGTCGATGTGTCGTGAGAGTTTTGTGGATGACGATGTTGACGAGGTCGAGACGAAATGAGACGCAACGCATGACGGCTTCCCAAACAAACATAAAATGAAAATGGTATATAAAGAGCTTTTGCTCGGTTTGTACAAGAAGTGAAGTAATAGGAATAATTCGAGGTGAATCAAGTGATTCTCCGCGAGGGGAAAATGAAGCCGTCAGAGTCGGTCGCATAAGTCAGAAAGTGATGAAGAAGATAGACACGATTCTATGAATCTGGTCCTCGGCTTTCACTTTCATTTTGTTGTCGTCCACTAACCCACTGTGCTACAGCCTCGTCTTGTGTGAGTGGCGTCTTGTGCTCGTCGGTTCGGGTAGCGCGGCGCGAGCCTGGAAACAGAGACGTGATTTCCGAGGCCAAAGCTGCAGTTGTGAACATGCGAAGCTCCCGCTCTTCTCGTTCGTCTTCTTTGCGCAGTCGGCGCCGGTCCTCGTCCGACAGCTTTTCTCGTCGCATTCTGCGAATCTCGTAAATGGCCCACAATAACACGTCTTCTGCGACTTTGTTTCGAGGCCCGCCGTGCTTTAATGAATTGCGCACGTATCGTCGAGTGACGTCGGTCGCCCCGTCAATTGAAAAGGCAATGCAGTACGAAAGTTTGCGATTCCAGCCTAGTAACAGCAGTGTTAGTGGCACGTAGAGTAAGTACTCGTGAAAAGCAACCCATGGGGGAGACATTGTTTTCACCGAGCGGGAGAACAATACATACCTTCAGTATATAGCCGCGGTTGATCCCACACTCCTTCGCAAGCATCGACATGCACCCATCTTCGCTGATGCTCCGAGTACACTTCGGTCCAGACGTAGTCCTCCTGATTCCACACCCACCGCACTCGACTGCCCAGGGCGCGACATAGCATTGTGAAGCAATTGGCCCATTCCCCACCCCGGCCGCATCGAGTTTGCAGTAGCTGCCACACATCGGAATATCGAGGGAATCGTTCCAGAGCTCCGCATCCGGAACACTTGTACCCTTCCACTCGTGTTGCGCCGCGTGCGGTCTCGTCTGGGGTCGGGGGGACAATGCCGTGAGCAACGGTCGGCATTAAACATTTGGAGCACTGCGGATTATTGACCCAGGTGAAGAAAGACGTCTTGAACCATCTGCAGATCTAGTCAGCCTACCCGGTGTCCGCGGATCTGGAATCGCGTTCGCGCGACATTATCATCATGGAACAATTCTTGTGTTCACTTACTTGAGAAGCGACCGTATGACAAAATCTTGATAACCCCATTGCGGCTTCTTCCCCATACTCATATATCGCGCCTTGTGCATTTGTTCTTCGTCATCTGCCTCGGCATATAGACGGTCCAAAGGTATAGCCGTTAATGCTTCGTCCAGTAATCCCGGGTTCTCGTACTTTGTCGGTGTGACGGATAGCACATGGAGTAAGTTGCAGAATTTGACGGAGGCGCTATCGTGTGGTCGACGGGGGAAGATGGGCAGCCGAGATGTTGGTCCGGTCGGCGTTGTCGTTGTTGTGGACGAGGTTACAATATTCCGTCTGGATGAGTCTGCGGCCGGCGACGTCGTCCTTGATGTCGATGTGGAATGGGCATGTCGGTGCTGGAAGTCATTGAATCGTTTGCTGCGCATCAAGTTCTCGAATTCTTTGGACAGCTCTGATGTGTCAAAGTTGTTGGCCGTTGACGGCGGACCCGCAGGGCGTTGCGCTCTGTCGACCATTGCTGTTCTGTCTCGGGTTCCCAGCTTCCAGCAACAGCCTGCCGAGCGTGAGTTGTTTCTTTCTCTAAATCGATGGAGTCGTAGATTGCTGTTTTGATGAGACTCTGATAATCCGATGACCCGATTTTTAAATTTCTTCTTCCAGCTGCTGCTTTTTCGTCTTCTTCCTGTCTTCCCTGTCGCTCTCCCTGGCGCGGGTAAGAGCGAGGCGATGCACAGCCGAGAGCGGCGCCACGCTTTCGACGGTGGAAAAGTAGCCTCACTAACCGGAAACCGGCAGATTCAAGGATCTGGACGCAGTTGCTGATGAACCACACAGGAAGATAGCGAGTGTAATGCTCTCCAAGAAAAGAGAACGAGAAGAAACAAAAGAGAGGGAGGAAGAGAGAGAGAAAGAAGTCTTGGTGTTCAGTCAGGATCTTTGCTTGTAGTTTAGTTTACGGAGTCCGCCCCGAAGTTATTATTATGTCTCGTTATGACATGTTCTCCAGATGGCAAGAGCCCATTTCTCTCTTCCTTCCCTTGTTTCGGCAGGGGAGACGACGCGGCCGTCGTCAATCTCGACGCGGATTGGCTGAACTGGCAATTTCTATGGACCTCGATGACCCCAATAGGGGAAAGCGTGGGAGCCGTAATTGGAAACTGCCAGTTGTATTACGACGCTTCGACTGAATGTGCTATTCCTGTTTCGGCCGGTGCCAAGACTCCAGGGCGGGCCTAGCCGAAACGGAGCAAATTTCCCTGATCGGTTTCTTTCTGCCTGATGAATATTTTTTTTCTTCTCTTCTCTTTTTCTCAATGATTGAGACTATACGGTCTCCACGGAGCAAAGAGTAAAGAGAATTGGGTACGAAACAAGCAGCAGTCAGAGTGTCATGTATCGCGGTCTATCCGTAAAGCCATGCAACCAACTGGCCAGGATAAGATTGCGGCCCAGGCAGGAAGACGAGCTGCGAGCCAAGACTCGCTCGCAGAGTCTTGGCACATCCCGCGCCTCCACCACATCTCGTTTGCTGCGTACGACTTAGTTCCGACTGCTTATCCACGACTTGCCATCTCGGTAAATAGACTACTGGCGCTTGCTTCACTCCTGCAGGGTCATGTTATATCGGATACTCGTCGCATTACTCATAGAAGCTACAGTAAAAAGAACAAAATCAAAAAATCAAAGACAAAAGAGAAAAGAAAAATAAGAGAAAATCCCCCGTGATATGTCTGTAACACGGACACGCAAGCTGGCTGAAGGGAGCGTCGTCAGCATGGACGCGCCTGGTCCAATGAGCGGGGAGAACCCTGTCTGGGCCGCGTATGCTCACAACCCCAATTCCAACACGACTAATTGCCATAACACTGGCTAACTAATTAACGAACCAAATTATTTTAGTTAAATAACCATATAACTACTCACTAACTAATTAGTTAAGTAACTAGCCTAACGAAAATAACCAGTGAACTGCCTAGGCTATTCGGTCCTCTAACTGCACAGTTCGCGGCTGACGGATTTTCTAAATTTCCAGGTTACAACAGCCGAGAGTCTATTTAGCCGTTGATCTGTCAATCTCTGTCAATCTCTGTCAAGCGCTTACAATCGCATTGCTCTATCCTACTATAGTGTGATTTAGTATGAACTACTTACTATATGTAGCCTCTGCATATCGTCCACAGTACGTGTCACCCTCGACAGTAGACAACGTGTGCGTACTACGCACGCCGTACCACATATTCATCCGACGCAAACGCCACCGTCGGGGAATTTATCGATTACACAAGTATGCCCAAAGCTGCAGAACGAGTCAATGGAAATGGTGTGCTCGAGATATACAGAGTATGAGAAGTACTCCGTATGCGATGTATGTAGGTATGTATGGTCATCATCCCTGTCCAAAGGCAAGAAGAAGGAGGAAAGTATAAAAAAAAAAAGTTAATACGAAGCGGAAACAAAAGTGGCCTTGGCACGGACTCTTGGCGGAGCTTGCTGTTTGCTTGTCTGGCTGGTCTGCGTTGCTGAGTCACGCCATGGTTAGTCATCCGAATTAAACCTCGGTCATTCGTCCTGTACTTTTTGCACTCTTTGGTTTCCACTGTTCAGTCTCCAGTTTCCAATATCCAAGCCCCATGTTGCGTGACCAAGTGCAATAATGCTATGATATTAATCTCATAGTCAATGCTTAACCACGGTCCAAGCAATACGCATTGACAATGAAAAGAAAAAAAAAGTAAAAACGCACAGATATCTCTGGTTCAGGCCTGCCATTCGCGGCTTCTAGATGATGTGCTCGTTGAGTAGGGCTGACCACGGAGTAGTCCTACGACTCCTATCTTCTACCTAGGTATGCAAAATAGGCCGTCAACTCACCAGCCAATAACAACTACAAAATAACTAATCGAGGAGAAATTTGTGCATCGGCTATCATCGAACTAATTCATAAATTCATAAAGACTAGACTAAATTGCTGGCTGCGTCTCTTCGTGAATGACATTTGTATCGTGAAGCAATGTATATGTAAAATGATGGACACTCTGTCGAACATCAAAAAGCAATCCAATTTAAAAAAAATCCATCTTGTAAAAGCTCCACGCCTGTAGTCTAGAGCCGTCGAGAAAGTTTGTTTCTTCTCGCTAATCGTGCGCGGCGCAACGAGATAATTCTGCGACAAATGATTGTCCCCAGAAGGCACTACGAGAACCCATGGCGTCAGCTGTCGACCACCACAAACCAGGCAAGAGAAGGAGACATTTTATATCGACATACCTGGTGTATTTGGAAATATATTTCCATAATTTCTGATACTTGGCCGCTCGTTGCTCCGGCTCCATCGATACCGCCTGGTGATACGCTTTGGCCAAATCCTCCGTGTTCCAGGGATTGACGACCAGACTGCCGTTTAAGCTCTGGGCAGCCCCGGCAAACTCCGACAGGATCAACACTCCCTGTCGCTTCTGTTGGCTGGCAATGTACTCGAAAGATACTAGGTTCATGCCGTCACGTGTGGACGAAACAATGCAAGCGTCCGAGACGGCGTATAATGCGAGAAGTTCTTCGAAATTGACAGACTTGTGCATGAAGTGGATGGGCATGTAGTCCACGGTTCCTGTGATAGTCAGCGCGTGTTGTCGTAAAGAAATCCAAAGGAGACCAAGAAGGAGAAGGATAATAAGAAAAAGAAGGACGAGGAGGAGGGAAAGACCTACCGAATCGACCGTTAATACGCCCAACCAGTTCGTTCACCACCGCGCGCAAATTCTGATACTCTTCCACATCCTGACGACTCGGTACCGCCACCTGTACTAGCACAACCTTGCCGACCCATTCCGGGTGATTAGACAGAAAGACCTCCAGTGCATGCAGTTTCTGCGGAATGCCCTTGATATAATCCAGCCGGTCGACACTAACCATCAACTTCATTCCCTGGAATTTTGACTCGAGACTCGCAATGCGGTTCTGCACTTTGGTGTTTTTGAGCCCGTCCAGGAATTTTTCCGGGTCAATACCGATCGGAAATGCGCCTACGGCAACAGACTGGTTTTCAAAACGCACACTGCCGGGAGTAGTGCTGAGATTTCTGGTTTGTCATGTCGTCGTCAGCATCGATTCTGCCGAGCCTTTACATCTTGTGTAAAACAATCCTGATAGACTTACAAGATATGAGTGCAGCTACTCAAAAAATGCCGCGCGTAGTCAAAAGTATGAAAACCGATGAGATCGCAGTAGAGTACCCCGCGGAGAAGATCGGCGCGTACGGGCAAGACACGATAAATCTCACTACTGGGAAACGGAGTGTGTAAGAAAAATCCAATCTTGATGTTCTTCTTGCCCTGCGCGCGCAGCCGTTGGCGTAGCAATTGCGGCAGGAGCATGAGATGGTAGTCGTGGACCCAAATCATGTCTCCGTCTTGTGCCTCGTCGGCAATAGTCTGCGCAAAGAGAGCATTGGCTTCCTTGTACGCAACCCAGGCGGATTCGTCAAAAACAATCTCGCCCGGATGATAGTGTAGCAAAGGCCAAAGGATGGAATCTGTTGGACAAATTCGAGGCACATCAGTCAGCTCGATATTTCTTTTCTTTTTCTTTTATCTTCCTTCCCGAGTAATGTCTCTTCGCAAGTTCCAGATTACTCACTTGAAAACCCATTGTAATGGCGGTCCGCCAGCTGATCGTCAATAAACACTGGCGTTGCGCCGTACTCGTCTTTCAGTCGCGACTTCACCGTCTCGACCTCGTCCTCGGGAACCTCCAGACCGGGCCAGCCGTACCATTGAAACGTCGTGGTCTTGGCCAGTCCGCTGAGTCCTGTCACCAACCCACCAGAAGACATGGAGAATTCATATTTGCCTCCTTCCGAACGTCGAATTGTGATGGGCAGTCGATTGGAAACGAGCAGCAGCCGTCCCCCTTCGGCTGGCGCTGCCGTTGTCGGCGCAGGCGACATTGCAATGCGCTTTGGTTAGGTGTATTTAGTACGTTCAAGTGTAAAAGGGTCTTGATGACTTTGTAGATTTGCTGTCGATGGTATTATTTAGAAGTTCGGATCTTTGTAGCCTTGCTCGTTTACAGGATAAATTCAAGACGTCATTCAATATGGCGAAAGCAAAAGAGAAGTTGCCTATTGTAAGCCGAGATCTGTGTTTTCATTATCCATTGAGATAAAATCCAGAAATATCCAGTGCTATAAATTAATTTATTATGACTAGGTCGAAACTGAAAGAAAAAATAAATAGTGCTATGTCATCCTTCTCAGCCGAGCTCTGGTTGGCGGGGAGCAGCTTGCCCGTCTCTTTTGGGCTTAGCGCCAATTGACTTTGATGAAAGTTCTCCGAGTTTCTTCTTCTCCTCCTCCTCTTTGGTTCTTCCCTGACTACTATGTAGATACTCTTAGCTTCACTTCCTGCTTCTAGTTTCATCCAATTCCATCATATTACCCTTATCTCACCCTCCTTTGAGCATCATCATTATTCCATTTTCTTCAAATTTCATTTCTATTCACCGGGATTCTGTTTCTGTCGTGTTCCATGCTCAATGTCTATTACGTTGTAGTCCCGATTCTCCGCTGTTGGGCAGGCAATCATCTTTTCAGGCAGTCTTGGCCCACGGAGATCTTCCAGGTTTCCAGGTTTTTCTGCCTTTCTTTGAATTTCTACAGCTTCGTTTTTATATAAAAATTTACAGTTGTTCAGGGCCCGCTTTGCACCAATCATTGGCCGGGATATCTAGCTCGTGGCCACTCCTCCCCCACCAGAGGAAATTCCAGACTCCAAAGAGCTAGCCTAGGCTTTATCGCAACCATCAAATTCATTCCCAATCAACCCTTGCATCATTCCAACAGAATATTCTAGCTATTTCGCCTATGCCGCTTTGTCGGTTTCAAGAATACTCAACCCTAGCCGCGTCGAATTGATCAACATTAGCCACTGCTATGCACGTAATCAATTGGCCCGTGCTAGAAGTGCTAGACGAGGTGATGTGACCCCGCGAGAAAGAGTGAAGGCGTACAAATATCCCTCACCCTTGGCCAACAACTTGAAATAGTCTTATGAGTTACGTCTTTTTCAGTCTACCAGCATAATTCTCTAACTGCAATTTTTCCGTGATTATGTTTTACCTCTGTTGAATCAACGAGTCTCTGACGGATTGAAAATCAATTTCATGTCTCTCTACGTAGCTTCTCTGTAAGTCATGAATATCTCCTCCTCCCGTAATACGAAACGCTGGTAGACTAACCTAGACAGATTCCTCCCGTATACCATAGATTTCGAGGCCACCGGAGTAAAGGATGGCCCTTCCGGTGGTGATGACTCTGGCCGCGCGCTTCCGAGTAAAGTGGAAGGAAGACTGGCGG
Source organism: Talaromyces borbonicus (assembly GCA_002916415.1). Lineage (NCBI taxonomy): Eukaryota > Fungi > Ascomycota > Eurotiomycetes > Eurotiales > Trichocomaceae > Talaromyces > Talaromyces borbonicus. Next base: position 1,275,361 of record NBSA01000017.1, on the reverse strand, counting down.
AGCTTCATCAAGAGTCTCGGCCAAAAGTGCTTTCAATGACTCCTGGCGCAACTACGGAGCACGAGAAGATTTTCAAGCCATTCTATGCCCCGCGGTCAGAGCCAGATGCACTTCAGGTGCCGGCACCTACAGAGTCTCCCGGTGAGCCTTGGGGATCTAGTCGCAATTTCAATCAGCCGATTTCTCAAGCCACCAATCCACCTGCTTCGTCAATTCTCAGTCGTCCTTCTCTTGCAGACGAGTTTGAAGATCGAAAAACCGTTCCTATCAATCTAGACATAGAAGAACCGGCCACGCCGCGCGTCTTACTCTCGGATGCAGATTGGCTGGTCAAATCCGCAGTACAAGGAAACGGCGGACTTCGCAATGCCATTGAAGCAGCCACCAAAGCTGGCATCGTGCAAAAGAAGGTTTGGGTGGGCACGTTAGGTATGCCCACTGACTCGCTCCAACAGCACACGCGCAGCAATATTGCTCGGCAGCTGAAAGAGGAGTTTGATTCACTCGCCGTATTCATCGGAGACAGTGAATTCGAGGGCCACTATTTCCATTTTTGTCGAAACGTGCTTTATCCAGCTTTCCACTACCAGATGCAAGAGTCTCCACGTCATAAGGAATACGACGATCACTCCTGGAAACAATACGTCAAACTGAACGAGGCGTTTGCAAACACGATTGCAAGCCAGTGGAAACCAGGCGACAGAATATGGATCCACGATTACCATCTGATGCTTCTGCCTCAAATGTTACGCGACAGGCTGCCCAATGCAGAAATTGGCTTTTTCATGCATACCGCATTTCCGTCGTCTGAAATCTTTCGCTGTCTTGCCGCTAGAAAGACGTTGCTGCAGGGAATGCTCGGAGCGAATGTGATCGGCTTACAAACTGCAGAATACGTGTACCACTTTTTGCACACGTGCAGCCGAATCTTACGTCTAGAAGTCTCGGCACAGGGAGTTCATTTACCGGATCGAATGCTTCCTGTAAAGGCTTTTCCCATGGGGATCGATATGAATCTTATGAATGAACAGAAGAACCTACCCGAAGTCAAACAGTGGGTATCAAAGATCTCAGACAGATACGCCGGAAAGCATTTGATAGTCGCCAGAGATAGATTAGATGCTCCGGGAGGTATCAAACAGAAGCTTCTTTCTTACGAAAAGTTTCTGAAACGATATCCAGAATGGCGTGACAATGTAAGTTGATCTGACCAGAAAGAATAATAAGAAGAAGAAGAAGAAGAAGAAATAGCATGTTACTAATGCAGCTGCTACTAGGTTGTCTTGGTTCAAGTTGCAACTTCATCGGCTCCTGACTTGACCGATCTCGAGACCCAGATCAGCAAAATTGCAATGAGAATCAACTCTAAATACTCCACGCTGACTCACCAGCCTTTAGTTCTCTTGAAACAAGACATCTCGTTCGCGCAGTTCCTTGCCCTGATGTCCGTTGCGGAAATATTTATGATTACCAGTCTCCGCGAAGGCATGAATCTCTCCGGCCACGACTTTGTTGTGTGCCAGGACGGGTCGTTGGGAAGCTCTCAAAAGTATGGGTCCCTCATACTGAGTGAATTCACCGGTAGTGCTTCGATCTGGAGTGGCCACGAGTTTCTTGTCAATCCATGGAACTATGTGCAATGTGCCGAAGCCATCAACCGAGCTTTGCTTATGTCGAACGAGGAGAAGAAACGCAATTGGCAATTCTTGGCAGATCGTATGGCTCAACATACCGCGTCCATGTGGTGTGATAGTTATCTCAAAGAGCTTCGTCAAGCATACGATATCCAGTCGTCGCGCCAATTACACGATATTTCGTCCCATCACATGGATACTGTTCGTGAAAAATACACCAGCTCAAAGAGTCGATTTTTTGTTCTAGAAGATCAAGTGATATTCCCTCATGTGAAAGAAAAACTACTCGACCATAACGACAACAAGTCAGACTTTAATTCGGCCGTCTCTATATTGTCTGCGCTCTCTTCAAACCCCAGCAATACAGTTTACATTGCAAGTTCTCTCGGTCCCAAATACCTCGACCAACTCCTCGTCGATTTGCCGCGCATCGGCGTCATAGCTGAAAACGGAGCTTTCCTGAGAGAGCCAGGAAAATCCGAATGGCAGCAACTGCTCGACGAAAGTGATACGCGCGATTGGCGTCGTGGTATACAGAAAGTGATGGAATATTTCCAGGAACGGACTGAGGGCTCTTCAATTGAAGAGAGACAATTTTCACTTACATTTAATTACAAATCTGCCGTGGATCCAGAACTCGCCATTCGTCAAGCTGCAGAGCTGAACGACCAAATCAACGGATCTCGCGGAAACGTGCCTATTCGAGCTGTTCTGATGGATGGCGCTGTGACTGTCGAACACACCAACGTGACAAAGGCGACCACTGCAGATTTGGCGCTTCAGAGATTCCGAGAGAGTCAAGCCCACGAGAGGAAGCAAGAAGAGAAGGGTCCGGATTTTTTGTGTGTTGCTGGATATCCGCGCGCCAGCGAGGTTCTGTTCACATGGGCCAGTGGGCTGGGACGAGAGAGTCGAGTCCGGAACGTCACTAGTCTCGTCACCGACACGCAAGCGACATTGGCATTGGTTTCGGAACAGTACGAAGTACTGATGTCTGGATTGGCAAGTTTGACGAATTGATATGAATTCCTTTTGCAGAAGACTAAGGGCGGTGCTATTCTTCAATTTTAAAACGATGAGCGACTTTGCATGATATAAACATAATAGCGGTCTGGATTTCAAGAATCGTTTTATACACAAGAGCATAAATGCATTGAAATCTCCTTTCTCTCTCTGTTCTTTTGTCATACCATGAAGGCGATGAGAATGTAAAACTTAGACCTACTTTTGATGAATTATTTTTCACCTGATTAGTTGATTCTACGATAAAATTTCCACTTCAGTTCCAGGTTTCCTGGTTTATACTACCTATGAATTCATCAAATAACAACCCAGATTTCAAGCTTAAAGATTATCGAATGCATTCTTTGTCTTCTTTAATTGTCGTAGATGAATTTCCAACCTTAATAACTATGGTAGGTAGGGTGGTGAAGTAACGTTAGTATGGTGGAGAATAATAATGCGTGGAAATAAAAATATACCCAGAAAATATTACATGCGCACATTTTTAGCCAATAAATGATGGATGAAATATACTTTCTACTTATTTACATATAATACTGAGTGCGTGTGCGTAAAGAAAAGCAAATATACCTTGTGGGACTTACTAACATTATTTACTCGCCATGCCATAGTAATTCGATGACATTCTGGCTTGGAATTGTGATTGTACAAAAGCTTAATTTACACAAGAATCAGATGACGCCAACACGGTGTTAGAACTAAGCCTTGGCAATACTCGGCAACGTACAAATAAGGCTTAGCCGGATGAAAAAGGGAGCATTCGAATATACGAGAATTAGAGCTCTACGACTGCACCGGAAACGACTGTCCTACTCAAAGATTCGTAGACATTCGATTACATTCGTTATGATCTCATTTGTATGGGGATTTGTATTATAAAAGGACCAGATACGTTCCATGTCTATAGAAAAGGATCGAGCAACTAGACATCAAGAATACAACGCATTTGATCCCATTATTCCAATCCTCGTAGCCTCACCAAGCTGTTATCCAAGCGCTAGCCGTTTACGTCCTTGCCAAGCCCCACGGATCCAATACACGGCTCGGGCCGTGCCATGTAACTTTACTAACCGTTACAAACTTAAATCCGTCACCTTGTAAGTTAGGACTTCCTTGTCCGATGGAGTTTATCGGAAGTAGTAGTAATAATCATTTTTATTGTCTATATGGAGCCAGCTTGGGCTACGACAGACACTCCCACCCGAGGCCCAAATCTATTATACACGGAGGCCTCTGTAGAACGTAATTCACCTAATAATCACCAGACTGAGAAAGGGGAGCCTTTATCGACCCTAATTCTCCTTTCCACTGGTCTTCGCTAAGATTTTGGAAAATCTTAGGGATATCCTAACGCCTTCATATTATCTAACCAGGGACACACTTCGGAAAAAAACTAGTTAGAGTCTACAGGGTTGTATTTGAAATAGACTTTTCCCAAGTACCCACCTCCAGTTTATCGGAAGTAAGAAATGGTAACGGAATGTACAGTACTAGATCCTTTTTTGCTGCAAAATGTATACACGGTGTACCTACGTAGCCTTTCAAATACATAAGATACCCGAAGCCTAGTTGAGCAATAACGATTACGAATATTTCGCCGAATATCCAAAACGAGGTTGATGCCGATCAAGGAAATTCTACCTCTATGGGGTTACTCCTGGGCGCCTTTGACGTCGGCATCCAACTTTCGCTGATTTTCTCTCAATTAATATTCGATTCTAAATCGCCGATTCTAACAAATGCTCAGCACGATATCAGGCTCACGCCCAAGATATTCTGTCGCCATCATGAAGATCATAATGAAAGCGGCTAGTAGTCGACCGGACACTGGAATTCTCGAGCCATATATTCCCAACGAGACTTAGGATCAATTGACGACATAGCAAGTTCACATATTTCGAATCTGTGCTGAATATGCCTTACTTTCCACCCAATCGCCAGACAGCCGTTGTGGCTGAAGGTCCTGGAAAGCTTCGTGTACATCAAGATGCTCCTGTACCAGTTCCTGGGCCGGGCGAAGTCCTAATCAAAACTGCTGCCGTTGCCATCAATCCAGTAGACGCCAAGATGGTGGATTATAGTCCTGTTCCTGGCGCCATACATGGCTATGATTTCGCTGGCACTGTGGTGTCGTTGGGGACTGGCACTACGAATTCGCGTGTCGGCGACCGCGTAGCTGGATTTGTGCATGGCATGAACAAATCCCGGTCTGATATAGGTGCTTTCGCAGAGTATGTAGCGTCTCCTGAGAATTTGCTACTCAAAATCCCAGACAGTATGAGTTTCGAGGACGCTGCGTCAATGGGATTGGGGCTTTTCACGGCTGGACTGGGTCTTTTCCAAGAGCTTCAAGTACCTGCATCTATCGATCCGAAAAAAACAGGTCCACACGATACAACCAGACCTGACTTTGTTCTTGTTGCTGGCGGTAGCACCGCTACTGGCACACGGGCTTTATGTTTGCTCAAACTGTACGAAAACCCCCCAATATCTCGATTCCCATTGCTATTCTCTGGTCTATGTATATATTTGAGCTAATTTTTGCTGTGTCTACTGACGCTTTTTTGGATGATACAGTGCCGGACTTCGACCCATTGCAACGTGCTCAAAGCGGAATTTTGATCTCGTTCGTCGATTTGGTGCCGAAGAAGTGTTCGACTACAATCGCCCAGACTGCGCAGCCCAGATTCGCGCATTTACTGGAAATACCCTCGCTTACGCCCTTGACTGTATTGCTACAGCGGACACGACACAACAATGCTATGGAGCCATAGGACGAGCCGGTGGGCGCTATGTCGCTGTCGAGCCATTTCGAGAGAGCGTCACTTCGCAGAGGCCACTGACCATCAAACCATCGTGGCTTTTGGCGGTTACGATTTTTGGGCGCAAGGTAGAATTGGATGGTGAGTACGCGAGAGATGCGAAACCGGAAGATCAGGAATTTGCTGTGAAATTTGTGCCCCATGTACAGCGATTACTGGATCAAGGGAAAATAGATCCGCATCCTGTCAAAGTAATGACTGGCGGATGGGAAGGGGTTATTGAAGGAGTAGATATCATCCGCAAGCAGGCCATGTCGGGACAGAAATTGGTGTATCCTGTATGAAGTGAAAGTGATTTGGGCTGCTCCTTTTTACTTTACAATTTTAGTTTTCGCAATTCCCTTAATGCCCTTAAATCAACTTACCAAATGTAACCACAATGGTTGGTGTGCACGCAAACAGAACAGATACTGTAGACATCCTTCTGTGCGAATAGAGTCTTTAGATTCCAGTTTTTACGATCATTTGGTCCACTCGACCCCCGAGAAGAGCCTGCTACAAGAGATCTGCATCGTTTCAAAGCATTTCTGCCCTGCAACACTCAGTTCACGGAAGACTACTTTCGGATATCTCATCCACTTTATTAGGAGGCAAGATACACAATAGAATAGGATTTAAACAATTGGAAGCGGTTTCGGCAATGCGAACACTTTTCTCGGCATTGATCAAGGCCATTGAGAAGATTTCCCGGGCCAACACCAGGCTTTGTAGAGTGATATTCGTTAACTATGAGCGGAAGTATTAATCAGAGTCAAAGATTGCGAGTCATGCAAGCCTTTAAACTTTACTTTCAATTGGTTGATGATTATATTCATTATTTGTTATCAAGAGATTATCTCCTCGGTCGTTGTTTCAGTTCTCCCTTTCAGATATGGAGATCATTGGACACCGAGTAAGGCCAGAGAGTTATCGATGCCCTCAAAGACTAACTTAAGCTTTTGGGAGCTATAAGGGATTTTCTCGGCTTGTCCCGGAGTACCCGGGACCATAATAATTTTTTTTTTCCCGGCTCGGAGATTGCAAGAAGTTTACGCTTGTAGTATCGATCCAACCGCGGGTGTCGGGATACCCGTGAAAGCGGGTGGAAATAATAACATCACTTTAATATCGATAGTTACTTGCGCCTACTTTCGTCTGTTATTTCTGAAGAGGACGACGTCAATTCATTCCGATCACTTCTAGGTTAGGTAAAGTTACAGTGTACTCATGTGTGTATAGTCGCTGACTAGGAGACGTTTCAAGCGCAACCTATACCAAAAAAAGACTCCTTACCCTCTCTAGGCAGAAGTTCTGACATACTAGGTTTTCGCTATTCGGGACAGCTGGAGATTCACATCAGTAGTCAAACCCAATGTGTGGGCAAACCCGCCTCTCTCCGGGGAGAATATGAGAAACCAACCCACCATGTCCAAGGAATGGGGCCGATCTGCAAGTTTGAGTTAGATCGGCCATATGGTACGTTATCACTGATCTAACGTCGGCAGTCAAAATTGTAAAGCCGTCAAGTCCCGCTATCTGCGGATACAAAAACCAGGGCCAAAAAATGCACACCGGGAAAGTACGTCCCCGAAGCCGAGACAAGTTGCAGCTTTTCTGTGCATTATTTTATGATGAGGGAAATCAGTTTGGCGCTATCTAACAATGTTCGCTGAGGTAGATTAGACATGTTCAGCAGGGGGGTCGAATTTCATGGCGAACTTTACTGTGGAGCCTGAGGCTGCTTTGATTGGCCCCCGTAAAAAGGCGGTCAGCCAGTTCGGCACCCAGTCTTACAAAATTAGGGTTATTTTTAGGGTTAGGGTGAGAAAATATTTTTTGACTCTCGGGAGCTTTCTACGCAGCCAGAATAGGTTTAGGTAGATTCTTCCCACTAAGCCTATAATGGATTTGCCAGCAAAAAGTTCGGTTCGCCACAAAAACTGCTGAACATGTCTATTTGATTCATTCTGTCAGTGACAGTACAGTACGGTAGGTGCCCAGCCGATGGAAATATCTTAAACGGCAAAAAATCCGAGCCACGTAATTCGCTTCGTCTGCAGGAGCTAAAGAATGTCCCATAAGATCCATTTTAAGTCTGTCCCGTTCGTGCACGTAAATTACTTTGAGCAAGATGTCTCTGAGCGGAACTATCTCCAATGAGACAACAACGGCTTTGACAGCATTAAGTGCTAAAGGGTTACAAGACCAGAAAGTTGCCGCGCCAGGATTGGGAGAACAGCATTTAGAGACTGGCATATAGCTGCCACCTGAAGGAAATCCGCATGCCTATCTCCAGGCCATTGTTACAGCTGTGCATTATCTAGAAATGGATATCTTATACCGAGAACGGCAGGTTGACGAGAATTTTTGCATTGATTCGACCAGTAAAATCTGGTGAAAGATACTTCGAGTATCAATATCCTATTTGAAATGCATAGAACCGCCATGCAGAGATCTGTAGACATGTGGCGGTCCGAACCGACCTTTCGAGTACTAATCTGTCCTTTGCGGCATGACGAGTACAAAGGCCCTACAAATGAAAAAGAAAACTGAAAAATCAATTACAATGGTTCGGCGACCTTCCAAGGTTCCCGGAAGATCCGCGAGCCAGCCGACCATCTGTGAAACGAAGACTCAAAGTTTTGAGGCTAGCCTAGGGCGAGTCGGTCTCAGAAATTAGCAACTTACATGATAAGTATCTTCCTTCTTGATACGTACTTCCAAGATTAATCCCAAAATGTCCACGGATCATTTACGTCCGCGCTAATCTCGCAAAATTCATTCTTGCACCATGATACCTAACCGGTGCAGTCAGCAATGCCCAGATTATTCAATGATCAGCAGTCTTTGGACAAGCATGTCAAACTAATGCAAGTAACCTTGTCAATAAAACGGGACGTGATGCATGAGGGATGATGGTGTATCATTTCTTCTTGGGGGGATAGAGGGAGGCATTTAGGTGTTCTTGTGAATTTTTACTAGGCCTAGGTGTACTCGATCAATAGAACCTTACAGAACCTCACTGGATCTCGCATGCTTTTCCTGATACCTGTATTGATTTAAACATATATGCCCTTTCCTTGAGAATCATTGAAATTTCTTTATACCTCTCCAGATAATTTGAGGATCAAATTTAGCCCTATTCAAAGGCACTTTATGGACCTCTAGGCACTTTATGGACCTCTTACCTGGCTAGATCAAGTATGGGCACAATTGCCTCAAGTGGTGGTGAAAGCCCCAGCTTGTCGCTTAACTCGAACTCTATCAGTCCACGGAAGCGCGCATCATGCGATCGTTGCCATTATCAGAAGCTTCGGTGTCTACGACCATCGTCTAAAGACGAAGATAGCTGTGCTCGATGTCTTCGTCAGGGTGTTACATGTGTCTACAGCTCTCCTTTGCCTAAGGGACGACCTCGTGGCATTAAATCAACTGCTTGCACTCAAGGTCCTTCGAGACCAGAGACAACTAGTATCAGTTACATGAATTACAGCAATGATGGCGATGTACTACAATCTGCATCAGGATATTGTGCATCAATCCTGTCGACCTCGGATACTTCACATCCTACTGGATTGACTGAGACTAGTATGGATATTGCTACTGACGCAACGGTGCTACCATTCAACTGCCCATGGCCATTGGATGACCAGGGTCTACAAAACTGTGATTTTCTGCCCACTGGGGTCGCTTTGGCAGCGGAACAAAGAGCTCTCAATTCATTTTCTTTAAATGGATATCCGAATTTTGATATCGCGGCTACCCTTGATGCTTTAGATGCAACACGAAATAGTGAGCAGGTTGCTGCAAAGCCGGCTGTATCAGCTCTCACGAGTATCGACGAAACAGAGATTTGTGTACAGCAATTCTCAGACCTTACTGTCCGCCTATATCGAATATATAGCGCGAGCTGCCGGTTTAGTGATCGGTCTGGAGAGGGTCATCCGTATAAATCGATTACTACGACTATTTTCCAGGCGGTAACTGCCTTATTTGAGCCACATTCGCCTCCAACAGTGAGCCACGAGACCTCAAATGCGTTAAGCGACACCTTTATATCGTGCGGTAAATTCTTAGAGATTCTTTCTCAGCTTCTGAATAACAGAGGCTCGAACGCCGCCGATGATTCTACCAAATTTTATTCCAGTCCTGGAATGCCCCAGATCCCTGCCGGTATTCATTCAGATCTTGGAACCTCTGCAATGGAAACCAGAATTGGGTCACAGGGACCTGTTCTCTATCATATGACCACGACCTGTTATCACCTCCTATTGTTGATTCTCATTAATTTGATCAGCGCCATTCAAAACGAAGTAGTTTCGCACAGTTCCGAGGAGGCGAGCCTAGGCTCATTGGTCTCACCGTCTTCAATGCCTTTTATAACTTCATCCACAGAGCTAGATCCTCCATTGCAAGAACTACAAATAGCTCTGCTGGTTCAGGTTATGTCATATTTTCTTGACCGAATGCAGCATACTATGAGGGTATTATCAGCCCAGGTTGTTCCCCACCAAAGACATCAATCGCTAGACAGGGTTATGGATGCATCAGATGAATGGTTACCTTACCCCACGGATCTACCAGACACTATTTCCGCCTTGGAAGAGGGTGCTAGGTCGAAACTGCATTACTTGAGGCGAGCTTTGAATGGGGCTCGTGCGAGGTACCGAGATGTTCACTAGATCGCGATTGTATAGGCAATATTTCTGATAATCGGGTGCAATAATACCTATCTCCTTTCTTCATAAGATATAGATACCTAGGTGGCTTCATATTTATCTTTACACAGGGCGGCCCTTCTAAGGTTTTACGAGATTCCAAGGTATGTTTTATCATTGATGCAGCTTACATGAACTTATGTATTTTGACGTCTTATATATCAACAATTTCCTCTCCATTTCATTTCATTTAATTTGAGTTTTACTTATGGAAAGCTTGATAAAATTGACAAGTTAATGGGCTGTTATGGTATAAAAATTCTTTCTCACGTACAGGACATCTTCCAAGCAAAGTTCTTCGTCACATATTTGACAACCGGTCATAACATTCCATTTATCCACTACCCATAACGCTCCAGTCACCATCAGCCCAAGAAACCTGCATCTTAAAAACCTCGACCTTCCATAGATCATTTGTTTCATCCTTTACAAGCTCCACATTGTATAAACTGCCGGCCATCAGATATGGCCTGTTACTGTCGAGTCCTTTCCCACCTGGAATGTGTTGAGCCAGTGCCGAGGCAGTTGCCGTAGCCTTGACACCGCTGTCGGCGATATTGATACGAATATTTGTGATAAAGTGGGTAGTGTCCAGCTTTGAGATGGTATCAAAGCAGTCGGTGTGGATAGCCGGGAGACCCTCTGATACTTTTCCGTTAAGAACAAACGTGGCGGAAGGGATAAAGGCAGAGTCGAACAGGCTGGAGTCGTTTGTGTCTAGACCAAGGACAAGCCGATAAAGCGTATCGGCGATTGCTTCTCGGCCGCTCAAAGCGGGAGCTAAAGAGGTTGGAAGAGACGCAATGGCGGTCATAGTATCGACAAATATAGTACTATATTAATATAGTGGGGGCAAAAAGGCTTAGTTAGACCTTTGAATTGTAGTCTCGGCTTCTGAAGCTTAGCTGAGCTTGATGTCCGGAAAGTGTGTCTTGGCGCAGGAGAGAACGAGATAAAAGAATCGTCTGAGCAATCAAAAATCTAGTTTGTTCTATTCACTATGTGATTATTATATTAGCCGTTGACAAGTCAGCATTCTGTTGCCGATATTTATGTTGATGTATAAATGAATAAAAACGCGAGTATGATAGATAATACTGCAATGCTGTGCTCGTTTAAGTCCGATAGTCTGTCTTATCTCCATTTGCGGAGTTAGAGGAGTGGAAATGCAACGCAGTTTAGGATTGAGCTTTTTTTATTGGTTAACGAGTTCAACTATCTAGTTATGTCACTAAGTCACGGAGTTAGCAACGAACGAAATACATAGAGAACCTATCTAATCACCATACTATCGCCGAGGAATTTGGCAGTTTACGGCATTGTACGGAGTAATCCTCTCGAAAACCCCTCAAGATGCACCAAGAAGAACCTATGAACGTTCTCCTGTTACATACATGATGGTTCGGCTTCGTACACGGCTTTAACCGCCGGCGTCGTACGGCTCGATAGTGGGAAACAGCTTCTTACACTATCCCCTTTGTTGGGAGCTTGCGCAATTTAGCGTGGTTTTTTCGTGTATAGTGGTTTTCTGAATTGTTGATTGGTCAGATTAATATTACAGGCTCGTAAAGTGATTTACATGCATAATAATTATTAAGAAATTAACGCGGGCGCGTCAGCTTTTTTACCATAGAAATAAAATCAGAATGGCTTCGGGCCGAGAATCTAGCCAATAATCAGGCTCAAATACTAAAAAAAACGCTCTAGTACCGGGAGTGTCACGCTAAAATGCGCAAGCTCCCAATAAAGGGGATACACTTTGTAGGCGTTAAACCTAACCTAGAATGCTATTCGGGTCTCCATTTTTTCAACCACTTTTCCAGAAGATGAAAATCTGCAGAGCAGTCTCTTTCCGGTAGTGTATCTTTTATCAGTCCACTAGCCAATGATATGGAAAGATAATCTCGGAGGCATTTGCAGTGTGAAGTCGATTTGAATCACCATATCTCCACATCATGGATGGCGAGTTACATGACTAAAACCGACTTTCATATCATGTTGCTCTAGAGTGGCATTAAGTAGATAGGACGTAAATTTTAGGTTGCCTATGTTTCTCCCAATTCGACATCTACCTGACTACCTAGGTTTTTGGTGATGGACTATTCCGACCCTCATATTCTTGAGAAAGGTGATGCAATCTACCCCCTTTTGACCTCCTTCAATCTGACAGCCAACTCCGGCTTGACCCAGAATCTCATCACTCTGCAGCCATCAAGCCAGTCCTTACTTTGATCTTCCAGCTCCATATCAAACGACCAAATTAGCTTAGCTAGGATGAGTCGCATCTCCGCATTTGCTAAGTTCTTTCCTAAACAACCTCGTGGCCCAAAATTAAATGGCTGGCATCCCTCCCTGTTGTCATTTTCATATTTGGGATCTCCCATCCTATAGTAACGAAAGTGTCAATTTCAATCTAAGAATCAGAGCTGTGCAAAGCCATGAGTTGAAACAAACATAAGTAATCACTTACCATCTCTCAGGTATGAAGGCTTTTGCATCTTTGAAATTACGTTCCGAGCGATAAGCAGCATAATGGCTCACGGAAACTACAGTGCCTTCTGGGATATAATATCCACTAATAAACTCTCCACCAGAGGGCACTACTCGTCCAAAACCACACGGTGCAGGTGCAAATATTCTCAAACCTTCAAGTAATGTTGCAATCAAGTATGGGCAATCGTTAACCGCCGCAAGTGTGATCTCATCAAACTTGGCAAATCGGCTTCGTATTTCGTATTGAAGCTTTCTCAAGATCTGAGGATTGCTTAAAAGATGCCAAGTCACTCCACTCAGAGCAGTCGCCGTTGTTTCAGAGCCAGCATTCATAAGAAAGAATGCATTCGAATCAATTTCCGCTTGTGACAGTTTTGCTTCTTTTTCCCTATTGTTGGCCATGATGAGTGTCATGAAGTCGGGTCGAGTCGTGTCTCGCTCCATCCGTCGCTTGACTTGTGCCGATACCCAAACCTACATATTTTTCATTTTCAAAACAATATTCAATATAGGAATTTGCTTTACGTACCAGCCATTGTTTGCGTTTTTTAATTGCATTTTTGTCAATGATGAGCCTGCCGAAATACTTCAGCCAGGGGTAGTGGGCTAGAATATACAACAATCTCAGAGCCTTTGACGACTCCTCAAGGAGTTGAATGATGGCGTGACTAGCGCGGTTCTGTAAGCACCCAAAAGGCTCGCCTAGGAAACAGATATTGGTCAGCCAATGGAAGTCTTTCAGGGTTCTGACAACCTTGGAAGGATACGTGAAAGCTTACCAAATGTCAAGTCGGCTACGATATCAAACGTTGTCCTGTCTTCGTATTAGAGGCTCATCAGGCAGGATATTCGTCCTTTTTCGAGATGACATACCAAGTGTACCACTTTGCCATGTCTTCTGATCCGTACCCCTCGGCCATAGCTTCCTTTAATTTCCCAATGAGTTGGTCAACATAGCGTTGAACTAAAGGTTCTTGTGCGACAACCGCCGTGTTGCTGAATGCGTGCGCTAAGACACGCCGACCTGTAAACATTCAAAACGGAAAAACAAATGATATGAGCTTTTTCCGTTTTTCCTCCTTAAATTCTTATCAAAGAATGCCTGGAATTGCGTACCCCGAGTATGATCATCATCGTTTGCCTGCAAAATAGATGCGACTCCATTGCTAGGCTTGACGTACCATGCGGGATCCTATAAAAGGTCATTAACTTTAGACTATAGACTTCTCGTTACTTGTGAAGACAAGTCTTATTCACTTTTCCCATATTTGCATGACCTTTCATTTTCCCCGTGCGAAATCCTAGACACAACCATTACTCAGTGGCTGCTTCATCATTGTTGATAGGGACTTACCATATATATCTTGAAAAGCAGTTTCTCCAGTGATGAAGGATACTTCTGTTGGAGAAATTCTAACTACCTCACCATACTTCTCGTGCAGTTGGACGCTGTTGACTGCGGTAGTCCCAGCAAACATGTGTCTGGCATATGGGATCATGGAAAGAGCATTCAACTTCGGACCAGGAATGTGCCTTAGCGGATGGAAGTAGAATACATAGACAATCTTGAAAAACAAATATGAGATTGACTGGAAATAAGTTTCAGTATTGGAATCAATGAAAATTCTATGAAGAGTCACGATTTACCAGCGCGATAATTGCCCCTATAAGGGCGGGGGGCTTCACTGCTTCTGTCTTGAGGAATTCCATACTGCTTGAGAGTTTGTCACACTTTAGGAAGGAAACTCAAGTATTCGGAATGACTGTGAATATTTCGAAGCAATTCATACAATGAGGCACATGGACTGTATGGAATTCAAAATGTGTTAGGCATGACAGATGAAGGCCCCCAAATGTTTAAATTCAATGATGAGCCAGACGAGAAAGACACCACGCCGACAAGGTCTAGCAGCAAGTATTGAGGGATACAAACATTCCTCATGTGGCGCATGGAACTTGGTTTAACTTTCGGCGATTTAATCAATAGGTACCATCGGCGATTTGCATAATCGCTCTTTTTAAGTTGACACCGGATGCGCCGCGGAGAAAATGGTTTCAGTTCACCCGTTTCTCGATATCGAATTTGAACTTGACACATTTCTCCTGCCTATTCAGGTAATGATTTGTCACTTATACTGCTACTTGTTGCTTGGGAGAGGTAACGGGAGAGGTAACCTTCCATAATTGGAAGTCCAATATATGACAGTGTACCGTGTCTCGAACGATCACCGTCTTAGACTCACAAACTAGAACATTATAGTAATCCGAGCCATATATCAACATACCCAAAGGAAAGGTCCATTAAGAGATAGAGATAGGGGAAAGAAGGAACGTACGGTGGCAAAAAACATCCGAAGAATCTCCTCCTGCAGCAGAGGGCTGAAATATTCGGCGGGTTTAGTGATAGGTACCCATCGACGACCTCGGGACAACGCCATTCGAGCGCAACATTTTTCTTTAGGTATTAATTGTATATAGCATCTACAGGACTTCAAACTTTGGAATGACACATAGTGCCTTGGCCTCTTTCATAAGATCTATGAATATCACGAACAGATAAGTCTCTTAGTGCACGTGTTAGATCGAAGCCGTGGCCATGATTGAGAATATGCCAGAACCGATTGCGGTGGTGGGTAGCGGTTGTCGTTTCCCTGGAGGTGCAAGTTCGCCATCATCATTATGGAAGCTCTTGGAGAAACCCAGAGATGTATCTACGGAGATCCCCGGAGAGAGATTTGATTTGAAGGGTTACTATCATCCGCAAGGAGCTCACCATGGAACAACGAATGTGCAGCGTGCATATATGCTTCAGGAGGACTTCCGTCTGTTTGATTCAGGTTTCTTCAATATCAGCCCTAATGAGGCTGAATCCATGGGTAATCAACCCTTTTCATCACCTGACCCCCTTTTCGACCTTCTATTAGGATGCCTACTTGACTTTTCCCCGTTATAAAATGCAAAGAAACCAACCTTCGCTCTATTCACTTTCTAACGCCAAATGCAAAACTAGATCCACAACAAAGACTACTCTTAGAAGTCGTCTACGAGGCCCTTGAGTCTGGTGGTCACACTATCGATAAGCTTCGAGGCTCCGACACAGCTGTATTTGTTGGAACAATGTCAGTCGATTATAATGATATCGTCATGCGAGATATCGACAGTACCCCGACATATTTCGCTACAGGTACCTCTCGCGCGGTGCTAGCCAACCGCATTTCGTATTTCTTTGATTGGCATGGACCGTCCATGACCATTGATACAGCTTGTTCTTCAAGTATGGTAGCTTTGCATCAATGCGTGCAATCTCTCAGAGCTGGAGAATCTCGCGTGGCCGTAGCTGGGGGTACAGAGCTTCTCCTGGGGCCAGGTAAGTCTATTTAGGGCCTTTTCTTGCCACTGATTATCTTTGCTAATATCTTGTAGAGCAATTCGTGGGGGAGAGCAAAATGAATTTGCTTTCTCCAACAGGCCGCTCCCGTATGTGGGATGCAGAGGCGAATGGCTACGCACGAGGTGACGGAATTGCAGCTCTTGTACTGAAAAAGCTGAGCGATGCCATAGCGGATGGAGACGAAATTGAATTTCTCATTAGAGAAACTGGCGTAAATCAAGATGGAAAATCGACCGGTCTCACCGTTCCCAGCTCCGAGGCACAAGCTGCTCTTATTCGAACCACGTACGCTCGTGCCGGTCTGGACATCTCCGATCCGCGAGACCGACCGCAATTCTTTGAAGCTCATGGTACAGGTACGAAAGTGGGTGACCCTCGTGAAGCTAATGCAATCAAAAGTGCCTTTGAAGGCCCAGGTTTAAATGGTAATCCACTATACGTCGGCTCAATCAAGACTATCATCGGCCATACAGAAGGAACAGCTGGGCTGGCTGGAGTGCTTAAGGCAGCGTTGGCAATGAAAAACAGCACAATTCCTCCAAACATGCTTTTAAATCGGATGAACCCCGAGGTCCAGCAGTATTGTGATCATTTGCACGTTCCTACTGTCGCGACTCCTTGGCCCACATTACCCCAAGGTGTCAGTAAAAGGGCGAGTGTTAACAGCTTTGGTATTTAAACACCCTGTACTCGATCTTCTTCCAAAAAAAAATTCGTCAAGCTTCTGACAGTGTGTGACTTTTAGGATTTGGCGGAACCAATGGACATGCAATTGTGGAAAGCTATCAACGATCAATCGAAGAAAGCGCACCAGCTTTCGGAAAGTATGACACCATACCATTCACGCCTTTCACTTTCTCTGCTGCAAGCGAAGAGTCTCTTGTGGCCCTTCTACATAAATACCGCGATTTTTTGCAACTGCATACACAGGTTAATCTTCGCGACTTGGCTTACACGCTGCAATCTCGCCGGTCAACTCTTCCAGTCAAGTTGGCAATTTCGGCATCCAGTCATGAATCCTTGAACTCCAAACTTGATCAAAAGCTTGAGCAAACCATGAAGGCTTCGGATGCTAAGATTGGCGTCCGATCACGACCAGCAAAGCCCCGGATTCTGGGGGTTTTCACAGGTCAAGGCGCTCAATGGGCAACTATGGGTGCTCATTTAATCAGAAGTTCGGAAACTGTTCGTTCAAAGATTACAGAACTGGATCTTTCACTGTCAACTCTACCTGAGGGTGACCAGCCGACTTGGAAGATTGCAGAACAGCTGTTGGCTGATAAGACTGTATCCCGCCTCGGCGAGGCCGCGTTGTCGCAACCATTGTGCACGGCGGTTCAAGTAGTACTGGTTGATTTACTCAAGAGTGCAGGAATCACTTTTCAAGCCGTTGTTGGCCATTCGTCGGGTGAGATAGCCGCTGCCTACGCAGCAGGTTTTATTTCAGCAAGTGACGCCATTCGCATCGCATACTATAGGGGCGTTCATGCTAAAGATGCCAGAGGACCTCAAGAACAAAAGGGCGCAATGTTAGCAGCTGGCACTTCTTGGGATGATGCGCAAGAGTTGTTGGATCTCCCAGCATTCAAGGGACGTGTGAAAATTGCTGCTCACAATTCCGGAGCCAGCGTAACTCTGTCTGGAAACACAGACGGCATTGACCACGCGAAAAGAGTCTTTGATGAAGAAAAGAAATTTGCTCGACGGCTACTGGTTGACACAGCATATCATTCTCACCACATGATTCCCTGTAGCGACCCTTACGTAAACTCTCTGCGAGCTTGTGGGATTCAGTTAACCGAAAATCGTTCTTCGTCTTGTACCTGGTACTCTAGCGTCAGGCATGGCCAGCGAATGGAAGCCAACGCTGATCTCCGCGATCTATACTGGAGAGACAACCTGGTCAACGCAGTGCTGTTCACCGAGGCAGTTAAAAGTGCGGCCACAACTGAAGATTTAAATATAGCTATCGAAATCGGTCCACACCCAGCCCTGAAAGGTCCTGCCACTCAAAGTCTATCGGATATAGACAGATCAATTCCTTATACAGGCGTGCTCAGTCGCAATCAAAATGATGTCGAAGCTTTCTCGGATGCATTGGGCTTTCTATGGACGCAACTCGGTCCGGATGCCGTGGACTTTGAAAATTACCAGAGAACAGTATCTCCCGGGTTGGAACCTAGATTGATCACAGGCCTTCCATCTTACCCGTGGAATCACAACAAGCCGCATTGGCACGAATCTCGTAAGGCTAAGAAGATGCGACTAAGAGAAGCCCCTTTCCACGAGCTTTTAGGTGCTCCGTCACCGAACAATACTGACCGCGATCTTCGCTGGAGTAACTTCTTGAAAACAAGCGAAATTCCGTGGTTGGATGGACATCAGCTGCAAGCGCAGACAATCTTTCCAGCAGCAGGGTACGTGGCGATGGCATTGGAAGCAAGTCAGCATCTAGCCGGGAACAGGAGCGTACGGGTATTTGAGGTGGAGAACCTCAGGATTGAGAAGGCCATCACCTTTGACGATGGAGCCAATTTTGCAGTCGAAACTTTAGTCACTTTGACCGGTGTTTCTCCTGGTGGGCCGCATGTAAACACACAAACCGCTGACTTTGCAGTCTATGCTTGCCCTAACACGGGGGCATTGTCGATGGACCTGGTTGCAAGTGGTGTCGTCAAGATCTTCTATGGAGATCCTTCTTTCACCACGCTATCCTCCAATCCTCTCGACGCAACAGGAATGAGTGAAGTTAGCAGTGATCGACTCTATGAGTCTTTGCTCAAGCTGGGATATGGCTACAACGGCCCTTTCAGAACTCTGCAATCTACGAAAAGAAAAATGGGCTTTTCTTCAGCTGCCTTATCCACGTATAGTTATCAAGACGATGAAAATCCACTTCTTGTCCATCCAACTATGCTCGATGTTGCTTTTCAGGCTTCATTTTTGGCCCTTTCAGCCCCAGGGGATGAACAGCTTTGGTCGCTTCATGTTCCGACGTCAATCAAATGCATTCGAGTCAATCCCGAGCTTTGTGCGTCACTTCCAGTCTCCTCAACTCAATTGCCGCTTTCTGCCACGGTGAAGGCATCCGATGGCATAAGCATGCATAGCAGCATCGACATCTTTGATGAAACTGGTAAGGAGACTCTAATCCAGGTGGAAGATCTTACAATGAAGCCGATTTCCCCTGCTACTGCCGCTGATGACCGGCCTATGTTTTCAACACTGAAATACGGGGCAGCTATGCCCGATGGCGAGCTTGCTATCGGTTCTCACAAGCCATCAATTGACGAGTTGGAGTTGGCTGAGTTGTGTGAACGAGTTGCATATTACTACTTTCGAACATGGAAATCCGAAATTGCAGAAAAAAGATTCGAAGGAGATGAAATACAGCTTCAATTGGCAAGTATCGATGAAAAACAATACCTTAGCGTGAAGGAATGGACCGCGGATACTAGAGAAACAATCGAGGTGTTGATGGAAAGGTATGAGACCGATCACATGAGATGAGAATACCTTGAAGCTTTGAAATTAATCTCATTCGCCCAGATATCACGAGAACGTCGATCTAAAACTGATTCGTGCTGTTGGTGATACGATGACTGCCACCATAAATGGCCGATCTACGACTCCCAATCAGGAGATGCAAGAAACCATGCTCGATCAACTATACAGCCATGGCATGGGTTTCTCTCAGTATAATGACTTCTTGGCGCGGATTGTAGAGCAGATCATCCACCGACATCCTCATATCAGAATACTAGAAATAGGTAAGTCGCATTTACTTTACGCCTCTCTTCATCGAACGAGACGCTGAACAGGATACTTTTGCTAGATGCTCGCTCCGGACACGCGACCAAGAGAATTCTAAGAGCAATCGGAAATTCATTCGACTCTTATACAATTACTAATCGCTCTCCGGACTTTATCGACAAAGCCAAAGAAAAATGGAAGGAACTCAGTCACGAAGTGACATTGAAAGTCTTCGATCCTAAAATATCTCCTCGCTCACAAGGACTTGACGAAACTTCATATGACGTGGTAATTGCATCCAATTTAGTGCATGAGGCCTCCTCAATTGAAAATGAATTGGCCAATATTCGTCGTGTACTCAAACCCGGAGGCTTTTTGCTAACCTCTGGCGTCACGAGCGATCGGCCAATCCGTATGGTGGCACTGCTCGAAGGACTGACAAGTAGGCGAAGAGATGCCACTGCGAATGAACAAAACAAGAATCCATCAAAGATATCCATGTGGCATAATACATTGCGCAAAGTTGGTTTTTCTGGCATCGACAGTATGGTACCAGAAATTGACCAAATGGCGTGGCCGCTCTCAATTTTCGTCTCCCAAGCTGTTGACGATAGAATCAGTTTTCTGCGGAAACCGCTTTTGTTTCCTTCTCCTACGCGGCTGGAAGAAGTGGTCATTCTAGGAAATAGAACCTTGAGATCGGCTCGCTTGGCTGAGGAAATTTCCGAATTGGTTCGTCCAACCGGTACCAAAGTAACCATTCTCGCAGGTTTGCCCACCGATGACGACGAAATCGGCCACATGACAACTTTTATCAATCTTGTCGATTTAGAGAATCCCATTTTCAAAGAAATCACGAATAACACCATGGAAGGACTAAAAAGTCTCTTTGAGCGGGCCAACGCGGTACTTTGGGTCATCGAAGGCTCAAGAGCAGATGAGCCCTACCATGCTGCCAGCCTCGGATTTGGAAGAACGATCTGGACAGAAATGTCACATTTATCCTTGCAATTCCTCGACATCAAGGGCGCCGGAATATCTGCTTCCCATATTATTGCTGAAGAAGTCCTACGCCTTAATGCGCTTCAAGAATGGGATGCCAATGGAACTCTGCAACGAGAGATGCTCTGGACAAAGGAGCCCGAAATGTATTTGGAAGATGGTCGACTCGCGGTCCCTCGTCTAGTTCCTGTCTTTGATCAAAACGCTCGAATCAATTCTTTGCGGCGTGCAGTCACAAAGTCAGTTGATCCGCAGAAAGCAGTGGTTTGCATCTCTGAGCGAAGCGATAAAACGCTTACATTACAAGAACAGTGCATACCACTTGAGCTAGGTAAAAGCCAGTCCCTAATCCAAGCCAGTCACTCCGTATCATCTGCTATCAAAGTTGGCCCAGGAAACTTATTCTTCCTCGGACTGGGTACGGAGCAAAACAGAAGCGATACAATTATCTTCCTGTCCGAAAGAAATGCTTCCAAGATACGTCCTTCTATGCAAATACATGCGGATATTCCATCTGGAAAAAAGGCAGCATTCATTGCCGCTATTTGGAGTGACCTTTTGGCCGAAGCTTTAGTCGAGGGCATTCCGGAATCTAGTCAAATTCTCATCCACGAGCCTGGAAGAGACCATATGATCTCCACGGCAGTGGCGCACAAGGCCGCTGAAAAGAACATTCATGTTTGTTTTAGCACGACTGACCCCGACAAAGACTCGGCATGGATTCAGATACACTCTTGGAGCTCGACGCGAATAATAGAGCAGCAACTACCGATGAACATAACTCATTTCCTGGATTTGGCAACGGAAGAAGAAGGGCAAAGAGCCGGTATTAGAATTCGACAATGCCTTCCAAGGACTTGCATGGCAATTGACCCGTCAGAACTTTTCCGTTTACAGTCACTACAGACATCCTACGATAGTGCCATAGTACTTTCAAAGCTCAAGCGGGCCATAGGTCATGCGCAGGAATCAATCTCGCGCGAGTCTTCACTTGAAGACAAAATCTACACCTACCCCTTGAGTGATGTACCGGAGAGCAAAAACCCATTCGCTGTCGTTGCTTGGAACCTTGACAAGTCTGTTCCTGTAACAGTGCAACCGGTTGACGCCAAGCAACTTTTCTCTCGCAACAAAACTTACCTCCTTGTTGGTCTCTCAGGAGCGTTGGGCCGATCTATCTGCGAGTGGATGGGCAAAAATGGTGCCGGATATGTTTGCTTGACCAGCCGCAGGCCAATTTCTGATAAGAAATGGCAGCATTCGATGAAAAGAGCCGGCACAACGGTTAATTTTTACACCATGTGAGCTTCTTTTCTGACTTACATATACTAAATTGTGCAAATACTAAACTATCCACAGGGATATCACCAAAAGAAAGGATTTGGAAAATGTTGTGGCTGAAATCCAAAAAGAATGCCCTCCTATAGCAGGAGTCGTCAACGGTGCAGCCGTATTTCACGATGCAGCATTCTCGGAGATGTCTCACGAGATAATGGAAAAGGTCCTCAAACCCAAAATTGATGGAACAAGATATCTTGACGAAGCATTCTACAGCACCCCGCTCGACTTCTTCATCGTCTTCTCATCATTGACCAGTGTCATCGGAAATAGTGGCCAGTCAAATTACACGGCTGCTAATGCCTATATGACCGGCTTGATAGGTCAACGCAGAAAACGGGGATTGGCTGGCACTTCGCTGGACATCGGTCGTGTTGCGGGTATTGGATTTGTAGAACGTGCCGGAGACAAAGTTCGTCAGCAACTGATCCGATGTGGTTTCATGGCCATCTCTGAAAGCGACCTTCAACATTTATTTGCCGAAGCGATCTTAGCAGGTTATCCCGACTCAGGCGTAGGTCCCAACTTAACCACAGGCTGTCGGACAGCGCGAGAGGATGATGAGGTTCTTGTTCATTGGTTCAACGATGCACGTATGTCTCACAAGGTTATTATCGAGACTCGCTCTCAAGATGCCAAGGTCGAGAGTGCAAAGAGTAGTCTGCCAGTCCGTGAACAGCTTGCCCAAGTGACAACCAAGGAGCAAGCCCTAGAAGTTCTGAAAGGTAAATATGAAAGAGACCTCTGAATCATATTTTCTGCTGCTGAAATTGCTAACTTTTCCTTGAAAGCTTGCTTCGCGGCTAAATTGGCGATGATTTCACGGCTCGCAGAGGGACAGTCTGTTGATTACAACATTCCGCTTGTTGAGTATGGAATCGACTCCTTGGTCGCCGTCGAGGTACGAGGCTGGTTTTTGAAAGAGCTGAAGACAGACATGCCGGTGTTGAAGGTTCTAGGAGGCGGTTCAGTCTCTGTGCTGTGTCAAGAGGCATTGGAAAAACTTCCAGATAATTACCTGCCAGCTCTGGGCGCAGGAAAACCGTCAAATTCTTCCAAGTTAGCTAGGAGCGTCGTGTCGGAGTCCAATACTCCTGCTTCCAAGCCTGAAATCCCAAATGGAAGGTCTACAGCAGCGACATCTTCTGCTGGAACGTCGTCGGGAAGCCGAACTCCAATTGATACTCCTACCACGCCAATTTCGAGGACGCCTTCAAGTTTGGATCTGGTTGCATCAGCCGGTAGAAATCCGCAGGAGAACAAGATCAAACAACAATCCGAATCTTCGTACGTTAGAAGCGAGCTCATATCTTTTGCGCAATCTCGCTTCTGGTTCTTGCGACTGTTGATGGAGGACCAGACAACATTTAATGTGGCATTCTATTATCGCGTCACGGGAAATTTACGGATTGGCGATCTAGAACGCGCAGTTCGGCTAGTCACCACTCGCCACGAGTCTTGCAGAACATGTTTTGTGCCTGATGAAAACGAGGCCGACCTCGCATATCAAAAGGTTCTTCCGAGCTCCTTGGTGCGACTGGAACGGAAGAAAATCGACCGTTTCGAGGACGTTCAGGGGGAATACGAGGCAATGAAATCTGTGGCATTTGACTTGGCAAGCGGGAAATTGTTGCGTTTGATTCTTCTATCTCTGTCAGCAACAGAACACTATCTGCTCGTCAACTATCATCACATTCTCATGGACGGTGTCAGTGTTCAAAACTTCCTTGCCGACTTGGAAAAGGCTTACCAGCGCCAGCCGCTAGGAGGCATTGCACGACAACTTCCCGATTTGTCTCGTCGGCAGCGTGCCGCTTTTGAAAATGGAGAGTTCGATCAAGAAATAGCATTTTGGCGCAAGGAATTCCCCGACGGTGATCATCCTGTCCTGCCGTTGTTACCCATGGCTCAAGTAACTTCTAGAGCACCCATGAAAACCTTTGAGGTACATCAGGTTGGGTGCGACATTCAAGCCGACTTGATGGCGCGGATTCGGGAAGTATGCAAGAAAAATCGATCAACCACGTTCCATTTCTATTTGGCGGTTTTCAAATTCATGCTAATGCGCTTTGCAAACGTTGACGACCTCACCATTGGGATTGCCGATGCCAATCGAACAGATGAGGATGCCATGGGAGTAGTGGGACTGCTACTCAATCTTCTCACGCTGCGATTCAAGCGACGACACAATCAGAGCTTCGACGAATCCATGGTCGAGGCTCGAGAGAAAACCTATGCGGCACTCGGGAATTCCAAAGTACCCTTCGATGTATTACTTCAACAGCTTAATATTCAGCGGTCTTCCACGTACAGTCCGTTTTTTCAAGCCTTCTTCGACTACCGCCAAGGTGCCAATTGGAAGCAATCGTTTGGAAATACTGAATTTGAGGCTTTGGAACTCTCTCCTGGTCGTACTGCTTACGACATGACGCTCGATATCACCGATACTACGGATGGCGCTCGCATATTACTACGCACACAGGCTGCGTTATACGACAAGACTGCGGCACAGCTACTTCTCAATACCTATGTTGGTCTGCTTGAGACTCTTGTCAACGATACTTCTCTGAAATTAGAAGATATTCCGCTGTTCAGCAAGAAGGAACTCATTCGCTCTCTGGACGTGGGTCGAGGTAAGTACCGCCTTGTATAAAGTGTAATTGACGTTTATGTTGACGCAATGGAACAATATTTAGGACCAAATATGATCTCGACCTGGCCTGGAGGAACATTGCCTCACCGCATTGATCAAGTTGCGATCGAAAATCAAGGTTCGGTGGCAATAAAAGACGGCCATGGCGAAATCCTCACATATGCCTCCATGTACGACCGAATACAGGCTATTGCAGAGACTTTACGCGGCAACGGAGTCAGAGAGGGCTCTCGAGTGCTGGTCTTCGAAGATGCGACTGCAGATTGGCCTTGCTCAATGCTGGCCATCATGCGTCTTGGAGCCGTTTACGTTCCCCTGGATCTCCGTAACCCATTACCACGATTGGCCGAAGTTGCGACGAGTTGCAAGCCCAGTGCGATTCTCGTAGACAAGACTACCGCGTGCAATGTGTCGCAAGTCAACGTAACTGATTGTGCAGTGGTGAACGTGGTCGACGTCCCTCACAGGGCTACATCTCTCGTTCCAAACCTCGCCCACGCGGACTCAATAGCCGCGATTTTATACACGAGCGGCTCGACGGGCAAACCGAAAGGAATTGTAGTCAAGCATTCTGGCCTGCGCAATGAAATCGAAGGTTACACCAAGACCTGGGGTCTCCGGGACGAGCGAGTCCTTCAACAAAGTGCTTTTACATTCAACCACTCTTCCGACCAAATGTATACTGGGCTTGTCAACGGGGGTTCTGTCTACATTGTTCCCTGGAGTAAGCGTGGTGATCCTATCGAAGTTACCAAGATCATCCGGGATGAGAAAATCACATACACTAAAGCCACCCCAGCCGAATACTCTCTTTGGATTGACTACGGACGCGACCATTTGAAGGAGGCTTCCGACTGGGCCTTTGCCTTTGGCGGCGGTGAACCTCTGACAAACACACTTGTTCACTCGGTGGCCGCGCTCGAGCTGCCGAGGCTTCGCTTTTTCAATTCTTACGGTCCAACAGAGATATCGATTTCGTCCACCAAAATGGAAATAGCGTATCGCGATCCATTGCCTTCGGGTCGTATACCATGTGGCTATAGTCTCCCAAATTACACGGCGTACATACTAGATGAGCAGCGTCAGCCTGTTCCTGTTGGCATGCCAGGCGAGCTATGGATTGGTGGTGCGGGGGTCTCGTTGGGATATCTGGATAATCAAGAGCTCACGGACGAGCATTTCGTAACAGACCCATATGCAACACCTGAGTATATTGCGCAGGGTTGGACACGGATGTATCGCACGGGTGATATTGCGCACCTTCAAGAAGACGGGGCCATGGTATTTCATCACCGTGTAGCCGGTGACACGCAAGTCAAGATAAGAGGTCTGCGTATCGAGCTCGGTGACATCGAGAGCAATATAGTGGCGGCTGCAGAGGGTGCATTGAAAGAAGCAGTGGTGACGCTCCGAGACGGGGATCCTCCCCTTCTTGTGGCATATGTCGTGTTTGCACCCAATCATAAGATTTCCAACACCTCGTCGTTCTTGCAGCAGCTGCTCCGAAATCTTCAACTTCCTCAATACATGATTCCTGTGATGGCAATTGGTCTGGACCGCTTGCCGCTCAGCAACCATTCGAAGGTTGACCGAAAGGCACTCAAGGCGATGCCGTTACCTGCTCAACCGGCGACGAACGCCGAGACAGGAGGAAACGAGGCTGGCGAAAGCTTGACGCCGACTATGGAGCGACTTCGAAATTTATGGGGAGAAGTACTGAAGACTAAAGAACTGGGACTCAACATCACTCCGTCGACCAGCTTTTTCTCCATCGGCGGTAACTCTTTGCTTATAGTTCGGCTGCAATCACGTATCGCCAATAAGTTCAGCGTGACACTGCCCCTTGTTGATCTTTTAGGGGCAAGCACTTTGCGCGAGATGGCACAGCGTATCGAGGAGAGCACTCCCGCAGCACAAGGAATCGACTGGGATCATGAGATTGCTTTGCCTGATTTGTCGTTGCCGAGGCATGCTACCAATCTTCGCCCGATTCGAGCCACCGGCAAGGTGGTGGTGGTTACCGGCGCGGGTGGTTTCCTTGGAAAACACCTTCTCCGAAGCTTGGTTGCAGATCCTGATGTCGCTCAGATCCATTGCATAGGTCTTCGAGACAAGTCTCCTGGGAAGCCTCGTGAACTAAACGTCTCATCTCCGAAGATCACTCGACATCGAGGCGATCTTTCCGAGCCGTTACTCGGATTGACAGAAGAAACATTCATGGATCTCGTATGCAAAGCCGACTCTATCTTACACATGGCGGCAACGCGTTCCTTCTGGGACAGCTACCATCTGCTGTATTCGAACAACGTGCTTCCCACTAAACAATTGATCCGCATGGCCGCGGCACGCCGCGTACCAATCCACTACATCTCTACTGCCGGCGTATTTCCAAACATTCCCGCTGCTGAGTCTGCGGCAATGTATCCCCCCGGAGATGGCTCAAACGGCTACACTGCCAGTCGATGGGTATCGGAACAATTACTCGAAAAAGCTGCATCCTCATTAGGTTGTCCAGTCTCGATCCATCGCTTTGTACCAGGGTTGAGTCCACCTGACGAAACTAGCGTGGTTGCGGCATTGGAACACTTTATCAAATTTGTGGACGAGATGTCCTTGATGCCCGATTTCAGCGGCATTCAAGGCCATTTCGAGATGACGCCTGTAGAGGCTGCGGTCGAACAGCTGGTTACTGCACTGAGAGAACGAG
This sequence comes from Talaromyces borbonicus, assembly GCA_002916415.1. NCBI lineage: Eukaryota > Fungi > Ascomycota > Eurotiomycetes > Eurotiales > Trichocomaceae > Talaromyces > Talaromyces borbonicus. The sequence continues at coordinate 1,247,848 of NBSA01000017.1, read as the reverse complement.
AAGAAAAAGATCAGACGGTTGTATTCCAAAACCACGAATGTCCTATCCGTATTGATATCGCTGAAATGCAGACATTTCTTGAAAGGCACCGAGGAGACAAAGGTCTGGCAAGAATCCCGGCGTTGAAGTTTGTGGGTCGAGCCAAGGCGTTGGGATTACAGTATTTTGTGGCATCGCAGGCTTTACAAATGGAGGGATCCAGGAACGATGGAAGCACGGAGATATTAGAGTCGAGAAGATGATCGAAGATGATTGAAATAGGAAGTTGCCTTCTTCTACTGATTAGAGTTACAGGGATAGGGCTATTATTGCTAGGGCTATATTATTGTCAGGGTTGTCTATCATTGGTGCCTGAGGCAAGAGACTGATTCTGTCACCTTCTACAAATGGACTAGCGTAATAAGGCAGCTTCCTTACCAATCAAGTTCTATACATAGAACAATTGCGTCATTCTCCATTATTTCAAATCAGATGATTATGTAATCTATCTACCTCGTGATTAGTTAGCTAGTTAGCTTATTGCCCAGGGCTCTTAACCCTAAAAAAATTGCACGGATAGATTGTCAGCTTCATCTTTCTTCATCATGATCTGAAAAATTGTATTTGCAACAGATTCGTCTCTGTAGATAATAGACTCTACGGATGACCTCGAATTAGAGTTGCTACATTGCACTAGACTTACTACAATTAGTAGCCTTTAAATTAACTAAATCCGATTACGGAGAACTTTTCTTCATCTTCGGCCGATTCCTGAACCATCTGCGAGGCATTGAAATGTATCGGATCTCGGTAGAGATCTCTCCAAGATCTTGTGGCAACTAATCCTAATCAGGCATGAAAACTCCGATATAGACACTTTTTAGCTTCTGCCATTAGCTACTTGGTAGCCTCTGCTCCATAGTGGGCTGGTTCTTGGAGTATTGCTAGTAGATGCACCAGATGACGGAATACAGGATAGACCTCACTACAACTGAGACGAAGGAAATGAAAGAAAGAAGAAGACAGCTCCGATTTGTAATTCAATTCGGTCTTCACCTTCTGTAGGTAGCTATCTACGTACGTATGTTTGCGTGACAGTGTAGGATTAGGATTACTCAGCCTACCAATCTGGGAAATACATGCAACGATACCTAGGTAGCCTTGGGCTGACTAATTCCCCCAGGGCCAGAACAAAGATTGTGGATCCACTGGGCGTCCATGTCATCCATGGATTCTATTTAGAGTATAACAGTATGGGAACTCAATATAAAAGCAGGTGTCTGCCCTCACTTCTGCTGATTTATACAACAAGCTTCCACTTCTCCAATCTTCATACCCGATCAATTACACCTCTGTTTTATAGCGTACACATCTTTTGCATATTCTCTGTATATCCAACTATACTGCAAGCAATCCAGCATACAGCAAGTACATACGACGAAATGGCCAATTCAAATCTCTTCACCCCTCTCAAAGTCGGTCGACTACAACTCGGCCATCGCATTGCGCTAGCCCCTCTCACCCGCTTCCGCAGCGAGGAAACAACACACATCCCCATCGTCTCGCTGATGAAAGAATACTATACCCAACGCGCCTCGGTTCCAGGCACATTACTCATAACCGAAGCCACACTGATCTCCCCCCAGGCTGGCGCTTACTCCTTCGTTCCGGGTCTATGGTCAGACGAACAACTCGCAGCATGGCGCCAAATCACCGACGCCGTACACGCCAAGGGCTCGTATATCTACGCCCAACTCTGGGCGTTGGGTCGGACCGCCGACTTAAAAGCGTTGCGCGCGCAGCCCGGTGCCGAAAACCTCGAGCTCGTGAGTAGTAGTGCCGTGCCGCTGGACGAGCAGCACCCGACTCCTCGCGCCATGACGGAAGACGAAATCCAGAGCTTTATCCGCGACTACGCCACCGCGGCACGTAATGCGGTTGAGCGCGCCGGGTTTGACGGCGTGGAAATTCACGGCGCAAATGGGTATTTGATTGATCAATTCATCCAAAACAACGTGAACAAGCGTACGGATAAATGGGGTGGAAGCGCAGAGAATAGAAGCCGATTTGCGCTGGAAGTTATCAAGGCTGTGACCGATGCCGTCGGCGCGGATCGTACTGGAATTCGTCTGAGTCCCTTCAGTCAGTTCCAGGGTATGGGGATGAACGATCACGACCGCACTGAGACTTTTACCTATTTGGCAAAGGAGATTGCGAAATATAAATTGGCTTACGTTCACGTCACCGAGCCTCGCGTCAATGGTAATGTGGACGTCGAATCTCCCCCGGGATCCCTGCAGTTCTTCTTTGATGCATATAACGACGCCTCCCCCATCGTGGTCGCTGGAGGGTACAATGCCGAGTCTGCCAAGGAGGCGGCAGACAAGCATTACAAGAATCACCCCGTGTTAGTTGCCTTTGGTCGACACTACATTGCGAACCCGGATTTGCCTTTTAGAGTTAAAGAAGGTATCGAGTTCAACCCGTATAATAGGGATACCTTCTATTTGCCCCAGCAGGCAAAGGGTTATACCGACTATCCATTCAGCGATAAATTCGCTATAGCATCCAAGGCTTGAACAGCTTTCATCGCAGCGAACCTTGAAAGAGCATGAACCACTTGTCTTGATGAAGTATGATTTGATTTGGGTTTGGAAATTTCGCCAACACTAGCTAGAGAAATTAGACGTTTGTATATACATACATAATGAGCGAATAGAAACAATTGATACTCAACCAATTCTCAGACCCGTATGTCAACCAATGAATGCAATCCGCACACATTTGAAAATTGAAAAAAGAAAAAGCCTTAACTAGTGCATATCACAAATAAATCAAGCCAGACCACCCACGAGTTAGCTCCGCTGCATAATGCATCAATCCAGTGACACCAGCAAGGACAAATGGAATGTTATTTCAAAAGTACCAGTTCTCATCGTTCAAGTCGAAGGCTCGTCTTTTGAGCCTTGTGTTTCTGTCTCCGATGTCGACTTCTTCTCTGAATGGTCTGCTTGTTCCGGAGCCACAGGTGCTGAGCTTGCAGAACCTGCAGACACTAGCGTAGGCGCAATCCGGCGTTTCTTGGCTGGTTTTTCAGTCTCTGCAGCATCGCGAGAACCCGCTTTAGATTCCTCTTTTTCCGATTCGCTTGCGGCATTCATGTCCCGTTTCCCCAGGACTGTAGTGCTACTGAACGAATTCGACGCGCTATGTGATATACTGTGCAACGGGGTTTGTGGCGGTGTAGTCAACGGTAGTGAGTTGGCGGCAGTCACAAGCGGAACAGTGCCGAGAGTCGGAGTTGGATTATTGACAATGCCTCCGGACTGTGAAGGTTGTAGCGTTTGTATTGAAGAAGCCGAGGATGACCTGGCAGGACTACTAGGAGCTGCGGCCCCATTGGTCGGACCTGCAGTAGCCGGGGCAGGGCCGGGTTTTCCCAGCGACGGCGAAACAATGTTCGTAGGTGTAGGCGTGGGGAGAGGCGTGGTGTTAGTGGAAGTCGAATTCGTGGCTAGAGGAGTGTGCGTCGCGTTTGTAGACGAAGTCGTCGGTACAGATACGGGGTGCACATATGGCTGCCCTAGCTCGCCTGGAGCGAACGAGAGAGTCGAACAAAACCCATCAGATGAGCTCATGATTAGCGTTAGGCCGTCAGAAGACCTAGACTAGGATCAGCAATAAATATAATGACTGCCTTTGGAGAAAACTTACCAGCTAAGATCCGTGAATGTCGCAAAATGTAAATTCGTCACAACACACAGGGGGGTCTGTTGCTGCGTATCGTAAACGAGCACGGCATCCTGTGTGGCTACCGCGTAAACAAGACGATATGGAAGAGCAAATGTTGAATTGGTTGGCGCGTCGTGGGTCTGAGGTCTCGACTGGTCGGAGGACGTTGGCGGTGGTTCCATCAAAGGATGACTTGTAATATTGGAGCTGACTACCGGGTCTGGTAGTGCTGCGAAGCTATCCTCGCCAGATGAAGTATCGAGGGTAATGTGATTGGTGGCCCGAGAGCCTTGCCGCAAGGTGTAAAAAATAGGAGAACACCTGACAGCGACAGATGGCTTTTTATGACCAGGTAAGTGAGCAACTGGGGGTTTATTGAAACCAGCCCGAGTGTAGATATACACGGTGTTGATAACTTCTTCATCGACCTTGCTTGAGTCGTTCGTAGAGCCTTTCACCGTTTTAAACTGGCCTGCGGGTGTAAACAGAAGACTACCATCAGGAGTAAATGTAAGTCGTCGAAAGAATGACGTGAATGACTCGTTGGCGTAGAGATTAGCGTTCCGCACGCCGACTCCGCCAAATAGACTAGGTGAAGACACTTCTATGGGCTTCACGGCAGGCAAAGGCAAGGACGGAGCTGGAGAAGCTGACCGTCTTATCGATGGCGAAGACCCGAATGAAGAGCGACGGCTGTGAGAAACGGGAGGGGGATCCATCGGTAGAGTCATTGTCTTGGGGGTACCGGGAGTCGACGGAGCTGGAGATGCAATAGCTAAGCCATTGCTTACAGATTGGGGCTTGCTTTCTGACGGAGCAGGGCTGCTTGCGGGAATTCGGCGTGCAGGAAAATCCATTTTCAAGAATTTACCGTGCGTAGTCAACGAGAACTGGCCGTCTTTGGTCTTGAGGCTGTAAATATGTACGGATCGATCCGACGACTGGGTTGCCACAAATTCATTCAGCGGGTCCCATGCTACACCTTGAACGTAGTGAGAATGTTCGGCAATCTGGCGAACCATTTGCCCTAGTGGTATGTCAGTAGAGTCTTCAAGTTGATGCTGCACCTGATGGGGACGCCACGAACCTGTCTGTGCGTTATAAATGCGAGTAATATTATCCATACTCCCAGTAATGATAAAAACACCGTCTGGAGACCAGGCCAGGTCGTAGATCTCTGCCCCCGAAGACCGACACATGTGTTTGACTCTCCAGGTTTCCTTATCGTCTGAATGGTCTTCGCCCATGGGTGTCATGGACAATTCGGACGGCACCCAGAGCAAGACATTGCCGTCATCGCCTGCCGAAGCTAGCATTTCACCTGTATTTCCATCAGCGGACAATTCAATTGAAAACAATTTCCAGGATAAAAGGCCGACCTTTTGGCGAGAACCGTACTACATTGACGGCTTGAGTATGTTTGACTAAAGTACTTAGGTATGTGACTTTTCGTTCTTCGCCGTTGGACTCCAATTTCCAAGTCTGTGGTGGTGTGGTCAGAAACATTGAGGGCTAGAGATGAGGTGTTGCACGGACGACGTACCCGAACATTGTTGTCACTGTGAGACGGAGGAAGGAGTTAGCAATTGACTATTGCCACGAACTAGAATAGACTAATTGAAAAACTCACTTTCCAGCTGTTGCAAAACGGCCCTTGACATGGGGATCAAAATGTAGCGAGTAAATGGGAGCGTTTCCATTATGCCAGGCAATGAGGTGAGGAGTAGCCTTCATGATTTTCGAAATTGAAAACAGTGCTCCGCAGAGCACTGCTTTATTTGTTCCAGTCGATAGCTTTCAATGGAGAGAGTAGGCAAAGAAACATGAAAGCTATGTTGCGCTCAAGATTGGCACTGTACAACTATGAGCGGGAGAGGAAGTCGATGATCTTGACGATTAGTAGAGTGAGGTGGTCGAGAATTGAGGTCGAACTGAACTGCCAGCGAGAGTGGTAGGTGGTGAATGTTTGAAAGTAGTTTAGCTTGGTAACGAAGCTGAAGATGTCCGTCAGCAAAGTCGAGGCGTAGCTGGTTCGAGTCAGTCAGGACTCAGTAGAAACAGGAATAAGGAAGTGTCTATGTTGCTTTGACGGTGGATCCAGCAGTCAATGTAACAGTATGGATGGTCCTTGTATCGTCGCAGATTGTATTAATCGAACGCCGTAAAGGAGAATGAGAATGAGAATGAGAATGAGAAAGACATTGAGATGAGATGGAGACAAGACAAAACAGTCAAAGAGTCACTTAGTAAGTAGTCTGTCCAGTAGAAAGAGAGACTTTCCGTGTTCAGCCACGACTCCAAGAACCATACCGTTACACCTTCGTTACGCAATTGTGGGCAAGGACTGCCCAGTTGTTGGCGCCAGCAATGAGTTATTATTGGTATTATTGTAAATTATCGTAAATTACCCGTATTATCTCTCCTACTTTACGCGTCGTCGCGAATCTTTCCCGCGCGTTGCAACTTTTCTTCCGATTGATTTCTTTTCCCCTGCATTCAAGAACTCTTCTTTTTTATTTTGCTTTTAATTATGGGCGATCGGCAGATTTCTTCTGATGGATGGTGCTTGCAAGTTGCTACCGACATGAAATAGTTGCTCTATATTAAGCCTATATTAAGCAAAACGTGTGGCAGACCCTTGCAAGACGGCAACACCTATCAAAGACCGGAAGAAGCTTGCTTTCTTGCAAGACGTTTCAGAGACAATGCTCATGCGTGAAGACGGCGTATTATCGCTCCGAGACAATTCTACAGACGCTATTTGTCTCGTTCTATGTATTTGCATTTTTCCGAGACGGTTGGTGCATACAGTAGCTTGAGGAAAAGAAAAAAAGCTGTTTATAATTCCGCATGCTAAGATCATAAATCAGGTGTAACATTGCAATGACAATATGGACTGATATTGCAACAAAGGTATGGCGGAAACCGACAAAAGGCGAGTACCAAGATGTTAGTTTTGTTTTTACTGTTGACCAGACCAGGGTGTATTGATGTGCCATATCGTCTGCTGTCCAGTGCCGAATAAGTCAGGATTCTGCCAGCATAGATTCTGAACAATGAGCACCGATACAATGATAACTCCGTTCTCAAAAAGTGTAACGGCTGCATGGTGTGGAAGAAATAATAATCATGTAATTCGTTAGAAAATTATAGTACAATGATTAAATAAAAGAAACACCATCTAGCCTACAATCTAGGTAATCCATTTCCCCAGAGTCTCACCAAGCCAACTTTTGGCTTTTTCCTGTCGTTTCTCGTGCGATTCCTGTCGAGCCTTGATGTACGGTTCCGCCTCCTGGGAATAAATTTTCTTCTGCTCGATATCGGCCTTGATGGATCGAATCTCGAGTTCTCTTTCGTGAGGACTGAGTTTGCTCAGGGAGGCTGGTAAATTGACGCCTTCGGGCAGCTGTTCGCCGCCGGGAATCACTATTTGCTCGTCGTTGGCTGCTGGGATGGGTTCGGCTTTGGGATTGAACAAGGACGTAATCGGCGGGGGATCACGGCCGGCGGCCCTGGCTTCGGCAACTTTGGTCTCGTAGTCGAGCATCTGATGATATAATTTATCGGCGTGTAATTGAATCCTTTCTTCTCTCTCTTCGTCGTATTCGGACGAGCTCGCGTAGCCCAATGCTTGTAAGAATTTCTAAACCCGTCCAGTCAAAAGATTAGCGTACGGAGCCTCTCAAATTCTAGCTGTTTTTTTTTATTTTTTACTTACAGCCTGTGTAGTATAGCATCGCGAGAATTTCCGATTCTCATCAGAACACATGGTTGCGCGAGCCTTGATCATAGCCAGCCAGTCACTCTTATTAAAGCAGGTGTTGAGATTTTCATGCTCCACCGCACAATTCTCCATCGCCGCAGCATGTACGGTGTCCTTTCGATGCTTGAACTTTTCAATCACGCGTTGCGCTGCGTTGGATGTATCTGCCGCTTCCACTTCGGCGAGTGGCTTGTAAGTTTTCCAGAGATGCGCATAACGGCCGTCGGGATACAACGATGCGGCGGGAACGACGGGTTTATCGGTATCAGCGGCAGGGGCTGAAGAAGATGAAGTCTGATGTGTTGCAGATTTCTGATTGGACTGCGTGAGATGTCTGTCTTGTCGGGTTTGATCAATTGTAGTGGTATATATGGCGGGTCGTTCTTTTTTCAAGTAGTCTTGAAGCTCAGGATCGAGCTTTGTCGTTGGGTCTTGCGCCTGATTCGAACTACCCCAGAACCAGCCCATCGTTCTGATCCGAATTTTCGAATAATATTTAAATTTTGTCGAATTGAATTGTCTGATGTGATCGGTCGTTAGAAATGCGATACCAAGATGGATATCGAACAAAAGAACGACAGCCAAAATTTAAAGGTCGGCGAGAACCCGGAGACATCCACACTAGTCCGTAAAAGTACATAGTACCTTTGACTCCACCACGTCAATTAACTAAACCACCCGCGTCTGCCAAATTGTCAACACGCGGAGAGCTTCGAATTTCGACAAGTGCAGCGCATTAACTCGATAATATTCACTCGACGGCGCAGAATGGCATCCAGTAAGAAACTCAAAGAATGGGATATTACTAGACCTGAAACTAATTTTCTCCTACTCCCCAGGTCGCGAAGAGCGCTTACAGATGCGCCAGCGTGGTGCTGGGTACGTTACTTATTTCTATCTGCACGCGACCGAACCAAAAATAAAAACAATTTATTAACAAACTACTTCTCACATGAATTAGAACACGCAAGATTCAAGCAGTCGATTTCGGATTCTCGTTCGGGTCGCCTTCAGGCGGAAATCAAGTCCCATCAATTGCGCAACAGCTCGAGAATGTGGTGACTACGAACGCAAACGGGGCGTCCGATACGACGACTTCTGCGACGGCAAATCGTACGTCGCCAACTGAATCGAGACTTCGCAGAAGTACAGGTAGTCGCGGTTCGCTGGGTATAACGACGATAGATCAGAGTGTTGAAAATATAAGTATCACTCCTGCTCGAAGTGAGGAGGTTGGAGAGGGACGGAGTAGTAAACGGAGAAGAATCAGTATGTATTACTAACGCTGCCGTCAACTACGGATCGTTTTACTCATATGGTTCAGGTACGAGAGAAGGAGGAAGTTCTGTATCTACTACTTCTACACCACGTCGGCAAGGTGTTACACGCGACAACGACGATGAGAATGGGAAGCAACAGACTTTGGTTGGCGAGAGGGAACCAGGCTCAGGAACATACACTGCAGCATTGAATACGGATGGAGACAACGTGTCCATCAGTCCTGCTATCGCGCAGGACTCCGAAGCGCCAGCGTTAGTAAATACAACACCTATGTCCGACCGGCTCGTGATGACTGCAGGATCAGTCGAGCCTGAAGCCGCAGAGGATACACAGACAGCCAACCAGACAAGGAGGCAATCGTTACGAAAGAAGAACCAACTCGACAGACCCAGTCCGGAGGCTGTAATTTCGAGAACAAGAGGCAGAAAAAGTCTCGGAAAACAGCAGACAACAGATCCTGTTGCAGACGTTCATGGTGAACCTGGCTCGGATGATCAAGCAGCTGAGCCGAATGTCGCGAAACGTTCACCTCGACGCAAGAGATCTCCTCAGGTGGAGCGGAGAGATCAAACCGGGGTTGAAGACAACGAGCCGCCAACAGCTCTGCGCAGAGGCAAGAGACCAAGAGCGACCGCCGAGGAAGCAGAAACAGAAATACAAGAGGTCGATACAAGGAAGAGAGCCAGACAGAAGGGTAAAGCCAGAGATGACAGGTCTGGTGCGGCTAGATCAGGTAATACTGAAATACCAGAGCCAGGCGAAGACGCACTGACTCCAGCTGGTAATCGACCTGGGACATCCCAACCACAAACGGCCGCGAGCAACAAGAGCCGCCGATCTCTTAGCAAAAGACAGGCGACTGCACCTGAGGCAGAAGTATCAGAAACACGAGATGAACGGCAGCAGGCGAGTCCCTTCCCAACAAAGCGTCGACGCGGAAAGGCACGGGGACAAGCTAGCAGCCAGCAACGCGAAAGAGAGACAGAGGCAGATGCGGATAAAGAAAAAGGACGGGACCGTCACGGAGGCACCGTTGCAATTACAGTTCATCGCCTTGCGAATACCGACGCCCTGGATTCGGCTCGCGCGGGAATCGACTCGTCTGAAGAAGAGCAGGACTCGACTGACGAGCTCGAAGCCGTCGGCAAAACGTTCCCGAGTCGCAACGGAGTCAACGCCGCCGATGTCTTGTCTCAAATCTGCAAGGAAATCCTCGACAAACATCTTGCCACGCTCGACAACAACATCATAGGAGAGACGACCAGTCAAAGCAAACGGACAGAATACGCTCGTCAGCGCAAGACCATCGAGGCCTACGGGGGACAATTAGAGGGCCGTCTCTTTGAGCTTAGTGAGATGTTGGATAGCAACTTCTCGTTAGGGATACAACTGAAAAAGGCCAAGCGGGAAGCCCTGGAGATGCGCAAGCGACTACTCGAAGTGCGCCAGCAGAGACACGAAATTACACTACGCATGGATGCGGTGCGGCGGGAGCATGGCGAGGAGGAGCGTGCCAAAACAGTGAGTCCTTTATCAGTCTATTTCTTCTTACCGTCCGTCCATCCGTGGATGCATTGCTGACAGTCAAAAAGTCCCGTAACGCTATCAACAACACCCTCCACCAGCTCGACCTGATGCTTGATCGCAGCCGTAATGCCGCAAATGCGGCCGACGAGGACAGACAAGCCTTTGGCGACGGACTAGCTGGTCTCGAATTCCTGATTCGCAGTGTATCTGATAACGTGAGCTCGGCTGCTGATGGATCGCACGGAGGACTTTTGAACCAGGTCAAGGCCTTTAACGCGCAATTGGAACAGACAGCCCAAAGGCTCGGGGGGTGAGAGTTTCCACTAAGCACGTCAACACAAACTCATTCACAAATTCATTTCGCACCTGGTTCGCCTCATTTCGAGCTGCACAAATCCCGCAACCCCCTTCATTCCCTAGACCCAGCGCTTGTACCGCCGATACGGGTATACACATATCCACGATCTATGAAGAAGTGAATCCCGCAGCGATCATTGGCTACCGAAAACCAGTCCCAATGCCGCATTCCACTCGTCCGGGGAGCAGGCATCTGGTGAGACACACAGACACCACATCGCACCAAACACCGACATATTTCATTAGGATGGATACCAATTGGGGTCAACGAGTGGCGCAGTCCGGGGATTAGGTTCGCCGATACAGTTTTCTGCAGACCTGGAACCAGAACTTACGACTACGACCACGGACCTTGACGGACGCGGAGAGTGACGAAGACGAAGATGGGGATGGAGGATATCCGATGGACCGAACCAGACTTTTGTAGTTTTTACGCTGGGTCTACATAGTTACGTCGTGTGATATTCGGAGCGATCTGGCTTGGCAAGTCTGTCTTACGTTGAGGGACTTGACTAAAATGGCTAAACCTTTCAGTGAAATTCTAGATAGCTTACTATGGTAGGGTGGTGAAGTAACGTTAGTATGGTGGAGAATAATAATGCGTGGAAATACAGAGATATCCAGAGAATA